>OX387422.1:138317066-138917066 GCA_947563755.1 Lochmaea crataegi
GCGCTAATTAAAAGGATTTATTCTGTAAAATCGAAACAGGTCGATAGACATATTACAATATTTTTAAAAATATATAATAAGGGAATAAAAACATATAGATTTGGGACGCCCTGTACACCATATTTTATAAGACTGAACCCTTGAATTTTCTACACATATTTGTTGAACTACCTTACGTATCAGAGTTTTTTCATTTAAAAATATTTATATTATATAATACCTTACTTTTCTACGCCAAGGTAGAAAAGCGAGGTATTATTGTCGAGGTCCATTAAAGACCGAGAAGCGAAGCTTCGAGGTCTTTAATGGATCCGAGAAATTAATACATTTTTCTACCGTGGCTCATATAGCATTTTTTTCACTACTTCGCGCATAATTACTATTATTATATACATTATTTTTATTTTCGTACACGGGAAGTAGTTCATATCACAACTGAACTTGAGTTAGGGATTTTGGAATATAACCGTAAAATCCGCTTCTGAATATTTACATCCGCAGATAAATACTAAACTCTGTAAACAGTTGATGTTCTAGAATAAAAAGTTGAATATAAACGTTGTAGATCTTGGGAAAATCTACAACTTTTTCATTAGTGACTTTTTCACATAACCTCAAAATTAGCTCGAAAAACGCAGAAAACTGCAATTTTCGTTTTTTATTTTTGGTTTCGTTAAAAAATGTTCGATTTTGATGAAAATTTAGTAGAAGGTAGCTTTGATAGTCACAAACCATGAAAAAAAATTTCAAATTAAAATATTCGAAATTTTTCGAGTTATGACGTTTTTTCGGTAAAAAACACTTTTTTTTGGGGGGTGGAAAAAGACATTATTGCGATTTCCGGCCAACTAGAATATAAAGTTGATTATAAAAGTTGTATATCTTGAGAAAATCTACAACTTTTTCATTAGTGATTTTTCCACATAACCTCTAAATTAGCTCGAAAAACGCAAAAAACTGCGTTTTTCATTTTTTATTTTTGGTTTCTTAAAAAATGTTCGATTTTGATGAAAATTTAGTAGAAGGTAGCTTTGATAGTCACAAACCATGAAAAAAAATTTCAAATTAAAATATTGGAAATTTTTCGAGTTATGACGTTTTTTCGGTAAAAAACACTTTCTTTGGGGGGTGGAAAAAGACATTATTGCGATTTCCGACCAACTAGAATAAAAAGTTGTTTATAAAAGTTGTAGATCTTGTGAAAATCTACAACTTTTTCATTAGTGACTTTTCCACATAACCTCAAAATTAGCTCGAAAAACGCAAAACACTGCATTTTTCGTTTTTTATTTTTGGTTTCTTAAAAAATGTTCGATTTTGATGAAAATTTAGTAGAAGGTAGCTTTGATAGTCACAAACCATGAAAAAAAAATTCAAATTAAAATATTGGAAATTTTTCGAGTTATGACGTTTTTTCGGTAAAAAACACTTTTTTTGAGGGGGGGAAAAGACATTATTGCGATTTCCGGCCAACTAGAATCAAAAGTTGATTATAAAAGTTGTATACCTTGAGAAAATCTACAACTTTTTCATTAGTGACTTTTCCACATAACCTCAAAATTAGCTCGAAAAACGCAAAAAACTGCGTTTTTCGTTTTTTATTTTTGGTTCCTTAAAAAATGTTCGATTTTGATGAAAATTTAGAGGTTGCTTTGATAGTCACAAACCATGAAAAAAAATTTCAAATCAAAATATTCGAAATTTTTCGAGCTATGACGTTTTTTCGGTAAAAAACACTTTAGGGGGGGGGGGTTGTGGAAAAAGACATTATTGCGATTTCCAACCAAAGTTGAGTTTCTAGAATAATAAGTTGATTATAAAAGTTGTAGATCTTGAGAAAATCTACAACTTTTACATCTGTCACTTTTCTACATAACCTCAAAATTATCTCGAAAAACGCAAAAAACTGCATTTTTCGTTTTTTATTTTTAGTTTCGTTAATATATGTTCGATTTTGATGAAAATTTAGTAGAAGGTAGCTTTGATAGGTAGCATGAAAAAAAATTTCAAATTAAAATATTTGGAAATTTTTTGAGTTATGAAGTTTTTTAGGTAAAAAACACTTTTTTTGGGGGGTGGAAAAAGACATTATTGCGATTTCCGGCCAACTAGAATAAAAAGTTGATTATAAAAGTTGTATATCTTGAGAAAATCTACAACTTTTTCATTAGTGACTTTTCCACATAACCTCAAAATTAGCTCGAAAAACGCAAAAAACTGCGTTTTTCGTATTTTATTTTTGGTTTCTTAAAAAATGTTCGATTTTGATGAAAATTTAGTAGAAGGTTGCTTTGATAGTCACAAACCATGAAAAAAAATTTCAAAACAAAATATTAGAAATTTTTCGAGATATGACGTTTTTTCGGTAAAAAACCCTTTTTGGAGGGGGGGGCGGAAAAAGACATTATTTCGGTTTTCGGCTAAAGTTGAGTTCCTAGAATAAAAAGTTGATTATGAAAGTTGTAGATCTTGTGAAAATCTACAACTTTTTCATTAGTGACTTTTTCAGATAACCTCAAAATTAGTTCGAAAAACTGCGTTTTTCGTTTTTTATTTTTGGTTTCTTAAAAAATGTTCGATTTTGATGAAAATTCAGTAGAAGGTAGCTTTGATAGTCACAAACCATGAAAAAAAATTTCAAATTAAAATATTAGAAATTTTTAGAGTTATGACGTTTTTTCGGTAAAAAACACTTATCCACGTATCCAACACTTATAATGAACGAAAAATTGACTATTGTGCTTCTTGTACCCTTATCTCTCTAGTGATAACCTGTATGTTGAGCACTAATACAAAATAATATTACATACCTCTCTTATCTAGCTAATTAATAAAAAAAATAGATAAGAAAATTAGTTAATACCCTTAGAATAAACTTGTTGACGAATATCAGTGGCGTAGTCATAGGGTTGAAATATTTAAAAGTTTCAATAACTTTTTTTAATAATCACTTTAAATACCTACGAGTGAATGCCTTCATTTTTTTAATGCTAATTTATTTAGAGGAACTACAAAATTTTATTTATAAATATTTATGAAATTTCTTCTTTCAACAAATTATCTGCTATCTTTCTTTTTACTTATGTATTATTATCTCAGTCTCTGCAGGGTCATGGAACTTTTTTTGAAAATGACATTTCGGAGGTGGACGTTGAATGGGTTTTTAACATGTTAATGACTTTAGATAACATATCTTTGATAGTTTCGTAATGAAAATGATCACAGTACTTACAATATATTTCACATGATGTAATTTGTTGCAATATCGAAAAACTTGTATTTATTTTGCTTGCTAGTTACGACTCATGGTTTATTTTAATTTTAAGTTTTTGTTGACATAGTTGCCAAATGTATATTTTTTACCGAAAGCGCCGAAAAAAATGAACCGAAATTATCGGTTTATTTTAAATACAACACCCTATATTTTTTAATACTATCTGAAAGTCCCTTTCTTCCCCTTTCCAAAAATGTATACATTATCGGCATATACTCAAGTTTTTAGGGAAATATTAATTTTTTTATGAAACCATCTCAAGAACTTCCAATCGTAACACCCTGTATTTTTAGACAAACAAGTTCCACATCCTCATCACAACCACTTGAATATGACCTGTTCTTATTTGAGAATTATATATCTTCTGTATTTTCCTTGTGGTATTTTATATTCATTATTTGTAAATTATGAATCTGTGCCAAAAAAATATTGACAATAACTGTAAGCCATGTGAATAATAATCACTATTTGCAACCACACCTCGTGAATAATAATTATTATTTCGATATTGACATATCATCGTCAGAATGACAGAAGTTACATTTTATGTGATGCCTACTTGATGTTTAATATTTTGGCTAGACCAAATAGTGAATATGAATAGAAAAAAGTAGATAGGTATGATATTACAAATATCGAAATAATTATAAATATATCCTTTCATAATTTTTTCATTAAATAGTGGAATTAATTAGAAACAGTTAATTTCATTTATAACATTAATATGAGTAGATTCTACAAAGTAAGGGTCCAAACAGTAAATTCACCTAAGTGAATATTAGCGATTATAAGCGAGTAGAATTCTATATTTTGTCCTCCACTATTATAGTTTATTTCAGAAAGATATAGAGTAATAAAACCTCATTAGGTATGCAAAGGGAGCACAGAGTGGCCCAACGAATATTTAAGTCACTTTCATAGTTTGGCATTGATTTCATTGTAAAATTTTTTCTTTTTATCAAGTTCAGGTAGTACCACCCGGGTTGGGGTCAATATATGGGATTAGCCTATTGTTATCCATTCACAAACACTGAAAATAGTGTGCCAAAGGCGTGCCGGTAGAATACTCGTAAAAAGGAAAGAATTTTATTTTAACAGAATAAAAATTAGGCATTAAGTACATAGTATTAGGTACACTTATTTTTTATTGAACATTATACAAAAAATACATTATACAGAAATTAAATTATAAAAAATCATAATATTCTTCGTCATCTGAGGAACTGTCATCCCCTCTTGACCTTGTTAAACGCAAAACGTAACTGTATAATCTACTACCTAAGTAATCTCTACACAATATTTCGATATTGACACTTCAGGCCAGAAAACATACTTTTCCTAATTCTCTTACGCAATTACTTGAAATTTTAATATTACAAACAATACTATTTCAAGACCTACGCCTATGGCCGACACCGAAATTGAGCCGAACTGGACGGAATTCCCCATTTTATTACTCTATACCTTTCTGAAATCGACTATAACAATTATTGATCCTTTTGGACTATTTTTGACGAATTTTGATTGGTTTTGACAATTATTGACAATTTTTCAAAAATTTTAACATATTTGGCAATTATTGACCATTTTTTCAAAATTTTGACAATTTTTGTCCATTTTTCACAATTTTAACAATTATTGATCCTTTTGGACAATTTTTGACGAATTTTGACGAATTTTGACAATTATTGACCGTCTTTGACAATTATTGACTATTTTTGACAATTTTTCAAAAATTTTAACATATTTGGCAATTATTGATCATTTTTACAAAAATTTGACAATTTTTGTCCATTTTTCAAAATTTTAACAATTATTGACCCTTTTGGACCATTTTTGACAATTTTTGACGAATTTTGATTAGTTTTGACAATTATTGACCGACTTTGACAATTTTTCAAAAATTTTAACAATTATTGATCCTTTTGGACCATTTTTGACAATTTTTGACGAATTTTGACAATTATTGATCATTTTTGACAATTTTTCAAAAATTTTAACATATTTGGCAATTATTGACCATTTTTTCAAAATTTTGACAATTTTTGTCCATTTTTCAAAATTTTCTAGTTTATTTCAGAAAGGTATAGAGTAATAAAACCTCATTAGGTATGCAAAGGGAGCACAGAGTGACCCAACGAATATTTAAGCCACTTTCATAGTTTGGCATTGATTTCATTGTAAAATTCTTTCTTTTTATCAAGTGCAGGTAGTACCACCCGGGTTGGGGTCAATATATGGGATTAGCCTATTGTTATCCATTCACAAACACTGAAAATAGTGTGCCAAAGGCGTGCCGGTAGAATACTTGTAAAAAGGAAAGAATTTTATTTTCACAGAATAAAAATTAGGCATTATGTACATAGTATTAGGTACACTTATTTTTTATTGAACATTATACAAAAAATACATTATACAGAAATTAAATTATAAAAAATCATAATATTCTTCGTCATCTGAGGAACTGTCATCTCCTCTTGACCTGTTAAACGCAAAACGTAACTGTATAATCTACTACCTAAGTAATCTCTACACAATATTTCGATATTGACACTTCCGGCCAGAAAACATACTTTTCCTAATTCTCTTAAGCAATTACTTGAAATTTTAATATTACAAACAATACTATTTCAAGACCTACGCCTATGGCCGACACCGAAATTGAGCCGAACTGGACGGAATTCCCCATTTTATTACCCTATACCTTTCTGAAATAGACTATAATTACCTGTTTATAAATGAATTTTTTTTTCTCTTTTCTTCAGTTATAGGCTTTCATATATGTACTTATAATTTTTTCGACTTTTCTGGCAATAAATTTAAGGATACTAATTATTCTGCTTCTCTTATTTTTGGCGGGGTAACAATCATTTCAGTGTCTGATTCGCTTTCCATATTATATTTTCTAGTAATTTCAATTTAAATTCAGTATAATGTTATTTATTTAAATAGTTTTTATTTGTGGGATGAAATTATACACACTATGGCTAATTACTATCTATTGATTTATTTATTAAACTTAATTTATATACACACTCTACTTAATGTCTACTAATTTATTCACACTAGGTATAATAGTTCTAATTTATTTTTACCCTACTTGAATGTTACACTATTTATCTTCACTATTTCATTCACTGTCCGATTACTAAGAACTTCTGTAAACTGTTTGTGAATTAACTCTTTGTCTTCGTTACACTAACTCCCAACTCACTCAAAAACCCGCGTATATATAGTCTTTATCAACTCTCGAAAATTCTACAGTTTTTTACGCTCGTCGTATGCGTAAACAAAACCTTATTCCAGAATGTTCTCGAAAGAAGCGCAGCCACCAAAATTTACAGTCGAGAGACAGGGCCGGCTTTGTGTTGGTGACCTTGCAACAATAATAATTAAAATTCTTGCAATCAGCTATAAATTATTTAAAACCTCAGTTTGTTAGATTTGACATTGATAAATTATTATACAGTGCGTCCATAAAGTAACACATAAATTCATTATTAGCTAAATAAACCATAATATAAGAAATTCCCGAAACAGGTCGATTTTTGATTTTATTTTACTATTTTTTTCAGATTATAATCTAATATACAGGGTGAACCACGATAACGTCATCACCATTTTTTTTAAATGGAACCCCATCTTTTTTTTCTATCCCCGGTATTTTAATATAGTTGTGTAATTCACAGTGCCGAACTTAGATTAGTGGACGCCGCGTAAAAATCCATTCAACGCCCCCACTGTGCTACTTCCACCAAAACTTCAAAATTTACTTGTCAACATCTTTATAATATTGACAATTGAATATAATAAACAATCATTTAAGATTGTTTTTACCCTTTAATTATATTTCGAAATTCGACATAATTATTCAGATTTGTAAATCTTATTATTTGTTTGTTATCGTTGTGCTGTTCAACGTGTCAAGTTAACTAGCGTGAAAGGTCAAAATATTTATCGTGATCAAAGTCCAGATACGAATTCATCAGCAACGGTAGTATACTTATTATTTAACGCTTTTTATGTCACTGGACCCGCGACGATGTTTATTTTTAAGTCATTTAAACAATCATATAGGTCCGATCTTAGGGCCGGTATTATAAAAATAACCATCAACCTACGGTTGACGAACTGTCAATTGAAATTGGGATTGGGACCGATAGAAGTGAAAACACCAATAAATGAGTCCGTTTTAAAAATTTTATCGTAAGCCCATCGTAAATGGAATTTTTAACAAAAAAAAGTATACATAATACACAGTATATACATATAGCTCATGGAAAGCGTGACGATGATTTATGCAACACTATATACGCTTCATTGTTAATTGTGTTGCGTAACCAAATATATTGTGTGCTGCATAAAAGCGTGACGATGACGAAAAATCCATATTTTTTCTTCGCCCAAAAAAGTGCTCAACGCGGCTAAAGAAGTTTTCACTTCAATAATTTGGTATTATATGTAATAATATTGTTTATTATTTAATAAAACAATTATTTTTAAACAACTTAACTTTTTATTACAAAATCACCAGTATCTAAGTCTCTAACCTCAACTTCCCTAGTTCCCGCGCTTGTCATCTTTTCTTCTTTTTCTTATTACCTAGGCTACGTTCATAAACTTACTCAGAGTAAGGATAGTTTACTCCGAAGCATTCATAAATTTACTCTACCAGTATAGAGTATGCTTTTATAAACGTTCAGAAACCTACCCGGAGTAAACTCTGCATACTCCGCTTTTTAATGGAGTATTATATACTCTGACAGTTATGACAGTTTGGCTTATACAGTAGTTCAGTTCAGATTACTGCCAGGTTATTTTTATTGATAAATTGATATTATTTGATTATTAATATTCAACTCATCCATGGTTAATTAATTTCTATTTTCGAAATGAACAATATAACCCCAAATTCATACACAACACAATGACATTTGATTTGCCTTCGGCCGGTGAAGCCTCTGAACGGTTACTCCGAGTAACCATCAAACATACTTTTCTAATCACGTGATCATACTCTTCTCTACTCACTGGAGTAAGTTTATGAACGCAGCCCTAGTACCTACACTACACACATTATAAACGTATGTTTGCCAACCGGCAGTTGAAGTTGGCTACACTGCCGCTCAAGTTTGAACCAATGTTAGCGCTGAGCCATTTGTCGGTTAATAGTAAGGTTGGTTGCATAACGTAGTCCTATGGTTTATTTACATTTGTACGCGAAACACCAACTACAAGCTTTGTTTTCAAAAAATAGCATAAAGTATGGTTAATGAATTATGTCAAAAAGACATTCTATTTTCTTTATTTGAAGGTTCATTGTGATTGAGTTATGTGGTTTTATATGTGAGGAGTTGTTTCGATAAAGAAGTTTCGGACCGATACCATTTTTTTTTCATTTAGGGGTAGTAATTGTATGGGTACAAAAAAGGAAGAATATCCTGGAAGACCAATGTCAATCAAGGAAAGCTGAAGAGGCAAACGAAATTATATTTTGGTACATTTTGTAAAAAGTAATAATACAAATTATTTATTAGACATTAGAAATGGGTGAACTACCTCCATATCTTATCCATAGGCAACCAGTTTAGACCGGGAGCCAAGAGGCTTATAGACAACGTTATTCCCCACTTTGAATTCCCGGTATGGCACCGGCACCCCTAAAGTGTAACTTTAAGGGTTTTCAAACGTGTAATTAATATCCCTGCCCCTGGATCATATGCCCCACTTGTTTTATGTCGTCAAGGAGGTCGCGCCAGTTGTAATTTTTCCACTGTGAACATGGATCATGGGCCCCGCGCTGTTGTTTCGTGATCTTTGTTAAAAAATGAACTGTAGAACAAAGATTTCAAAACGTCATACCTCTGGGGCGTCGCCAAGTGACCGCCATAATGGGGCAAACATGTCATTTTTAGCAATAAACATGTATAATAGATACCGGTATGGCGTTTTGGTTTTAAGATGCTCTGTTGCATCACTTTAATGGATTACACTGCCACACCGATAGCGTGTCGCTAAAGGGGTGCCATACCGAATAAACGATTTTTTTGTTGTTCTTAGCGACGCTTTGGATTGGATTTGATGTCAAAATTGTAAAAATCAAAATGGCGGACTAAAAATGTCCAAATACATAGATTGTTCAAAAAATGTGTATATACAGGTTTTTGAGGTCATTACTTGTCAAATTGATGGAAACAAATTCAAGATTAAAAAATCCGGATCTAATATGGCGGACAAAATGCTCTAAGATGATTTAAAAAAAAATTATATATACTTACGATTAATTGTGCACGTTAGCGACATGCCATGGGTATAGCAGTGATATATTCGTACTTTATACACATAAAAATGCCAGAATGGCAGTGGCGCCTTCAATACACTTAAGTACCCTATAAAAAAGTGACAACTTTGTAAGCCAATATCTGACGTTGGCGACATCGCATCGATATGGCGCTTTTAGAACTTTGTTCAGGACATCAAAATAAACAAAGGAAACACATTTCCATGGTGGGGCCTATTATACATGTTTACTGCTAAAAATGACATGTTTGCCCTATTATGGCGGCCACTTGGTGACGCCCCAGAGGAATGGCGTTCTGAAAGATCACGAAACAACATCGCGGGTCCCATGATCCATGTCCACAGTGGAAAAATTACTCGTTTCGGTTAGTGACGCCATATTGATATGGCATAATGAGTTCACGGACATTGGCGACCCCCTTGACGACATAAAACTACATTCACCCCACCTAAAAGCTACATTTTAGAGGCGCCATACCGGGGATTCAAAGTGGAGAATAACGTTGTCTATCAGCCACCAAAGCCTTGGCGAGGTGCCGATATGATTTATGCAAAAACCCTCTCGGCTCCCGGTCTAGTAGAACTTGTTCGCAAATAAAGAAAATAAAGTTTTCATTTAACCCATTAATTTTATAATTTCAGTTACAGCCCGGGGGATTTAAAACCGTTGGACTCTGATTGTCGACGAAAGAAATGTTGTTAACAAGAACCTCACTTTTACGTTCCGCCGTAAAATCAAACCGTATTTTAAGATGGAACAATTATTCAACAAAAGTTGAATATAAACCTATTCGAAGTGTATTAGTAGCAAATAGAGGAGAGATTGCTGTAAGGGTTTTTAGGGCTTGTAATGAATTAGGTATTAAATCAGTAGCTATTTATTCTAAAGAAGACAGAGCACACATTCATAGATTGAAAGCAGATGAAAGTTACATGGTAAGTTAGTTATTTTTTGTCGTTTTTTATTTAAGTCAAGTAGAAAAATATGCAGAGGGTACTTTGTGGTATTTCTAATTTCAGGTAGGTGAGGGCTTGCCCCCAGTAGAAGCATATTTAAACATTCCAGAAATTATAAATGTATGCAAGGATAATGGTATTGATGCTGTTCATCCAGGATATGGTTTTCTTTCAGAGAGATCAGACTTTGCTCAAGCGGTTATTGATGCGGGAATTCGATTTATTGGGCCTTCTCCGAAGGTTGTTTATCAAATGGGTGATAAAGTTGCTGCCAGAGAAGCGGCAATCGCAGCAGGTAAATTAATTAGGTATATAGATCTAGTTAAACAAAACCTGTCAACTTCATAAATGTAATAAAATAGATGAATAAAGATTTATTCATGTTTTTATCAAAAATACGTAACTTTCAGGCGTACCAATTGTACCTGGTACTGATGGTCCCATAACTTCTGCGGAGGATGCAAAAGATTTTTGTAACAAACATGGATTACCGGTTATTTTCAAAGCTGCATACGGAGGCGGTGGAAGAGGAATGAGAGTTGTGAGAAAAATGGAAGAAGTAGAGGAAAGTTTCAAAAGAGCCTCGTCTGAAGCTAAAAGTGCCTTCGGAAACGGAGCGATGTTTATAGAAAAATTTATTGAAAGACCTCGACATATTGAAGTTCAACTTTTAGGTAACTTTTTTGATAGATCAACCATGAACATTAAATCATAGTTTCAATTTTTTCCAGGCGACAAAGCTGGAAATGTGGTCCACCTTTACGAACGAGACTGTTCGGTCCAAAGAAGACACCAAAAAGTTGTTGAAATGGCCCCGGCTCCGCATTTAGATCCAAATATTCGAAATAAAATGACCGAACTTGCCGTAAAATTAGCCCGCCACGTTGGCTACGAAAACGCCGGTACTGTAGAATTCCTCTGCGACGAAAGGGGTAATTTTTATTTTATAGAAGTAAATGCAAGGTTACAAGTAGAACATACCGTTACTGAAGAAATCACTGGTATCGATTTGGTGCAATCACAAATTAAAATTGCCGAAGGAATGACTTTACCCGAACTGGGAATCTCTCAAGAAAACATAAAGCCAAGTGTAAGTATCTATTATTAATGTATAGCTGGTTATTAAAAATATTATCTTCATTTGTAGGGATTTGCCATCCAATGCCGAGTAACAACCGAAGATCCCGCTAAAAATTTCCAACCTGACACTGGCAGAATAGAAGTATTCCGTTCTGGAGAAGGCATGGGGATTCGTCTAGATGGCGCATCAGCTTTTGCAGGAGCCATAATTTCCCCTTACTACGATTCGTTGCTAGTTAAAGTCATATCACGTTCCAAAGATTTGGCAAGTTCATGTGCTAAAATGACTAGAGCTCTAAGAGAGTTCCGCGTGAGAGGAGTTAAAACGAACATACCGTTTTTGCTGAATGTGTTAGAGAATCAAAAATTCCTTAATGGATCTGTGGATACATATTTCATCGATGAAAATCCTCAGCTGTTTAAATTTTCACCTACCAAAAATCGTGCTCAGAAATTATTGAATTATTTAGGAGAAGTCTTGGTAAACGGTCCTCAAACGCCTCTGGGTACTTCTTTGAAGCCTGCTGATATCAGACCACACGTGCCTGCCGCTTCTAAAGGTAAACTTCAAGCTTTACATTTTTAACCGTTGAAAAACTTTTAATATATGTTTATTTGGGCAATACAAAAAAATACACGCTAATTTCATGTTTATTCGGTTTGGGCTGGGTTAAACTATTACAAAAGAAATTCGCGAGCTCGCAATTTGCTTTCATGTCATGAATTAGATCCGAGTGACTTAGTTCACGTTGCACGTGCTCTAGTCAACGGAGGCTTGACGTTCCTGAGATGCACCGGTTTGCGTTCTCCTTTCCTCTTATGCACTACCTAGCGAGGTGGAACGTCGAGTTCTTATAGGTTATACAACATGGAAATGTCAAAATAATGACATGGAGCATTGCCAAAATAAAGGCAACCAAAGAGGACTGGGAACTCACGAATCAGATCTTCATTTGACCCCTACAAAACTCCAGGACCAGATGGCATATTCCCCAAGCTCCTGCAAGAGAGATTAGACATCATAATGGGTCCTTTAGTTCTGATACTTCGAAGCAGCCATGCATTAGGGTATATACCAATTGCATGGAGAGAGTCAAAGGTGGTGTTTATTCTTAAACCAGGCTAAATCCTACCGACCAATCAGTCTGACATCATTCATGATGAAAACCATGGAAAAAGTCTTACAAATGTACTTACAAGAAGGAGCGCTTAAGAGCATCCCTCTACATAGACTACAATGGGCTTATCAAGCTGCCCTGCATAATTTGGTCTCGAAAGGAGTCTGAATCATAAGGAAGTAGCCCTATCAGCATTTCTAGACATCGAAGGTGCTTTTGACAACAATCGATGTCATCAATAAACCGATGCCTTAAAAAAAAGGGGGATTAACAGCACCACATGCAAATGGATAGGATCCATGCTCGAGCATAGGAGAATAACAGCACTATATGCATGATAAACCATACACCGTTAGGACAACTAAATGATATCCTCAAGGTGGATAGTACTGTCACCACTTTTATGGAACCTAATTGTAGATGATTTGATCTGGCAGATTGTCACCAATGGGAAATTCCCTTAGGTAGTTATCAATGTCCTACAAGAAGCACTACGAATTGTGGAGGAATGGTGCCTTAAAGAGGACCTTTCAGTTAATAAAAAAAACAAAACTAGTTGCTTTTACGAATAGAATAGTTTTCCTTTAGGGTAGAGTACTGATGTTCGGAGAAGAACTAGAAATATCTGAAGAAGTTAAATATCTAGGAGTTGCCCTTGATTCCAAACTGAATTGGAAGACACACCTGGAAAAAATTACTAACAGGGCAAAACCTGGGGAATACACCTACTCACATACTCTGCTTATACGAGAACTTACAAGCACTCAGACGGAAGCACTTTGAAGAGGAATTAATACAACCATTACAACTACTGAAAATCCCTCCAGTCAAACTAATGGCCTTTTTAGAAGACACGAAGCTTCTGGAATAGAAGTAGATAACATGGGAAATGATACAAAGATTCAGTTCAAGTGCCTGCCTTTTTCAAATAATATCATCACATAGTAATCTAGACTTAACAGAAGTCCTTTTTATACCTTCCTCGATTGAAATTACTCAGCCATGCGAAACTTAAACCATTTCAGTTTGCTGGAGAATGATTCATATTATAATAACGCTTAAAAAAGTCAATCTACAAATATTTGTTGACAGGGGCGTCACTGGTCTAGATGAAACGAGTTTTTGTTAATTTCCCGTGGGAATGCGGTGCTTTAATTCTGATAGTATCATGCTTATTCGCATAAATATATTTTCATTAGTAAATATAGTAAACTACCGCTTTATTGGGGTGTTGGTTTTATAGGGCTATTTTTCGTTTTATAACTCGGGGGTATTTTATGGTTTGTTTCTTTTTGGAGAATTGTAAATAATTTGATTTGTAAATTAATCCACGAATATTCACACTAAACAAGTTATTTGCATTATAAATAATGCTTAAGTGTTTTACAAATTTTTCTCCTGCATTTTTTGTTCATTACAGGTTTCATTTTATTCTATTCAAACAACAAATTTAATTGAAATGTCTAGTTAAAAAGTTGTGATCGTTTTTGTTGCGCCCATGTGTTTATTTGTGGATTGTTAATTAAATTGACTGCACGGTTTTTTTATAGTTTTTGTAGTTTTCGTAATAACATGCACGTTTCTGTTTCTTTTTCTGTTTACTAGAGTACCTGTCCACGAACCCAGAGCAGAATCCAAGTTAGTACCAATTTATTTTATTACATTTTGCCAAAATAAAAGTAATAGATTTTCAATAATATTGTTAAACTCTTGTACATGTAAAAAAAAGATATATATTTTAAGGAGAGCCCTAGACGATCATCCTGTTGATCAAAACGATTGAGTCAATTGATTGATCAGCCCTTCAATCTTTTGATCGTGAAGTGAAGCAGTGTACGATTTCACAAACCACCTGTTGTTTGTTCTAACCTGTGGTTGATTTTGGCGGTGAACAATGGTTTCCAATACAGATTTGGACTTCCTCGCCCTAACATTAGTTGCACTCAAGCGGAAAAAGAAAAAAAATACGACGGTGGTCCAAAAGGAGTGGTACAAAATGAGAATCCGCCTCACTCATGAACATTTACTCAACTATGTGCGTGATTTGGAACCAGAGGGCGACATGAACTTTTTGAGAATGGATCAATAAAGTTTTGATTATATACTGGAGTTAGTACGCCCCGATATCGAGAAGAAAGATACAAATATGCGTGCAGCGATTCCTCCAAATCAGAGACGCCATGGTTTCGACTGAGTGACTGATGCAAGATGATCAAGCGCCCTCTTCAACCGCTTGAGTCATTCAAACTTTCTATCAATCACCGTCAACCGGGCTTCTAAACGGCCAACGGCTTTTGATCAAGATGAATGATCGTCTATTGCTTCGAAACCAATTTGAAAATCAAACCGTTTTTCTTTTTTTTCCTATTATGTTTAATTTGCTTCTTCTTACCAGTTCAACAATTATTTAAGTTGCATTTGGAAAATAAGATAAGAAAATAAATTTTAGATAAAAATTAAGTATTCTATCAATTAAATCCATTGTTAATAAAATGTGGAATCTTTGTTATTTATCCAGGCGCTCAACCACCCAAAGGATTCCGACAAATTTACAAAGAACAAGGTCCAGAAGCGTTCGCCAAAGCCGTACGTAATCACAAAGGACTTTTGCTTATGGACACTACTTTCCGTGATGCTCATCAATCACTATTAGCGACTCGAGTACGTACTAACGATCTACTTAAAATCTCACCATTCGTAACGCACAATTTCAGTCAACTGTATTCTCTTGAAAATTGGGGTGGTGCAACATTCGACGTGGCGCTTAGATTCTTACACGAGTGTCCTTGGGAAAGACTCGAGGAAATGAGGAAGATGATACCCAACATTCCGTTTCAGATGCTTTTAAGAGGAGCTAATGCAGTTGGGTATACGAATTATCCCGATAACGTTGTACATAAATTTTGCGAATTAGCGGTAAGAGTTTACTTTCTCATTAATATTATGAATTGATTTGTCGAAACCGTTTTTTAAATCGAATGCTTTCTTCTATTATTTCTAGTTCATTTTTGGTAGTGTAGCATCATCAACATTCAAGTCCATGCTGCCAAAACATTATATACTAGTGCTTCCTCCGGTGGATTTTTCAAAATTGTTTAGAAGAAACAGGCTAATTAACATCTATTTCTACAAATTTTTCAGGTACAAACTGGTATGGATGTATTCAGAGTATTTGACTCCCTCAATTATCTACCTAACTTGATTGTGGGTATGGATGCCGCGGGTAAGGCTGGAGGAATTGTTGAAGCAGCAATTTCTTATTCGGGAGATGTAAGTGATCCGAATAAAAAAAAATACGATCTCCAATATTATCTGAAATTGGCCGATGAACTAGTCAGAGCGGGAACACACGTTTTGGCCATTAAAGACATGGCTGGTTTGTTAAAACCAAAAGCTGCCAAGTAAGTTTTCGTGTAGCTTATTTTTATTTTGAATTGTAACGAAATTATTTTTACTTTCAGAATTTTAGTATCTGCTATTAGAGATAAATATCCTGATCTTCCTATTCATATTCATACACATGATACAAGTGGTGCTGGAGTTGCGGCGATGTTAGCTTGTGCCGAAGCCGGTGCAGATGTTGTAGATGTCGCTGTCGATTCAATGTCTGGTCTAACGAGTCAGCCAAGTATGGGAGCTATTGTAGCTAGCTTACAGGTAAAATTTACTGTAGATAGTTCATTGTAAACTCCCAAGTTATGATTTCTTTAAACTGTTTGGTCAATTCTATTTTATTTAAACTGGGAATTGTTTTAGGGAACTGAGAATGATACTGGCCTAAAATTACCAATGATTTCCGAATATTCAGCATATTGGGAACAAACTAGAACATTATATGCACCATTTGAATGTACGACGACAATGAAAAGCGGAAACGCCGATGTGTACAACAACGAAATTCCCGGTGGACAGTACACGAATTTACAATTCCAAGCATTTTCTTTAGGTGAGTTATACAGATGGTAAATCAACTGACAAGTGACAGTATCATGACAAATGACACGTCAGACGTAAACATTCCTGAAACTAAATGCAGACAATTGTTTTATTTGTTACAGGTTTGGGAGATTTCTTTGAAGATGTAAAGAAAGCTTATGCCGAAGCAAACATTCTTTTAGGAGACATAATCAAAGTAACACCTTCTTCCAAAGTTGTGGGTGATTTAGCTCAATTTATGGTTCAAAACAAATTATCCACAAAGGACGTTTTGGATAAAGCAGAAGAATTGTCGTTCCCGAAATCTGTAATAGAATATCTTCAAGGACACATTGGACAGCCTTATGGCGGTTTTCCCGAACCTTTTAGATCAAAAGTTCTAAGAGACATGCCTCGCATCGAAGGCAGACCGGGAGCAAGTCTTCCACCATTAAATTTCGAAAATTTAGCAAAAGATATTAAAGAAATGTTTCCAAATGCTACAGAAAAAGATGTTATGTCCGCAGCTCTCTATCCCCAAGTAACCAACGAATATTTAGCTTTTAATGAAAAGTACGGTCCCGTAGATAAATTAGATACAAGAATCTTCCTCGTAGGACCTAAAGTAGGAGAAGAATTCGAAGTAACTATCGAAAAAGGAAAAACTTTAGGAATTAAAACTTTGGCAGTGTCCGAAGATTCAACGGAGAACGGAGAAAAGGAAGTTTTCTTCGAACTAAACGGTACCTTGAGATCAGTTTTGATCAGAGATAAAGCAGCCGGACAAGAACTGCATCTTCATCCCAAAGCTGATAAATTAAACAAACAACAAATAGGCGCACCTATGCCCGGTACTGTTATCGACGTAAGAGTGAAAATTGGAGAAAAAGTTGAAAAAGGAACACCGTTAGTAATTTTGTCTGCTATGAAGATGGAAACTGTTGTCCAGAGTCCAGTAGCTGGTACTGTTAAAACGATAGATGCTGCTATGGGCATGAAATTGGAAGCGGAAGATTTGATAATTACTGTAGAATAATTCCCGGTGCTGCTCAGTGACATGTAATTAAAGGGGGTTAGAATAAGTGGAACCCTTTTGAAAATCCCTGAAAGTTATGATTTACAAGAAATTTTGAGCAAGTAATAGATGATTTGCCGTATAAATTCAACAAAATTTATCTGATACCCATCTTATTTCGGTTTCCATGAAAATCTGTTACTTGGTACTTCAGTTACTTTAATTTTGGGCCAGTTTCATTAAAAGTACCGGTAATTTATATTGATCTAGTAGTTTTTTTTGTAAAAAGCATCACATTTATCCTGCTTCACTTTAAAATACGTGTCAGTTTTATGAATCGTGCGTAATTTTAGTTGAAAAGACTTAGATTTTACATCGATTTGGCTGTGTTGTTTAAAACACCTATACAATTTTTACCCTATTCGTTATTTAGCTACTTTATGAAAGTTTCAAAAATTTATGTTTATGTATGTAAATATAATTATATACTCGCTTTTTATAATTTACAAATTTTAAATTGTTCACATTTCGATTATATGTTATTTTACTTTTACCTTAAATATATTTTTATACAATACTATTCCTTGTTTTTATTTATTAATCCCCCATCAACTTCTATTAGCAGAGTTGAGATCGTTCACCGAAATGTCCAATTTTTTTTTCGGATCCAGATGGGAACTCGTGTTCCGAATGGGTCCTATCCAGGACCCAAACAGTGTTGGACCCATCCCCAAGGGGATACCCACCAATCAAACTCGCCGTTACCCCCGCCTCGGAATCACTACCCTAGCATACTTCGAGACTGGCGGCAGTCCCTCGCACACTCACACCGTCGTCTTCTCCCTTCGATCACTCCTACCTCTCATGCCATATCGAGTCCTCTCCCCCTAATCATGCTCTCCTCTACGCCACTTACTCCATCCATTCCTCCTTCCCCCTCAATATTATCTCCACCATGTTCTCCCAATACACCGCCTCTCCAAGTTTCCTCTCCAACTTCTTCAGCACTTCCTCGTTCCTCCAGCATCTAAACATATGCCCCACATCATCCCGCCCCACTTCACACCTCTCGCACACTCCAGTCTCTCTTTTCCCAATCTTGTGAAGGTACCCTATTCTCTCGACCCATGTCCCAGTGAGCACCTGTGTCAAGAATTAGTTCACCTCCCCGAATTTTCGGTCCATCTAATCTCTCCTACTCCCAAACGCTCCTTTTAGCGCGGCCTCATACTCCTCCCACCTTTTCTCCATTTCCTCCTCATTCCATTCCTGTACTTTCTCTCTGCTCGCATCCCTCCAGCGTTTATTCTTGTCTCTAGCCATCACATCCAATGGGTATGACCATGCCAGCATCGCTGCTGCCAATCCACTCAGTGTCCTGAATCCCTGCACCACCGTCAGTAGTATCCCTCTCTGCACCCGCAGGAGTGGCCTAACCCTCGCATTCACCCCACACCTCCGCACCGTACAGCATACTCTGCTCTACCGTCCTACTAATTACCCTCATTACGCTCCCGGCCCTTTCACATTACACATCAATTTCCCCAGCCATAACATGTGCGTTCTGAAAAATAATTGACTATCCAACTACTCCCCTAGGTATTTCACAGGCTCCTCCTTACGAATTCTCCTTCCCTTCACCATCACCCCCACTTCCCTCGTCTTGCTCCGTCCCTTCACTAGCAACCCCACCTTCTTATCTTCCGCTACCTCCAGTCCGCACCGCTCTATCTTCTCCACATCCTCTCCGCCTCTCCCATTGCCGTACATACCAGACACACATTGTCTGCATACACTGTAATCTCACATCCCTCTTCACATACTATCCCACAAACCTCATCAAACACTCACTTCCAGAACGTCGGTCCAAGAACCGAGCCCTGAGGCACTCAAGCCTCCGTCACATACCTCCTCCCTCTAGGGTCTACTATCACACGCCCCGTCAAGTAGTCATCCACTAGGTTAACCAACCCCTCCCCCTCTCCAAGCCTCAGCAACACGCTCAACACCGCCCGTTTGCTGACACTATTCCCGACGTCGAAGAACACGAGTAGGGCCAATTTCTTGTTCCTCCAGTTGCTCTCCCTAGCCCTTTCCACCAAGCCCAGCGCAGAGATGCATGATTTCCCCTTAGCAAACCCGTGCTGATTTACCCTAAAACCCCCATTCCTACCAACTTCCTCTTCAATCCTATCCTTCATTATCCCCTCCATTAAGTTACCCATACCACACAACAGGCTGATGGGCCCGCTTATCCTCTCTACCCGCCTTATTCATCAGTATGACCCTGGCCACCTTCTATCCTTCCGGGAACTCTTCCTCCCTTAACACCCTGTTGAATAGTTCCCAGAAGTACTCCCCATTGTCATCCAACAGCCTCTTCATCATATCACCTCTCAGGCCATTTATCCCTGAGGCTTTTCTTACTTTAGGTCCAATTTATGGAGGGTAGAAGGAAGGAGCACCATCTGAATGTATTAAAAAGTGTCCATCGAAAGGAAGCAAATTAAGATGGCGCCATAGTAGCAAGTGGAAGGATTTTAAAAACGGCGCCATTAATTATTAGAGTAAGATACAAACTTAAAAAATGAAATACTACGTAAATAATTGAGATTTTAAATACTGCATATTTCTCAATTACACAAGTCACGAAAAATACTAAATTTTTCAACCTAGCACACTTCACTCGGTTTATAACCCTAAATTCACATCATTTCCATTAGCTACACGAGCGCCATTTCGGTGAATCTTCGAATTATAATTTGCTGTTTACAGGTGGACACTTTTTCAAGTTATCCCCCATACAAGATGGTGCTCCTTCCTTCTACTCTCCATAGTCCAATTGAATTCACAATATTCACATTCACTTATGCAAAATTTATACGTGTGATATAGGGATTGATTTGAAATAAAATTACCTCTCGTGAAAATTAGAATATTTAATTTCGAGTTAAAAGAACACGATAAACTTATAAATATAATTCAACTGAAAATAATTTAAATTTGAAAGCGATCAAATTACAGATATTTCCAAATATATTCTACAGGTTTTTCTTATTAGGGATATATTTATTTTCTGTCCATTCCATTCATAGTTAAAACCCAATGGACGTTGAAAATAAATATATTCGTAATAATTACATCTGTTCCGTTATAATTTCAGTATTTTTCAGGAATCGAGGTAAATGTTTAATAAACTAAGCAATTGTAAAAATATAGTCAGATCAAAAACTGGCACAGGTGTTTTAACTTGTTTGATCTATATATTGTATCTGAAGCATATCTTATCACGTTATCTAAATATCTAAATTCTACTATCACAATTAACAACAAACATCAAAGTAGACTAGAGTTTTGAGTGAAGTTGACTCGATTTTAATTCGAGAAGAAATCGAGAAACCAGAACAACAAGTTCTTCTCTCGAATATCGAAATATTTTGAAGAATTCAGGTTACATTATTTTAATGTGTTTAAATATTAATTTCGATATTTGAGAATGGCCATGTTCAACATTCTCTCTGACGTTTATAAACAATTCATTTCCAGGCTAAAAGAGTTATTATTGACAATTTACTAATAAAGCTGTAAGAAAGAAGGTCACTATTTCAATAATTTAGAAGTATTTACCCTTAATGTTTTAATATAGATACTGTTATTAATAAAATTTTTACTTGTAAAATACATTACTCATTTATGAAACTATACGTTTCAAAATCATGCATTTGAGTGTTTTTTAATATGCTAAGACTGACCATTATGGTTACATATTTACATAAAATATTATAAATAAATATATTACTTCTGATTGTCGGTTATGTCATTTGTTATTATCCAGTGATGGGCATAATTCGAATTAAAAATCATTCATAATCCGATTTAGAAAATAATTGTCAGTAACCGATTAAGGCAAAATAATTAGAATTTTTTTATGGAATGATGGAAAAAGAAATATGGGTTAAGTTGAAATGCGCAAGTCAGTGAGTCTAAATTTGAAATTCCGTGAAAACTCCGTCTGTTTTGATTGTCAGAAAAGCAAATTTCATTTTCTGGTTGAATACACAATTTGAAATCCATGATGACAGTTGACAGTTTGAAATCTGTAATTGCACTGCATGCGCTTGCGTCGGATTCGAATGGATTGCGCCCTCTAGTGTTATTAGAATAGGAGTGATTTATAATTCGAATTATCATTCGATTATTGAAATCGCTCATAACCTGATAATCCGATTATTGAAATAATGCGATTCTGCCAATCACTAATTATGACCCAACATCAATTATATTTTTGAATCCGGTGGACTTTTCAATACTCCTTAATAGTGAAGAATTTTTATTTTTCGAGCGTCAATAGCTTGGAGTTTGAAATGTGCTAGAACGTGATTACTTTTCATTTGTTGAACAACAAGTATGGATTCGCTTACAAATTTCCGAAATTAAAATAGGATGACATATCTATAAATAAATTACTTATTAGGTTTTTCAATTTTTTTGATAGAAACAGTTGCTATAAATTTGAATCGGCTGATATGAGGACTTTTTATGGAAAATATGTTTAATGAAATTTTGAAAATTTTCTCTACTTCCACTATCGTCCGCGACCCAAACACTATGTGGTACATTGCCGTACCGATATATTTGAAAGGAAAAACCGGACTTTGAAGAGGAAAATTTTCTATTCTTTTCTGTGTATATTTTACCATATATATATAGAAGTTTACTATACTTGATAAATATAATCTACTCATTGTATCAATTAAATGGATCCATTACAATAACTTAATGGTCAATATCTATTTTTAATTTAATAACGAATTAATTCTATCTGAATTTTATCTATATAGTAAGCATGAAGGAACTAACTGTCAAGGAAACGAATCGTTAACAATGTTAAACGTCTTTCTATGAAATTAACTATACTAGTAACAATGTTGTACAATTACCAAATGATACACCATTTGATTTGATTGTCGAAAATATCAAAGACTTCAACTCTTTTTTTTAACACATATACAACTAGGTAGCTCAAATTGGAGTATATATATTGCACTCGTCCTTTTTCCAAGTTTCTAAGTTCTCGTTTCAATTCCATCATCTTGAAACGAAAAACCATGGGGTTACAACAATCGGCCGATTTCATATCTATTGGGAATCACTATATTCTCCTTCCATATTCGCTAGGCGCATTTCAAATTCTTTACCGAGGGATGCTTTTGCCTACAAATATAATTATATCAGTAAAAAATTAATTTGACCAATCCCATAATGTACACTGCCTCAACAATTGTGGATAATATAAAAATTTCCGAATTTTCTTTGTGAATATTTGAAAGAAAAACGGTATATGGAAGTTTATTCAGAGAATAACAAAAGCCACCAAAAAAAACAAACATTCAAAAGAAAAATGGGTTCCTTCATTATGCTATTTACATACATTTAATACCGTGTAGGACCGCCTCGAGCTCGCCTTAATGCTGTTACTCGATTTGGGACATTATCTATATTAAATTATTGATTAACTGCTGTGGAATGCCAGCCCAGATGAATTGCAATGCGTTAGCTAATTGTTGTAATGTTTGTGGAGGTTGTTCAAGTCGATTTAATTGCCTGGACATTTCAGCCCAAACATGCTCGATGCAATTAATATCTGGTCAGCAGCATGGCTACTCCATCCTAGTAAACCCATGATGTTATACCCGGTCGTTCACAAGTCTTGATCGGCGAGGACGAGCATTATCATCAATAAAAACAAATCTTGCGCCTATGGTGCCAGCAAATGGTACGACTATAGGCTCAATGACCATGTCGCGATATCTTACAGCAGTCATTGTTTGCTGAATCAAGACCAGCAGCTCAGTGCGGCCATCATAACATATGTCGCCCCACACACAAACTTAACCTCCACCGAAAGGAGTAGTTGGCGCCATTTTCTCTCCTGACTAAGACGTATACAACCAAAATCGTGATTCGTCGGAGAAAAGACAATGCCTCCAATTTTCAAGATTCCAATTGCTGTGCTCTCTGCGCCGCCGTTAACCGTGGGTATGTAAGGCGTCTTCTTGCTCCCAAATACGAATAGGCAACCTTCTTTTGATAGTCTGGCCAGAAATAACTAGTCCTGTACCTTGCCTGAAGAAGCTGTTGATTCTTGAAGCCGTGAATGTTGGGTTTCTCCTAAAATGGTCTTGAGCTTGTGTTGTGGCTCGTTCTCGTTCTCCTCCATGTGTATACTCTGCATTCCCAGTTGCAACATCTCGTTTCCATGCTCGACTGACGACGCTTTGAGACACACTTAAACGCGTAGCGACTTTTTGCTGGGATACACCTTCAAGTATCCAACGAACTAATTGCCCAGTTGCACTGCCTGTAATCGTCGTAGAGGCATAACTCTAACGTAATAGAAGACTTATTGGTAAAAACAACAGTAATACAGCCTTTTCTCTTCGACTAAAATATAAACAGTATACCCATATTTTTCAGTTAAAAAGAAAAGAGCCATAAATGGTCATACACAGCATACAGTGTGATCGCTTTGACAACGTTTTTAAATAAAATATTTGCAAAAGTTATAATTATCCACTTCAATTGTTGAGCAGTGTACATCGTGACAAATCAAAGTTGTAGAGCTAGTTCAGTTGTTATAGTAACTATTAAAACTTCAATATTGCTACAAAAGAAATTAAGAAGATATGAAAAAAAAACACTTTTCACGCTATTTTCACTCTAGCTCATGAACCTTTAATTAAAATTAACGACTTACCTTGTCTCTTTGTTCGGTAAATAATTCCTTGATGTGTTCGTGTTGCCTCTGTAGTTCGTCTTTTCGATTTTCAAATAATTGGCCCAATTTTTCACGTTCCGAAACGCCTCTACCTACCACCGCTGTAACGGCTTCTCTTTTAACTCGCGTGAATTGTTCGCGATTTCGATGTTTTTTAGCTAAAGCTTTAACTTCTTCTCGGTGATCGGCTTGAAGTTTTCTCATCAGCTCCGTGGTTTCCTTTTCGAATTGTTCCTATAATCAAAACATTTCCATCAAAATTAACATATTCCGGTTTACTTCTACTAATGCTTACCTTTAAAAGTTTCAACTGATTAGTTTGTGAAGCTTTCATTACTTTTTCTGCAACATTGTATATAGCATCATGGTATTTTTCTCTAAGTTCTTTTTCTTGAGTAACAAATTCCTTATTTACGGCTAATAATCTTTCCGAGTGACTTCTAGGAATCGCTGGTTTTTCTCCTTCTGCTCCGCTATTCTCTGGGCCATCAGCGACACTTGTTAAAGGTTCTGCACTAGTAGATTCTGTGTAAAACACAGCACTAACTCTAAAAAAGAAGAAAATATCTTCAATAAATACAGGGTGATCCTTAAGTAATTGTACATAGAAGTACAGTACAATCTTCACTTTAAAATATTGCGATTTAAACCAACTAGCTTTCATTAAATGTTGATATCAAGAGAGATACAGGCTGTTAAACATGAAATTTTAATTTTTGTTTTTCTCAATAACTTCAACGCTTTTTGAGGTGTATGCATATAAATTTGACGGTTTTTTGGATATGAGAAATCATAAATCTAACCATTGGAAAGATCTAGTAGGGCTTAGACAATCAAAGATTCTTCTGGGTGACTACAACCTGTTGCATCAGTCAAAGTGAAACTGCACTAAGAGTTTCAACAGGGATCCTAACGGGACATTGTCGCCTGAATGGGCACCTGAAAAAGCTCAAAATAGTGGAGGAAGAAGAATATAGATTCTGTGGCATGGAAGAAGGAACCCTCCATCCACATACTTGCGAATTGCACAGCAATTCAGAATCCTAGGGCACAACACCTAACAGATTACTGGATAGAAGAGGGACATTTACCTAAGTTAAAGCCTGCAGATATCCTAAAATTCCTCCGGGAAATAGGTCTAAAGGAGCTAGTCCCTGAGACCTGAGACTTTCCTCAGGAACTAAGTAGCAGTAAGGGGGTAGTTCTCAGTGAATGTCACCCCATATACATACTTTAAACTTTTACAAAATCTAAAATTAATTATACTCACATATTTTTACTAGATAATCTCTTAACAAGTTTCATATTGGCCAATTTCGACCTCTTTTCCGAAAAGTCTGTGGATTTTTGTGAACTCAAAGACATTTTCTTTTTCTCGTGTTTCCGTCGTAAGTTTTCCAATTTTTTTTCCAATTCTAATTTTTTTTCTTTAACTAATTTATTTTCTAATAATCTTTCTAGAGATTCGGCTACCAATTCTTCTACTTTCTCATCTTTAATTTCAACAGGTTTACAAGCTATATTATTTTCGACTGGCGACGATGCGGAAATAGCTATTGGTATTATGGATATTTCGTTATCGGTAGTAGATTCAACAGAAATACTTCCCGTGGTTATTGAAACTCTTTGTATAGGACTGCCGTTGGTCGTAGCAGCGTCTTTATTAACTCTGGTTAACGTATTCTTTTTTTGTTCTTCGGTCTCTTCTGTCGGTTCCATATCGTCGGTAAGTACAGAAAGTTGTTGTGCGCGTTTATCCAAATCACTTTGATACTTTATCGGATTTGCTAAAGCCTCAGCAAAATCTGACAAACCATCAGGCACGTAGTCTTTGACGACTATATCTAAAAATAAAGTAGCTAAGGGCAGCGGTTGACCTAATTCTGTGCGTAAATTAACATGTCGGTAACCTGGACACAAACCGACAACGGGAAGGATTCGATGTCCTATGAATTTGCCGGATTCTTCGTAAACTACAATTCGGAGAGATGCTAATTCTGGTAATACAACCTAAAAAATTAAATGATTTCACAATGTTTATCATAAATTAAAGTTAAATTTCAAACCTTTTTAAAAACAAACGGTTCCTCGTCGAAAACGGGATTGATTCCATTATTAGGTATAACTTTTGTTCGGAATCTTTTTCTCACCGTATCAGCAGGTAAACCATACATTTCTACTTCAACGTAAGTACCTACTTTCTTATCAGTCAGGAATTGTCCTGATATCACAGTTATTTTTACAGTACCAGCTATAATACCATCAACGGTAGATTCAGCGAAAGGATAAAATCTTCTATCTGTGCGTCTCATAAATTCAGGCTTTAGCAAATAGCCACATCTCATGTTGTATTCGAATATTCCGAGATTTAACTGCATCGCTAAAACCAAAAAGTGTATTTACTATAACGGTGTATCTAATTACATGGTGAAATTGACAGATCACCTACTGATAGATAGACAATGACTCATGTAGCATCATGCGAAATTAATTTACAGGTGGCGTCATCTTTAGAACCTTGGACAAGGTTGTGATCTTTGCTAACTTCAAAAACATTCGTACAGGAAGATTCCTGTAATTTCAGGGTTAAATTCACAAGAAATTCGCTACTAGGTTATCACACCAGATCAAATGTTATCAAAGAAATACAGCCAGCTGTAACTTTGTATGCAGCTTATAAGAACGGAGGGTCGGACAACTTTTTTATTTGTAAAAAAATCTTGGAAATTACGGAGTTTTTTCTGTGTAATTTTTTTGTTAAGCCGATAAAAAATATTGTAGAAAATAGAGTAACTTAATTTACCTAAATCCAACGTTTGGTAGTTGAGAGCTACCAATTGACAGCCTGCGTTCCAAAACACTTGAGGCATGAAGTTTGATGAATCGAAACGTGTACCTGCTGGATAAACTCTACTCAATTGATGTTTATTGTAGTTGACGAATTGAATGGGGTATTCTTTAAGTAGAGATGTAGCTTGTTTCTCATCGAAAGATGACATCTCATAGCTCCGATTTTTTTCTAAAAAAAAAACAAACAAAATAAAACGATATACATTTTAATCTTACCGAAAGAAATATTTCACTTACTTTTAGCAGACTCGAAACTTGAAAAATGTACTGGTTGTACGTAATTGACTAGCGCTGAAATTTCGGCTCCAGCTTCTGTTTCCATAGCAGCAGCTTTACTGTCACTTCCATCGACATTTCTTTCAGTTGAAGTATCGGCTTCTGCAGTTTCTTCGTCACTTGACGAATCTTCGTCTTCTGTACCGGTCGACTCCTTAGAGCTCTAAGACAGATACAATCAATATTTGTTATCGTATTATCATTGTAATCACGAGCAAATAGTTTTACCTGTCTAGCTTGAAGCGGTGGAGCTCGTTCAGTTACATCTCCATTACTTTTATTCTCAACATTTTCAGATTTTTCTACACACTCGGCGTTTTCTATGTTATTAGTATTATCAACATTTTCAGAATTTTCAATATTTTCAGTATTTTCGACAGTTTCATCTGGCGGTACTTCTGGGGCTGGAGTGGCGATTCGCTTGTGATGATGGTGGTGCTTCTTTTTATTCTTTATTATAATCTTTCTTTTAAGTACCGAAGGTGGTGGAAGAGGATTTCCTGTGAAATACAAATCAAACACTGTATAAGTAGAAGCTACTACACTCACAGAAACTGCGAAATATCAGAACCATTCTTTGTTTTCTACATTTACAATAGAAATTATGTGTCCCCAAATGTTTCTCTCACCCTTTGACTACAGTAGATGTATGCAAATTTATACAAACCTGGTTCTAACTTGTAGTTTTCTAATGGGGTTTCTAGTAGCATATCACCGAATATTTCTCGACAGTAATTCGCAATTTTAGCTTGTTGGCGTGGATTACAATGATTTTCAAAAGATAGCACCACGGGAAAATCAGAAGTTTTAAAAGCACTCTCGGCAATCGCTTCCAGTACTTCCTTTGCCGAAACATCAGGTACAAAAGTATAACCGTGCACGATCACTGGCTCGTCTATTCGTCCATTCCAAAAATCTAATTCTACACATCTGAAAATTCAATACATTTAAATCATATTCTTCGCCATATTTCAAAATTTAACCTTTTTACAGGTCATATTTTAAAATACGACATTTTAAATTTATTCTCAAGAAGTAAAAATCCTTTCGATTGAGTATGTGCAATTGAATCGCAGGCTTACAATAAAATTAATCATTGTCAACATACCTACATCCCGCTAATAGACATTGCCTGTACATTTCGGCGCTAGATTTTCCTGTCAACTGATGACCAGTCAAATAAGTATTGTGAGAGGAATTTATAAAATAATGCGCCAAAGGTTGATCCATATCGTGACTTAGATCGCATTTAGAAGCTGCTATAATATTGTTATCTTCAGATAAAAGATACCTGCGAAATAGGGTTAAATTAGTGTTATAAGTAGTTCTCAAATGATTATATTTGATAGTCCTACCGTGCAGTTCGATTATACTCACTTAAGAAAACCTTCGAAGGATAACATTCCTCTTTGTGAGAAGTATGTAGCTGGTTCGTATAGCCCTATAATATCTTTTGCTCTATTAGCATCTGCATAAGGATGTAAAATTTCGTTCAGGCGAGGATCTCTTTGCTTTTTATTTAAAAAATCTACAAACTGACACGTTGACATCTGCTGTTTCTGACCCACCCTGCAAAATAAAAATAAATAATATATTATATATAATAATTATATTATTATAAAGAAGCGATAAAGAATAATTTATGTTGACTATTCTTTTTCGCAATATCGAAAGAAAACCTTGCTGGGAAAAAAATTATGAATTATGACTTTATTGACTCTTATCTCCAATGAAATTTGTACAAAAAAAGGTCTGGTAATATATTATTTGTTTTCGAGGCAATTTACAATCGTTCAGGAATTTTCTACTGAATTCGATAAAAATATAATTTCAAATCATGAGAAAGATGGTACAGACTCTTTTGGAAACCCTTGTATACAAAATATCGTAGATACGATATCGCTGATATATGGAAATCCACTAATTTGACCCTGTAAATTACGAAAATGCCCATATAGTATAAAGTCTATGGTTATTTTTTTTTTCGAATTTCCCTACCTCTCAATTTTGGAAACCCTCGTATACAAAATACCGTAGATATGATATCGCTGATTTTTTTCCATATTCGTTCATTATTTGAAAATTTTTATCTAAAATTTTCCATCATTATGGGCTCTACTCTTGACTTAGGGCGTGTACTTTCTATTAAAACATAAAATCACTTTCTAATTTTCAAATTTCCAAAATCGAAGCCAAGTTTTCCCAGAAAGTTTTATATATGGAAATCCACTAATTTGACCCCGTAGATTACGAAAATGCCCATATAAAGTTTCTAAAGTTTATGGTTACAAATTTTTTTTTTTCGAATTTCCGTACCTCTCACTTTTGGAAACCCTCGTATACAAAACACCGTAGATACGATATCGCTGATTTTTTTCCATATTCATTTATTATTTGAGAATATGTATCTGAAATTTCAGCTCAAATTTTCCATTATTATGGGCTCTATGATTTTTTGACTTAGAGCGTGTACTTTCGACTATAACTTAAGATCACTTTCTAATTTTCAAATTTCCAAAATCGAAACCAAGTTTTCCCAGAAAATTTTATATATGGAAATCCACTAATTTGACCCAGTAGATTACGAAAATGCCCATATAAAGTTTCTAAAGTCTATGGTTACATTTTTTTTTCGAATGTCCCTACCTCACACTTTTGGAAACCCTCGTATACAAAATATCGTAGATACGATATCGCTGATTTTTTCCATATTAGTTCATTATTTAAGACTGTGTATCCAAAATTTCATCTCAAAATTCCCATTATTATGGGCCCTACGATTTTTTGACTTTAGAAGTGTATCTCGACTAGTTCGAGTTTTCAAATTTCCAAAATCGAAACCAAGTTTTCCCAGAAAATTTTATATATGGAAATCCACTAATTTGACCCAGTAGATTACGAAAATGCCCATATAAAGTTTCTAAAGTCTATGGTTACATTTTTTTTTTTCGAATGTCCCTACCTCACACTTTTGGAAACCCTCGTATACAAAATATCGTAGATACGATATCGCTGATTTTTTCCATATTAGTTCATTATTTAAGACTGTGTATCCAAAATTTCATCTCAAAATTCCCATTATTATGGGCCCTACGATTTTTTGACTTTAGAAGTGTATCTCGACTATTTCGAGTTTTCAAATTTCGAAAATCGAAACTTAGTTCTTCAAGACACTTTTATACAAAGAAATCGACGAATTTGACATCGTAGATTACGAAAATGTCCATAAAAAGTTTCTAAAGTTTATGGTTAAATTTTTTTTTCGAATGTCCCTACCTCACACTTTTGGAAACCCTCGTATAAAATATCGTAGATACGATATCGCTGATTTTTTCCATATTAGTTCATTATTTAAGACTGTGTATCCAAAATTTCATCTCAAAATTCCCATTATTATGGGCCCTACGATTTTTTGACTTTAGAAGTGTATCTCGACTATTTCGAGTTTTCAAATTTCCAAAATCGAAAGAAACCAAGTTTTCCCAGAAAATTTTATATATGGAAATCCACTAATTTGACCCAGTAGATTACGAAGATGCCCATATAAAGTTTCTAAAGTCTATGGTTACATTTTTTTTTCGAATGTCCCTACCTCACACTTTTGGAAACCCTCGTATACAAAATATCGTAGATACGATATCGCTGATTTTTTCCATATTAGTTCATTATTTAAGACTGTGTATCCAAAATTTCATCTCAAAATTCCCATTATTATGGGCCCTACGATTTTTTGACTTTAGAAGTGTATCTCGACTATTTCGAGTTTTAAAATTTCCAAAATCGAAACTTAGTTCTTCAAGACACTTTTATACAAAGAAATCGACGAATTTGACATCGTAGATCACGAAAATGTCCATAAAAAGTTTTTAAAGTTTGTGGTTAAATTTTTTTTCTCGAATTTCCGTCCTCTCAATTTTGGAAACCTTCGTAAACAAAATATTGTAGATACGACATCGCTGACTTTTTTCCATATTCGTTTATAATTTGAGAATGTGTATCTTAAATTTCATCCATTAATATGGGCTCTACAATTTTTTTACTCAAGACGTGTACTTTCGACTATAACATAAAATCACTTTCTAATTTTCAAATTTCCAAAATCGAAACCAAGTTTTCCCAGAAAATTTCATAAATGGAAATCCACTAATATGACCCAGTAGATTACGAAAATGCCCATATAAAGTTTCTAAAGTCTATGGTTACATTTTTTTTTTCGAATGTCCCTACCTCACACTTTTGGAAACCCTCGTATACAAAATATCGTAGATACGACATCGCTGACTTTTTTCCATATTCGTTTATAATTTGAGAATGTGTATCTTAAATTTTTTCCATTATTATGGGCTCTACAATTTTTTTACTCAAGACGTGTACTTTCGACTGTAACATAAAATCACTTTCGAATTTTCTAATTCCTTTTCACAATATATCGAAAGAAAACCTTGCTGGGAATATTGACTATTATCTCCAATGAAATTTGTACAAAAAAAAAGGTCTGGGAATATATAATTTGTTTTCGAGACAATTTAGAATCGTTCAGGAATTTTATACTGATTCATACAAATATAATTTCAAATCATGATAGACAGATGGTACAGACTCGACAATATTTAAATACTGTAACTAAAACTGAAATAGTGGAAATAAAAGATCAGCAAACCAGATTTAATGATGCAATCTTGAAAATAACAATGGAGAATGAACAACTTAAGAAGGAAAATCAAGAAATCAAACTAGAAAATGCAGAAATCAAAAAAGATTTGCAAGAAACGAAAAAAGTTTTAGAAGAAATAGAAAGGGATAGAAGGAAAAACAAGATCGTTATATCTGGTCTAAAAGTTGAGTCAGATGATAGTAATGAAAGGTTTTATACAAAACCATTTACAAATTAATATAGCACCAAAAGCAGCAAACAAAATAGGAGAAAAGGTATGTGTAGTGGAGTTGGAAAATGAGATGGACCAAAGAGAGATTATGATGAATAAACACCAAGCTGAGAAATAAGATAAGTGAAAGAATCTTTATAAATGATGATATGACCAAAGAAGAAAGAGATAAATCGAAACAAATAAGAACTTTTGCAAGAATCGAGAAAGAGAGTGGCAATGAGGTCAAAATAGGTTACAATAAAGTCTTGGTGAACCGTGAAGAATGGAGATGGAGCAAAGAAATGAAAAAATTAGAGAAATTAATACCAAAAAACTAATAAGTTTTTCTAGTTCGGAAACTAACGGTAATGACACAGGCAATGAACAGGATACGAGCGCAATTACTGACATAAATCATAAAGAAATAAGAACGAAAAAGTTGAGGAAGAAAATAAAAATTGAGAACGAGAATTTAAAAAATAATAAAAGAAATATTGATTGTGAAAATCAAATCAAATTGGGAACGTGGAATATTAAAACTCTAACGGGAAAGGAGCATGAACTTATAGAAGAATTTGAACAAACAAAATTGGATGTACTAGCAATTTGTGAGACGAAGAGAAAGGGAAATGGAATGAAGGAAATGGATAAAGGACATATACTTTTATATAGTGGAGTAAAACAAACAGATAGGGCCAAAGGCGGAGTGGGATGCATAATTAATAAAGATTTCATGAAATACATACAAACATGGGAATATATATCAGAAAGATACCTAAAAGTTGAAATAAAAGTGGAAGATGAAATGGCAACACTAGTCTTAACATATGGGCCAACTGAGGATGAAAAAACAAGTGTTAAAGACACTTACTGGGAAAAACTAAATGAGACAGTTGAAAATATAGAAAACAGACTAATAATCCTAGGAGACATTATTGACAGAGTTGGTAAAAGAAAAGCAGGAGATAGTGATGTAATAGGACCTTTTGGCGAAAATGTCAGAAATTCCAATGGTATCAGATTGATAAATTTTTGCGAAGAAAACAACCTAATGATTATGAATTCATTTTTTGCCCATAAAGAAATTCATATGTATACGAGAGTAATGCAGTCAAGAAACGAAAAATCAGAAATTGACTACTTGTTAATAAGTAGAGAAAACAAAAAGGAAATACTAGATACCAGAGTCAGGAGAGGCCCCGAAATAAATAGCGATCATTATCTATTAGAAGCTAAAATGAAAATTAAAATAAAAAAACCAAACAAAGACAGAATATGCAAGATAAATAAACCAAAAAAGATAACAAAGAGTTACAGATTCGCAGAAAAACAAGTAGCAATAAAATATACTAAACAGGCAGAAAGTAGAGCTATTGATATAATAAAAGAAGGAGAAAACAAAAGTATAGAAGAACTATGGGATATGACAAAAAATATGATTCTAAACACAGCAGAAGAAGTATGTGGAACAACGGTTATAGTAAAGAATGGGAAGCAAACAAAATGGTGGACAAAAGAAATCAAGGAACAAGTAAAAATAAAAAAGAATCTATGGAAGAATTATTTAAGAACGAAAACCGAAATCAGCCAACAGAAATACAAAGAACAGAACACAAAAGTAAAAAATATGGTTAAAGAAGCAAAAAGAAGAACTTGGGAGGATTTTGGTGTAAAAATGGAAAATGACCACAGAGAAAACCAAAAGTTGTTCTATAAAGTATTAAAAAATCTGAAGAAAAACAAATCTTTTGAACTTACACAAGTAAAAAATCAGAAGAAAGAAATAGTAACTGGCGATCAAGAAATAATGCAGTGCTGGAAACAATACTACCAAGAACTCTTAAACCAAGACACACATTAGGAATACAGAAATGAGATAAACCAAGAAACTCAAGTTAACGATGAACAGATGGGAACTATATTAATCGAAGAACTAGATGAGGCAATTAAAAAGATAAAACGAGGAAAATCAGGAGGATACGACAAAATAACACCAGAGATGATAATTAACTTAGGAGAACAAGGAAGGCAACCACTTCTAATAGTATTTAATGAAGCCTGGAAATGTGTTCAAGTACCTATGGACTGGAAAATAGTAATAATACTGCCCATACATAAAAAAGGGGATCCAACAGAATGCACTAACTATAGAGGCATCACATTACTAAGCGTGGTTTCCAAGCTATATGAAATTATCTTAGAAAAGAGATTGCGAATCTTAACGGAAGGGCAACTAGATGGATCACAAAGCGGCTTCAGGAAAGGTCATAGCACACAAGACCATATTTTCTCAATAAAACAAATGATTGAAAAGACAAAAACTTAAGATAAATATATTGCTTTTCTAGACCTTGAAAAGGCTTTTGACAGTGTCACACAAAAAACAGTATGGGATAGCTTAGACAAAAGAGGGATTCCGAAGAGCCTATCAACAAGAATTAAAAGCATGTACGAAAACAATTATAGCTATGTCAGGAAAAATAACTTAGAATCCGAAAAATTTAGAGTAAATGACGGACTTCGACAAGGAGGAGTGTTAAGTCCTTTACTTTTTATTATAATAATGGACGATATTATCAAGGCTACGAAAAAACATACTAAAAAGATCCACATAGGCTATAATAGACTGAAACCCATCAACCTGTCTGAATGTGCTTTTGCAGATGACGTTATGATTTGTGCACCGAGCGAAGATGACCTCCAAAAAAACTTACAAATATGGGAAAGAGAACTCAGTAAAAGAAATCTAAAAGTAAATGTACAGAAGACAAAAGTCATGACTACCGGAATAACAAACACAGAAATTGACATAAGGCTACAAAATGAAAAAATTCAGCAAGTGGACTTGTTTAAATATCTTGGTATCAAGATCGACAGAAATGGAACCGAAGATGAAGAATTGAATGAAAGGATCACTAATGCCCCAAAACTCTATCATTCCTTGTCTAGAGCATTCATTGGTAAAAAAGAAATAAGTAGGAATACGAAAATGACAGTGTTCAAGACAGTATATCGACCAATTCTCACCTATGGAAGTGAAAGCTGGATACTGACGCAGAAATCGAAGAGTAGAATACAAGCAATGGAGATGAGATACTTGCGCAGGGTTAAGGGAATAACACGGAGAGACAGAGTTAGGAATGAGGACGTTAGAAGTGAACTTGAAATTGAATCGATTCTTGACTTGCTAGACAACCAAAAACTTAAATGGTTTGGTCATTTAGTAAGAATGAACAACAGGCCAGTAAAAGATGTTTGGGAAGCGCGAGCAACTACAAAAAGGAAGAAAGGAAGGCCAAAGAAAACTTGGAACCAAGTGGTTGCTGAAATATTGGAAAATGAGGGAAAAGAACAACCAAAGAATACACATACAACTGTACTTCCAGATTCTTATTAACAGTATATTACGTAACAAGAGTTGTAAGTAACCCATTACGCAGGAAGTGAAAAAGTTTTCGCACTCCACCGCGTTCGATTTCAAAAATGTGCTCGAAGCTCCTTTTTCATACTCGGTTTCATGCTAAGAAAACGCGACTTATTTTTTGAGAAATTGTATAATGTGTTGCCGACAGTTAGGGGCATTACTCTTTTAATCGAAAATATATTTCACTAATGCTATGTTTTCCAATTGAATAAATTTATGAATAGACCAAATAAAGCAGTAGTAGATAAAAATTTGATTAAACAAAGAAATTCAAGTTTTCTTATCTAAACGCACGTGTATGTGTTATTGTTAAATGTCACTTACAAGGAATGCGATTTTTGACGTTTACGGACATGGGCGTAGAAAAAAATATAAAATACTACTATTTAAGGTACTTACATGTCTTCGAATACTTTTTTTACTTCCGATCTACTCGTTAGATTCAAATATAATTGAAAAAAATTATCATAATTAAATTTTTCCGGCAATATCGCATTATTTTTTCCAGTTTGAAAGCTCATACCATGTAATAGGGATTCTACTCTCTTCTTGTCATCTTTGTTTTGTGTGATCATTTTGACAATGCTAAAAAAATAAACTTTTAGTCAAAAATACTTAAATATTTAATTGAAAATGTTCTCGACGGTTTATCTGGCACACCCTATATAGTTTTATGTACATCGTACTTTTTGTTGCATTCTTCATCAACAATTCAATTTGTTGCCTAGTCATATATTACGAGACGTTCTCAATGGTCTGAAATACTGTTTTTCTGTGTGCTCTACTTGATTAGTTTATACTGCAACAGTTACTGCTCCGAAAGCATTATCTTCCTAACTTCATTATCCCTATATCCATTTTAACGAATGTCTCTATAATAATATTGCTAACAAAGCTCCAACCAATTCAATTAGTCTTCGTAATAGATACAGTCACAATAGCTAATGTCTATAATTATATAAAATTGGTTCAACAATATATTTTTTTATACTTTTTTTTTCTGTTAACCCGTTTTAATAATTCTATATGAACATTGCAAAACCAAATTTTCAGTTACGGGACTCTTATATAGAAAATAAATAATATATGAACGTCGTATATGAGTTAGGATAAAATCTTGGCCACAGAAAGAAGTAAAGCATATAGTTTACACGATAAAAATAAGAAACAACAAATCTATTTTTATAATTTATATGAACACGTGAAAAAAAAAACAATAAATATGAATTATTCATATCGTAGAAATGTTCTTAATGTTAGAAGGAAAACTAGACGTGGGCTAAGTTATAAATGTTCAAGATTATATCTAGAAAATTCAAGAGAAAAACAATAAGAGACCGTAGCTGGTTATAAACGGTTACTATAAATATATTTCGGGAATAAAGACAAACATTTTATCACCGTAAATGGGTTTGTTTTTAAAATATTCTCCATGAAGATCAATACTCTTTTTTCTGCGCTAGAAGCAATTTCCAAAGCTTCTTCTCCACACCGATTAAAGTAACATTCAAAACATTAATCCATCAACATAACATTTATTATTTATGTTTATTATGAATTTATTTGGAGTTGGTGGATGACTCTAATATTTTTTGATAAAATCCTTGTAATAATCGACATGATCCTTTTTTGTCAATCTTACTTGAACATTAATATTATAAATGAAACTAACTGTTTCTAATTAATTCCACTATTTAATTACAAAATTTATGAAAATTATTAAAGGATATTGATAATTATTTCGATATTGACATATCATCGTCAGAATGACAGAAGTTACATTTTATGTGATACCTACTTGATGTGTAATATTTTGGCTAGACCAAATAGTAAGTGACCTATCTTGTGATTGACTTAATATATATGAATAGAAAAAAGGAGAAGATATGATTTTACAAATATTAAAGCTTAGATATTATTAGCCCTATGGGGATATCCTGGATATCTTTTTCCCATTTAAGATCAGTATAACTGTGCAATGATATAGGAAACCAAGGAAAACTATATCTGCTGATCTTTACAATAGTTACTTAAGAAGACAATTTATTAGTGGAGAGCTCCCTAGATTTATCTGTTCATTCATATTGTGGGTCTCTTAAGTGTCTTCTTATTTCTAGTTCTTCAAGGAAATCTAGTTCTTGTTTCTTATCACAAATATGCAGTACTTCTAGTTCTGTGTTAGGTGTTAATGAATGTTTTGTGTCAAGAAGGTGTTTTGCATAATGTGATTTATCTGGCTGTTTTAATCTGTATGCTCGTGAGTGTTCATTGTATCTAATTTCAAAATTTCGAATTGTTTGACCAATATAGACAGCATTACATTCTGGACATTTAAGTTTATATATTCCAGACTTTTTTAATGGGGGTATTTTTGTTTTTACATTAAACAATTTTTTACTCACATTGTTTTCTGTTTTAAAAGAAATTGCTGTATTTGTTGAACAAGATATTATCTTTGAAATATTATTAGAAATATTACCAGCATATGTGATGGTTTTGTAATTTTGTATTTCCCTAGTTTTTTCAGGAAATATTAATTGTAATGCCACTTTTTCCTCTTTTTTATTAATTAATTTATTTATTATATGTAATGGATAACCGTTGGATGTGGCTATTTGTTTAATTATATTAATTTCTCTATCAAAATTATATTTGTTCATAGGAACTGAAAATGCTCTATGAATCATTGAATTATATGCTGCTAATTTATGTGACATGGGATGATTGGAACTATATGGTATAGTCACATCAGTATGTGTTGGTTTTCTGTAAATTGAAAAATCAAGTATATTATTGACTCTTTGAATTTTAATATCAAGAAAATTGATTGAGTTATTTTCTTCAACTTCTAATGTCAATTTAATTTTTGGATGTAAATTATTATTATGATTGAACAATATATCTAATTGTCGTTTACTACCTACAAAACAAGCTAATATGTCATCTACATACCTATACCAAAATAATATATTTTTTGAAATGTTACATTCAAAGATTTTTCTTTCTAAACTGTCCATAAAAATGTTTGCTAAAATTGGTGATATGGGGCTTTCCATTGGTAAACCTTCATTTTGAATATATATAATAATTTTTTTAGAAAACTATTAATAGCTCAACTTTTCCTTGCACGAAATATCATGTCAGTGTTACCCATTCTCGAAATATAAATGGCCTATGTTCTAAGACCTTCCTAATGACACGCCGGACAGCCTTCCAAACAAAAACTTCAAATTGCGTGTTAGACTTTCATCAGAGATTTCAGATAATAACCTAGACGAATAACAACTGGCACACTGATCCTGATTCCGCATTTGCAGAAAGGTTGTAATGTCAATATATCGAGTGTTTGCAGGTGTCAGATCTCGAGTAAAAAATTTAGTGTCATTTGAAAATGTTTTTTATAAAAAGAGATTATTGATTGAAATGTAGGTACTAACTTTTTGGTGGGAATATTTCCAGATTTATCTTTAATTAAGTGCATTTTCGTAAAAGCTTTGAATAAGTACATCTTAGGTGTGCCGTTAATTTGGTTTAAATTGTACGCTAGATTTATTAGAGTGTCCGTCCATAGCCTGGCAATATCTTTTCTTGTACAACAAAAATTAATAAAAGTTAAATTTACAAAATCATTGGCACAACAAACGGTGACCGTTTTTTCTTCTAATGTATCTTGAGAACCCATCGAGACGATTTGCCTCAATTTCGGATCCTAAAACAGAAAAAAAAATCTTCAAAGTTAAAGAGTACATTTTTATTAACGAGTAAGGATCAAATGGGGTATAATTAAAATTTCAAAAAACTGAACGTAGTATTTTGCGATTTTTTTTTATTGAAGTCTTTACCATCTAAAAAGAACACTGATTTTTGTGTTTGAATTTGACTCTACAAAGTCATGGCGAAAAGTAGGGTCAACACAAATATGGCTTTGAGGAAGCCAGATGGTAAATATACCGAAAATGAGGAGGAAAGAGAGAGACTCTTACTAGAAACTCATTTTCCTGGGAGTAGCCCAAATAGGGGAGATAGTCCTCTGGAAGGTCATAACAGACCTTCGAGAGAAAGTACTACAATGGCTAAGCACATTTGTAGTAACGAAAGGTTAAAATGGACTATGAACACCTTTTCACCATTCAAGGCACCGGGAGCCGATGGAATTTTCCCAGCATTGCTCCAGCAAGGACAAGACGAAATTCTACCACATTTGGTTAGGATCAGTCGAAGCAGCTTAGAACTGGGTTATATACCATAAGCATGGAGAAGGGCAATAGTAACCTTCATTCCAAAAGCTGGAAAAACGGACACAACAAACCCCAAATCCTTTAGACCAATTAGCCTAACATCGTTTGTGCTCAAAACGATGGAAAAAGCTATTGACAACTATAGTAGAGCGGAAATGCTAGAGAGACGACCTCTCCACCCGCATCAGCATGCTTACCGGGCAGGCAGATCTAAGGAGACTGCACTGGTACAACTGTCGGAGGATATCCGAGGTGCTCTAGACAACCAAGAAGCCGTAGTATGCGCCTTTTTGGATATAGAAGGAGCTTTTGACAACACTCCTAATGAGGCTGTCAAAAAAGCATTAAATGTAAGAGGTGTAGTCAGCACAACATCCAAATGGATGTCGGAAATGCTCACCACTAGAGTAGCAGAGACGAGGACGAGCAAAGACATTGTCTCCATCTGTACAACCAGAGGATGTCCACAGGGAGTAGCATCCCCATTAATGTGGAGCCTGACAGTTGACGAACTCCTGTGTGGTTTGACTGACCTCGGAATATCCTGCCAAGGATATGCCGATGATATTGTCATAACAGCCAGGAAAAAATTTGAAAACACCCTTTTTGACATCGTACAAAAGGGTCAGAACTATAGAAATAGCTGGTGTAGGCAAGTGAGCTTAACATCAAAACCATCTTAATAGCCTTCACTCAGAAAATTCACACAGAAAACTCAACCTCAAAACCATTAAACTTGATGGGAGCGAGGTTGAATGGAGAGAAGAAGTTAAGTATCTAGGTTTGACTCAAGTCAGTAAACTCATGTGGAACAAACACGAAAAGGAGATGATATACAAAACAAAAATTGCTCTAGTGGTGGGCAGGAATCTGGCAGGGAGAAATTGGGGTTGTAACCCAAAAATCCTGAGCTGGATGTATACTGCCATAGTGAGACCAATTATCAGTTATGGAGCCATTGCGTGGAGTAGTAGAACTAGCCTATTGACGACGAAATAAAACCTCTCCAATGCAATGAGAACATGCCCAACGGCAGCCATGGAAGTGATTCACAACCTTACCACAACATATGGTGGTGGAAAGTGTTGCAGAAAGAACAAGATACAGACTAAGTAGAGAGGGAATCATTAAAAAAAACCACCTCCTCACTTCTCAGAAATCAGAAAACCTGGGACATGCCACTAGATGGTATGATGAAAAAGTATAAATTTTCAAAGAAATTCGTTACGGAATTAAGCAACAAGAAGGAATGGGATCCAAATACCATTACCAGACTTGGTAAGAATGCCATTGAATGGTACACAGACGGCTCAAAAGCAATAGAAGGAACTGAGATAGAAGTGTACGGGCCAGGAACCAAACACTCTGAAAGCTTGGGAAAAACCCCAAGTATCTTTCAAGCGGAAATTCACATCATAAGAAAGTGTGCCCAGTTCAATACTGATAAAGGATATAGAAGGCAAATGATTATCATAATGTCGGATAGTCAAGCAGCCATTGAAGCACTGAGTAATCAGTTCCAAAATGGTGTGGGAATGCCTGGGCAAACTCAATGAACTAGGCGAGAACAATATAGTTACCTTACTGTGAATTCCAGGACACACTGGAATAGAAGGAAATGAAATAGCAGATGAACCAGCAAACTAGCAAATGGGGGGACTAACACGCCCTTTTGGGGGCCGGGACCCTTTTGCGGTATCAGCTCCAATGTAATATTGGAAAAAAAGAGAAGATCTGACCATTGGAAAGATCTAGTAGGGCTTAGACAATCAAATATTCTTCTGGGTGACTACAACCTGTTGAGATTAAATGAATGCATAAGTCAAAGTAAAACTGCAGGAATGCTAACGGGACATTGTCTCCTGAATGGGCACCTGAAAAAGCTCAAAATAGTGGAGGAAGAGGAATGTAGATTCTGTGACATGGAAGAAGAAACCTCCATCCACATACTTGCGAATTGCACAGCAATTCAGAATCCTAGGGCACAACACCTAGGTGATTACTGGATAGAATAGGGACATTTACCTAAAATTCCTCCGGGGAATAAGACTAAAGGAGCTACTAGTCTCCGAGATTTTCCTCGGGAACTAAGTAGAAGTAGAAGGGGGCACAATAGATCTTTTAGGTCTCACCCCAATATACATACATACATACATTGACTTGTTTCGGGATTTTCTATAAATATGTACAGTGACCGGATTAATGAATTTATTCCACATTCTACCTATGGAAGTTATTTCATTACTGTCTAAAATGTAATTTTCTACATTCCATTAATTTTATACCCCTTTTCGCGTATAAGGAACGTCTCTGTTGTATCTATTTATAGAGCTGAAATTTTCATTAGTGGAAAATGCCATGGTATTTGAGTCGTATATATTGAATGGCTAGGCATTTTGCCGTTTTGCTTCCCCTTTCAGTTTTCCCTAGAGCTGTTGCTTATAATCACGATTTTAAATTATGAAGTAAAGCTTTTGTTCTGTTTTATTCATTGTTTAAAAGATATGATAATGACATAGAATGGGCTGTCAGTTAGTAGAGCTAAGGATGAGAACAAAATGGTAAATGTGGAGATAGTTTTGTAATGTGATGCTGAATAAGCATTGTTGTAATGGTTATTTTGACAAACTCTAAATAAAATTTGTAAAATTATCATTTGCAAAAGGTGCACAAACAATACAACATTTCAATTGCATTGGAGCACTTAATTTTATTTTTCACGAAAAATTTAATGCGATTCTTTGATCCATTTTTTTCGATAGCAAAATGTCAACAATACTGAGATTCAAGATACTTCTGGGGTTCCCCAAGGGTCACATTCGGATCCACTTTTGTTTAAAAATAGATTCAAATTAATCAATAAATAGAAGGTTAGGTTTTTAAAATTAAATAACCTATTTGCTCAACGCTTCCAAATATATTCAAAGTAGGTATGTCGACATTCCTATTAATTAGTAATATTATGTGTAACATTTTTAGACAATGACAAATTTTATCATTAGTCAAATTAAAATTGAATTGAATTTCCTCTACCTATAGCATAAATGGTATTGTGTCATAAAGCTCCTAAAAAAAGGACGACAAAAGCTTAGAGCATGAAGTCACTAGGAGATAATTTCAAGCAAAGGTTAAATACCCTCATAAATGAGTAAGATAAAGCGAGATTTTCATTAGGGGCAGCTCTAGCCAGGTTTAGAATATACTTGTTTAACGTGAACATTGATCTGCTGGATTTCTTCACTAAATAACTTTCTATGAATAAATAATTAGGACATGGTACAAACCAATTGAAAATGGATAAAAACACGTCACAATAATACACATTATTTTTAAATATTTTTGTGAACAATACTCAGAAAGAATTATTACAGTTTCCTGTAAAATTGTCGTATTTACTAAAGCGTATTATTCTAACGATCACAACAATGTTTTGAAAAATATTTTTTGTTAGAATAATGTAAGACAATTTTTTTTTCTCACCCTGTTATTCTTAGTTTTCGTTTCAAGTAAAATAAATTAAATCATGGGTATACCCTAATATTTCAGAAATGCATTTTTCGACAAAACAACCAATTGTCTGAAACAGATAAGTAAAGTATCAAAATGTCACGTAGTCTTCGAGGCCACGAAAGGGGAAAGAAAATTTTAAGAACGATTTGAGTTTTAGTTTCTAGAAAATAACTAAAGTGTTCACTTGAGCCTAATAAATCTATTAAAATATAGTGTGTATTGTGGTGAATATCAGGGGTTAAATAGGTGAGTCTATCTCACAGAGTGAAATTCAGTTTTGCCTGTTATTTGATATTTGATTTTAAAAGTTATTTTATCACATAAAGTATATATATTTGCTAATTATTTTTAATAATTACCTTGTTTAAAGTTCTTTAATATTCAACGTTATTAAGAACATTAATTTGTTGTTGCATTTCCTATTCATCCAATCCTACTGTACTGTGGAGAGTTTGTGCCACTTGCAGTTTAACTCAGATACCTATACTGTATTGTGGAGAGTTTGCGCCACTTGCGGTTTGTCCATTCCTGATTCTGGGTGACTTCTCACGTCACCCATATCTCCTTCCACCCCCCTGTATTGTGGAGAGCTTGAGCCACTTGCAGTGTAACCTTATTTTGCTGTACTGTGGAGAGTTTGTGCCACTTGCAGTTTAACTCACATACCTATACTGTATTGTGGAGAGTTTGCGCCACTTGCGGTTTGTCCATTCCTGATTCTGGGTGACTTCTCACGTCACCCATATCTCCTTCCACCCCCCTGTATTGAGGAGAGCTTGAGCCACTTGCAGTGTAACCTTATTTTGCTGTACTGTGGAGAGTTTGTGCCACTTGCAGTTTAACTCACATACCTATACTGTATTGTGGAGAGTTTGCGCCACTTGCGGTTTGTCCATTCCTGATTCTGGGTGACTTCTCACGTCACCCATATCTCCGTCCACCCCCCCTGTATTGTGGAGAGCTTGAGCCACTTGCAGTGTAACCTTATTTTGCAGTACTGTGGAGAGTTTGTGCCACTTGCAGTGTATTATTATTCTGCTGTACTGTGGAGAGTTTGTGCCACTTGCAGTGTATTATTATTTTGCTGTACTGTGGAGAGTTTGTGCCACTTGCATTGTATTATTATTTTGCTGTACTGTGGAGAGTTTGTGCCACTTGCAGTTTAACTCACATACCTATACTGTATTGTGGAGAGTTTGCGCCACTTGCGGTTTTTATTCCTGATACTGGGTGACTTCTCACGTCACCCATATCTCCTTCCACCTCCCTGTATTGTGGAGAGCTTGAGCCACTTGCAGTGTAACCTTATTTAGCTGTACTGTGGAGAGTTTGTGCCACTTGCAGTTTAACTCACATACCTATACTGTATTGTGGAGAGTTTGCGCCACTTGCGGTTTGTCCATTCCTGATACAGGGTGACTTCTCACGTCATCCATATCTCCTTCCACCCCCCTGTATTGTGGAGAGCTTGAGCCACTTGCAGTGTAGCCTTATTTTGCTGTACTGTGGAGAGTTTGTGCCACTTGCAGTGTATTATTATTCTGCTGTACTGTGGAGAGTTTGTGCCAGTTGCAGTGTATTATTATTTTGCTGTACTGTGGAGAGTTTGTGCCACTTGCATTGTATTATTATTTTGCTGTACTGTGGAGAGTTTGTGCCACTTGCAGTTTAACTCACATACCTATACTGTATTGTGGAGAGTTTGCGCCACTTGCGGTTTGTCCATTCCTGATACTGGGTGACTTCTCACGTCACCCATATCTCCTTCCACCCCCCTGTATTGTGGAGAGTTTGAGCCACTTGCAGTGTAACCTTATTTTGCTGTACTGTGGAGAGTTTGTGCCACTTGCAGTGTATTATTATTCTGCTGTACTGTGGAGAGTTTGTGCCAGTTGCAGTGTATTATTATTTTGCTGTACTGTGGAGAGTTTGTGCCACTTGCATTGTATTATTATTTTGCTGTACTGTGGAGAGTTTGTGCCACTTGCAGTTTAACTCACATACCTATACTGTATTGTGGAGAGTTTGCGCCACTTGCGGTTTTTATTCCTGATACTGGGTGACTTCTCACGTCACCCATATCTCCTTCCACCTCCCTGTATTGTGGAGAGCTTGAGCCACTTGCAGTGTAACCTTATTTAGCTGTACTGTGGAGAGTTTGTGCCACTTGCAGTTTAACTCACATACCTATACTGTATTGTGGAGAGTTTGCGCCACTTGCGGTTTGTCCATTCCTGATTCTGGGTGACTTCTCACGTCACCCATATCTCCTTCCACCCCCCTGTATTGTGGAGAGCTTGAGCCACTTGCAGTGTAACCTTATTTTGCTGTAATGTGGAGAGTTTGTGCCACTTGCAGTGTATTATTATTCTGCTGTACTGTGGAGAGTTTGTGCCACTTGCAGTGTATTATTATTTTGCTGTACTGTGGAGAGTTTGTGCCACTTGCATTGTATTATTATTTTGCTGTACTGTGGAGAGTTTGTGCCACTTGCAGTTTAACTCACATACCTATACTGTATTGTGGAGAGTTTGCGCCACTTGCGGTTTGTCCATTCCTGATACTGGGTGACTTCTCACGTCACCCATATCTCCTTCCACCCCCCTGTATTGTGGAGAGTTTGAGCCACTTGCAGTGTAACCTTATTTTGCTGTACTGTGGAGAGTTTGTGCCACTTGCAGTTTAACTCACATACCTATACTGTACTGTGGAGAGTTTGCGCCACTTGCGGTTTGTCCATTCCTGATACAGGGTGACTTCTCACGTCATCCATATCTCCTTCCACCCCCCCTGTATTGTGGAGAGTTTGAGCCACTTGCAGTGTAACCTTATTTTGCTGTACTGTGGAGAGTTTGCGCCACTTGCGGTTTGTCCATTCCTGATACAGGGTGACTTCTCACGTCATCCATATCTCCTTCCACCCCCCCTGTATTGTGGAGAGTTTGAGCCACTTGCAGTGTAACCTTATTTTGCTGTACTGTGGAGAGTTTGTGCCACTTGCAGTAGTTATAATATTGTTTGTGGAGAGTTTGTGCCACATATTCCTTACATGCACTGGGAGAGTTTGCGCCCCTTGCACCTTTCCTAATAACCCTAAATATTTCCTATTAGGCATTTATTTTTGATCAAGTGAAGTTTTAACTTTACTTTAGTACTGATATGCATAATCACAGTTCAAACACATAAGTTGCACCTTGTATATTATTAATCCTTTCATTAATTTTGGGGATTTCAACTATACTAATCGTTAGTCAATAATTAATCATTATTTATGGCAAATTGAATACTTAGAGTGTTTTTCTATCTAATTCCAGGTACGTCATCTCGGTTGTTCAACCTACTTGGACCATGTCCACATGGACTGTTCAATTAAATCCAGGCATCACGTCCAGTGTCTTGTAAATAGTTATTTTCAACATTTAGATTTGTTTTATTATCTATATTATAAACAATTGAATGTAAGTACACAGTAAGTAATTAAAAGTTAAATTCTAATTAAATATATCAATCTTTACAAATCACTCATTCTCCTCAAGTCAAGTTCTTCCCTCCTCACAATAATATATTTTTATTCTTCGATATCTAACAATATTCAGCTTTAATTATTCTTAAACGAATTTCTCAATCAACATTTATTACCTAGTTCCAAGCACGGTATTTATTATCTTAAAACAAAACAAAATTCAATTTAAATGTTTCCAGTCAAACATAAATAAAGTTTCAATTCTCCTGAAAATATTTTAAATACGTTAAACATTATTTGTGTTTCCCCGATTCACTTTGTACTGTTTATGATTCTGAGCAGTTGGTTGAAACGGTGAGTTTATTTTACATAAAACATGAAAATAAACTATCCTTTATTGTCTAGTTGTATAATAAGACAGTTGAATTTTCCTCACAAATGAAAATGGATTTTGTGCATTCAAGATAGTTGGGACATTTATTTTGGAATTCCTTTTATTTAGTGGATTTTAATTACAAAATAAACGATTCTTAATAAAGTAAAACTTCAATTATAATAAGTTATTGGTTATTATTACTTATTCTCTAGCTTTAATTGTCAGTTATACCGCGTACTTCAAATTTGTTCAAATTGTGATACGAACGAAAAAAAAGTTTAATTCAATACATACTTTTGGTATTTTTGCATAACGACCAGTTCTAGTGTCTCGAATGATAGCTATATCCAACAAATCCATCTCATGGTTCTGGTCTACCCAATAGAGGTAAAATCCATGAGGATCCACCCTCAACGTTACTGGAGTCCCTACACCAGAATCCTGTAACAAATAAAATAATATTTCAGCAACGTTTCAATGGTTCACTAAATTCAAATTAATTGAAATGTCAGTAAAAAATATATTTTAATTTAAATTTCACTCATGTGAATCCTGCATTTCAAAACTAAAGACCATTGCGATCTCCAATATTTATGATACCAAGTTATTTAAAATATTTATACACGTATGCGTGAATAAAACTATTGTTTCGTAAAATTATGTGTACTCAAACAAAGCAGAGTGTTTTTAAAAGATATGGAAAAATCTATGCCTGAGCTTTTCCACAAGGATTTAGGAACACCTTCTATAAACAAAATATAAACGAACAAAATTGTTTTAATAGGAAATATTAAACCTCTGTATTTATCCAGATAAATAGTCTCTAGTCACAAAAAGCTTCCAGTCTCTAATGGCTAAATTTATACAATTAATACAAATTAAAGTTGTCCCGAATTAAGTGAAGTGCTATTTATCTTTCTTGATTTTCAAATTATTACCTTAATTGCAACTGCAGCAGTAGAATAAAAGTACGCCTCACAAATTTGACACTTCTCTAGAAACCTCAGACATTAACAGATTGATTTAGAGAGATTCTTCGAAATAACAAAATAATAGGATAATGTTTCTTCTAAAATTTCTTTTCTTTAAAATTATTTCTCATCAGTCGTTATTGTAGATTCTCGTACATTAAATGGATTTATTTTAATTTTAACACATAAAAAGGAAAATAGAAAGACCACAAAATATGCTCCTTGGCTTACGAATGCCCTTCTGAAATCAATAAATATTAAGAATAATTTGTTTCGAGATACTACAAAATATCCTAATAATGCTGAAATAAATAAATATCGCCTTTATAAAAATAAATTAAGTAATCTATTGGAAAAAACTAAATATAACTATTATAAAACAAGAATAGGTGAAATCTGGAAATCCGAAAAATCTCTGGAATACCATGAAAACTTATCTGGCAAACGAAAAATACAACATAAAATAGATTCGATAATTAGTAAAACTGGTGAAGTGATAACAAATAATAACGAAATCTGCGAGGAATTTAATAAGCATTTTTTAAATGTAGGTGCAGATTTGAGTAAACAAATACCACCATGTGCTAATGCACCATCTCGTAACAATATTCAAAATACCTTTGCCCTATTTCTTACTTCAGAACAGGAAGTTATGAGTACAATACGAAATCTAAAAAACCATAAAGCAGTAGGGGTGGACAATATTCCTGCAGAAGTATTAAAAGCAATATCTGCATCAATAGTTGCACCCATCACTTATATTATTAGCAAAGGAGTTTTTCCGTCCATATTAAAAGAAACGATAGTCGCACGAGTCTATAAAAAGGGAGATAAAACTTCAGTGAATAATTACCGTCCTATATCATTAACAACTCATGTATCCAAAATATTTGAAAAAATATATATTAACTTCTTATTTGGAGAAATACAATATATTGACGATAAAACAATTTGGCTTCAGAAATAATGTATCAACAGAAGATGCTATACTTACTTTATTACATAGCATATACAATGCTTTGGAGCGAGGAGCCCCCTGCTTATGCATATTTCTTGACCTTACTAAGGCCTTTCACACTATAAGTCATGAGCTACTTCTGCAATCACTTGAAGATATTGGAATTAGAGGAATATGTCTTCACTTATTTAAAAGCTATCTATCAGATCGATATCAGACTGTAGAAGTGGCTGATGGAACAAGTGGTAGAGACCGGATTAGATGTGGGATCCCGCAGGGAACTGTATTGGGTCCAATACTATTCAATATATATATCAATGACCTTTTCTCGGTTCAAACTAAGGGAGTTGCCATAGGTTTTGCTGATGATACTGCCATTTTTTATGAAGGAGCTGATTGGGACAAACTGAAAACTTTAGCCGAAAAGGACTTTTCAAATATAAAAAGATGGTTAGATTCTAAGCTATTAACATTAAACTTTGACAAAACTTATTATCTGCCTTTTAGTTGTAATGTGATTGGACTACCGAAATATAATTCAATTATTCTGCCCGAATCAAACAACGTTATACACTCTATGAAAAAGATTAAATACCTTGGTATTTATATTGATTCCCATTTGAGATGGGACTACCATATACACTATGTCGTTAAAAAACTTCAAAGTATCTTATATACATTTAGGTATTTAAAAAAATGTTTACCATCCTAAACTCTCAAACAATTATATAATTCATTAATTGAAAGACATTTAAGATATGGAATAGTGGCATGGGGTAGTACTACTGATTCACGAATTAACCAGGTAGAAGTCCTTCAACGGCGATTCCTAAAACTTATATATTCAAGAAGCAGATTATACAGCTCAAATCTATTATACCGGGAATGTAATGTTTTGGATGTGAGACAACTTTACTTCTTATGCTCGAGTGTAAAGTACTTTAATAAAACCCATAAATTAACAAGCCACACCACACAAGAAATAGAACATTACACATTATCCCGACAGTAACAAAAGCTTTAAGACAACGATCGTTTTTTTACCTTTCCCCAAAAATATTTAATATTCTTCCTGAGACAATTCGATCCACTAAAGTACTTCCCAAATTCAAAAGACTGGTAAAAAAGTTTCTGTTAGAAGTACCTCATATCCAATGTTTTCTGATATCAATACTTTCTTAATTTCCTGAGTGTTATCATTATGTTGTATTTGTGTATTTTCACCCATTTTCATTTTTATTGTATTTATTTATCTGTTTTTATCCATTTTATCAATTTTATCTATTGTATTCGAATAATTCTCAAAACAAGTGCTTGGCACTTATTGAGTATCAATTTATTCTTATTTTATTGTAATGTTATTTTATCTATGTACTTTTTAAGAATAAATTATTATTATTATCTCAACAGGTTGTAGTCACCCAGAAAAATATTTGATTGTCTAAGATCTTTCCAATGGCCAGATCTCTTTTTTTCGGCTTTGCCTATTTCTTCCAATATTGCATTGGAGCTGATACCGCAAAAGGGTTCCGGTCACCAAAAGGGTGTTTCAGTCCCCGTCTTTGCTAGTTCATCTGCTATTTCATTTCCTTCTTTTCCAGTGTGTCCTGGAAACCACAGTAAGGTGACTATATTGTTCTCGCCTAATTCATCGAGTTTGCCTAGGCATTCCCACGCCATTTTGGAACTGATTACACAAGAGCTCAGTGCTTTAATGGCTGCTTGACTATCCGTCATTATGATAATTCTTTGCCTCCTATATCCTCTATCAATATTGAACTGGGCAAACTTTCTTATGGCGTGAATTTCCGCTTGAAAGATACTTGGGGTTTTTCCCAAGCTTTCAAAGTGTTTGGTTCCTGGCCCGTACACTCCTATCCTAAGTCCTTCTATTGCGCTTTTGAGATGTCTGTGTACCATTCAATGGCATTATTTCCAAGTCTGGTAATGATATTTGGATCTCATTCCTTCTGGTTGCTTAATTCTGTAACGAATTTCTTTGGAAAGTTATACTTTTTCATCATACCATCTTGTGGCATTTACCAGGTTTTCTGATTCCTAAGTAATAAGGAGGTGGTTTTTTTAAATGTTTTCCTCTCTACTTAGTCTGTATCTTGTTCTTGCTGCAACACTTTCCACCATTATGTAGTGGTGTGAGATTGAGAATCACTTTCATGGCTGCCGTTGGGCTCCTGTAATGCACATACAGGCTAGTCTTTCAATTTTGGAGAGGTGTTCTCTCGTCGTCAATAGGCTACTACTCCACGCAATGGATCCATAAGTGATAATTGGTCTCACTATGGCAGTGTACATCCCGCTCAGGAGGGACTAGACATCATAATGAGTCCTTTAGTTCTGATACTTCGAAGCAGCCATGCTCTAGGGTATATACCAATTGCATGGAGAGAGTTAAAGGTGGTGTTTATTCCTAAACCAGGAAAAGAAACGTACACCCAGGCTAAATCCTACCGACGAATCAGTCTGACATCATTCATGGTGAAAACCATGGAAAAAGTCTTACAAATGTACTTACAAGATGGAGCGCTTAAGAGCATCCCTTTACATAGACTACAATGGGCATATCAAACAGGATCAGCTGAAGCTGCCATGCATAATTTGGTCTCAGGTCTCGAAAGGAGCCTGAATCATAAGGAAGTAGCCCTTGCAGCATTTCTAGACATCGAAGGTGCTTTTGACAACACATCGATATCATCAATTAACAGATCCCTTAAAGAAAGAGGGATTAAAAGCACCACATGCAAATGGATAGGATCCATGCTCGAGCATAGGAGAATAACAGCACTATATGCATGATAAACCATACACCGTTAGGACAACTAAATGATATCCTCAAGGTGGATAGTACTTTCACCACTTTTATGGAACCTAATTGTAGATGATTTGATCTGGCAGATTGTCACCAATGGGAAATTCCCTTAGGTAGTTATCAATGAGAATAACAGCACATATGCATGATAAAACATACACCGTTAGGACAACTAAAGGATGTCCTCAAGGTGGAGTACTCTCACCACTTTTGTGGAACCTAGTTGTGGATGACTTGATCTGTAGGTTGAATGATCAAGACATATGGACGCAGGGCTTTGCGGACGACATAGTCATTGTCACCAATGGGAAATTCCTGGAGGGGGTTATGAATGTCCTACAGGAAGCACTGCGAATTGTGGAGGAATGGTGCTTTAAAGAGGACCTTTCAGTTAATCCAAAAAAAACCAAACTAGTTGCTTTTACGAATAGAAGAATTCTCCCGCAGGGTAGAGTACTGTTCGGAGAAGAACTAGAAATATCCATAGAAGTTAAATATCTGGGAGTGACCCTTGATTCCAAACTGAATTGGAAGGCACACCTGGAAAAAATTACTACCAAGGCGACTAGGCTTTTCTGGCAATGCAGAAGAGTTATGGGCAAAACCTGGGAAATACGACCTGAGGTGGTTCACTAGCTCCGTCTTGTAAATCAAGATCTGAACCAATTTCTAGCAATAGATTCCAAGGACGATTTCAAAAACAAAATTGCAACTATTGTGAATTCTGCTTTAGAAACCGCAATTTTAGATACGAGAAAACTTGGAATGAAGATCAAGGAGGGATCGTATAACAGAGTTTCTATTTCAAAAAAGAATGCAAAAAATAATGGGAAGAAAAGGCAGAAGACCGGACGAAGAGCAAGAACCTCGGTAAGAACTTCACGCAAGAAAGTGCACCAAATAAGAAACGTGACACGACACATGCAAGTTCAAGTCAAGCATACGACGAAGAAATAATTGAAGAAGATGAAGAGTATATCGACGATGAACATGCAATAATAAATGAAGAAAATAACCAGAAGTTGACCCTTGACAGAATCGATGACACAAGCGTAGCTATGGATACTTATGAGGATATATTCGAAATTTCTATTTTAAAAAATGTAAGAACTGGAAATCAGATGAAAGTATGTGGAAGTCGAGGTGGAAGTATGTGGAAGTTTGGTGGAAGTATGTGGAAGAATGTGGAAGTTTGGAGGAAGTATATGGAAGTTTGGTGGAAGTATGTGGAAGTGTGGTGGAAGTATGTGGAAGTTTCGTGGAAGTATGTGGAATTTTTTTCAAACGTGGAAGTAGGTGTACAAGATTTTTGCCGGCGGTTACCCCTCGCAACAAAGTGTCTCTAATATGGGTGCCGGCACATGAGGGGGTTTCAGGAAATGAAATGGCGGACCAGTTAGCTAAAGAAGGCTATAAAGGAGACTTTATAGGTCCGGAACCGTTTTGTGGAATCACAAAAGATTGCATAAGAGGGGAGATCGGGAACTGGCTAGATAGGGAACACCAATTCAAATGGAGGGTGACACAAGGACACCTTCATACAAAGAGTTTACTAAACAAGGTAGACAAGGAATTCTCAACCAGGCTATTGAAATTGGGTAAGAGACATTTGAAGACAGTTACCGACCTGGTGACTGGACACTGCACCTTGAGGAAACATCTGTACAAAATGGGCAAAGTTAGTGAACCTATGTGCAGAAAATGTGAACTTGATGATGAAACACCTACTCACATACTCTGCTTCTGCGAGAACTTATAAGAACTTAGACGGAAGCACTTTGGAGAGGAATTAACAACGCAACTACTGAAAATCACTCCAGTCAAACGAGTGGCCTTTATAGGAGACACGAAGCTTCTGGAATGGAAGTAGATAACATGGGAAATGGTACAAAGATTCAGTTCAAGTGCCTGGGCTGATGAGCACAACCCAAATATATGAATGAATGAATGAATGAAAATCCAGCTCAGGATTTTTGGGTTACAATCCCAATTTCTCCCTGCCAGATTCCTGAACACCATTAGAGCAATATTTGCTTTGTATATAATCTCCTTTCCGTGTTTGTTCCACAGGAGTTTACTGTCCAGAGTTAAACCTAGATACTTGATTTCCTGCCTCCATTCAACCTCGCTCTTATCAAGTTTATTGGTTTTGAGGTTGAGTTTTCTTTTATTAGCGAAGGCTATAAAGATGGTTTTGGTTTTGCCTACACCTACACCATCTATTTGTATAGTTCAGGCCCTTTTGTACGATAACACAAAGAGTGTTTTCGAATTTTCCCCTGGCTGTTATGACACTTTCATCGGCATATCCTTGGCAGGATATTCCGAGATCAGTCAAACCACACAGGAGTTCGTCAACCGTCAGGCTCCACATTAATGGGGATGCTACTCCCTGTGGACATCCTCTGGTTGTACAGATGGAGACAATGTCTTTGCTCGTCCTCGTCTCTGCTACTCTAGTGGTGAGCAGTTCCGACATCGATACATGGCCTAAGCAAAAAAAATAAGGTTAGAAGCAAGAGAAAAGCAGAAAGAAAATATATATATGCTTGGGGAGTAGGGGGTTATGTAACACCCATCTATTTAAGAGAATGGACCAAATGTTATCATACAAACCAATTTCCTTAAGAAACCAAATTAAATATATTGCTTTTTTTATTTTGTAATCTGCAAAGAAAGGACCAGTTAGGTCGGGGTTTAAAAGAGTGATATTGGGGTGTCAAAGGCCACTCTTTTTAATAAACTGAATATATAAAGGGGTTCAAAAAAATTATTCTTTTTGTCATCGTAATTGTTAGCTTAGCTTTCAACTTTTTTTATTCAGGAAACTTTTCTGCAATTTAATCATCTGTGTGCTTATAGGTTTTATTCTAAAAGCTTGTAGTTCCCCTTTAGCTCGACCCTGTATTTTCCGTTTCATTCAAAGTGTACGAAATGCAATAACAAAGTAAATACCACGTTTTGCCGTAATTCCGATGAATAAAGAATGAGGATATGCATTTTGTCATGTTCATTCTCGAAGAACGACGACTGAATAATAATTGTATGTTGTCGTTGCGTATAATATTAAGTCGGTCTAAAAGTTAATTTTTTCGTGGAGAGACTGCAAAAAAACTATGATACTTTTAATCAGTTCAATATCTGAGAGCGAGTCTCAATTATTAAATTAACTCGTCTAATTTGAATAATTTTAAATCCTTCAATAAGATTTTACTGTAAGTAAGTTGGTAAAAAAGTTAATCAATATTGTTGTAGTAAAAGATTTACACAAAAATTGTAATCAACTTTGTACTTTATATATTCTCAGAAATGCATATTGAGTAGGTCCAAAGTAATTCACATTAGACCAAAAAATAAGAATGAAGGTACAAAAATTCACAACAAGCTGAAAGTGAGTAAAATTGTTCAAAACATAATTAAAAACAAAATTTCAGAATTCCCTATCGTTTCGGTACATGGAAAAAATTGACTCGAGAAAAATGGGGTTTTCACGATTTTCTTCAAAACGGTTAGTTTAATCGCGAAATTACCTCAGATAAAAATTGTAGATCATAGAATTATCTATAAAAAAGATATTAGTAATTTTTTTCCTAAAAGCCACCGTTTCTGAGATATAACGATCAAAAAGTTGTAAGCGTTATAATATGCACACGTTTCCACGCCACCTCTGAGGTAGTGTACTTAACCTTTTTTTTTAACGTGGTTTCCCCTGTGGTAGGGTTGCGCGATACACTAGGAAGTATCGATATTAGGTATCGATACGGATCGGAACGTAAAGTATCGATACAGTAGAATATCGAATATTAATTTATCAATACTCGAAGTATCGATACGTTAACGATCCGAGATTTTCCCAATTTTGACGTTTTTTCGGTAAAAAACACCTTTTTGGGGGGTGGAAAAAGACATTTTTGCGATCCGATTCCGGCCAAAGTTGAGGTTCTAGAAAAAAAAGTTGATGATAAAAGCTGTAGATCTTGAGAAAATCTACAACTTTTTAATTGGTGACTTTTTCACATAACCTTAAAATTAGCTCGAAAACCGCAAAAAACTGCATTTTTTGTTTTTTAGTATTAGTTTCCTTAAAAAATGTTCGATTTTGATGAAAATTTAGTAGAAGGTAGCTTTGATAGTCACAAACCATGAAAATAATTTTCAAACGAAAATATTGGAAATTTTCCTAGTTATGACGTTGTTTCTTTTGGGGGGGAGGGGTGGAAAAAGATATTATTGCGATTTCCGTCCAAAGTTGAGTTCCTAGAATAAAAAGTTGATTATAAAAATTGTAGATCTTGAGAAAATCTACAACTTTTACATCAGTGACTTTTCCACATAACCTCAAAATTAGCTCGAAAAACGCAAAAAACTGCATTTTTCGTTTTTTATTTTTGGTTTGGTTAAAAAATGTTCGATTTTGATGAAAATTTAGTAGAAGGTAGCTTTGATAGTCACAAACCATGAAAAAAAATTTCAAATTAAAATATTGGAAATTTTTCGAGTTATGACGTTTTTTCGGTAAAAAACACTTTTTTTGGGGGGGTGGAAAAAGACATTATTGCGATTTCCGTCCAAAGTTGAGTTCCTAGAATAAAAAGTTGATTATAAAAATTGTAGATCTTGAGAAAATCTACAGCTTTTACATCAGTGACTTTTCCACATAACCACAAAATAAGCTCGAAAAACGCAAAAAACTGCATTTTTCGTTTTTTATTTTTGTTTTCGTTAAAAAATGTTCGATTTTGATGAAAATTTAGTAGAAGGTAGCTTTGATAGTCACAAACCATGAAAAAAAATTTCAAATTAAAATATTGGAAATTTTTCGAGTTATGACGTTTTTTCGGTAAAAAACACTTTTTTTGGGGGGGTGGAAAAAGACATTATTGCGATTTCCGTCCAAAGTTGAGTTCCTAGAATAAAAAGTTGATTATAAAAATTGTAGATCTTGAGAAAATCTACAGCTTTTACATCAGTGACTTTTCCACATAACCACAAAATAAGCTCGAAAAACGCAAAAAACTGCATTTTTCGTTTTTTATTTTTGTTTTCGTTAAAAAATGTTCGATTTTGATGAAAATTTAGTAGAAGGTAGCTTTGATAGCCACAAACCATGAAAAACAATTTCAAATTAAAATATTGGAAATTTTTCGAGTTATGACGTTTTTTCGGTAAAAAACACTTTTTTTGGGGGGGGTGGAAAAAGACATTATTGCGATTTCCGTCCAAAGTTGAGTTCCTAGAATAAAAAGTTGATTATAAAAATTGTAGATCTTGAGAAAATCTACAACTTTTACATCAGTGACTTTTCCACATAACCTCAAAATTAGCTCAAAAAACGCAAAAAACTGCATTTTTCGTTTTTTATTTTTGGTTTCGTTAAAAAAAGCTCGACATCATTTCACAACGTGATTAAAAAATCACGATATCGCTCATCACTATAGATAACGCCACTTGCTGCTACCACTAAAAATCCCGTATCGCAAGGTATCGATACACTACAAATTTATCGATACTTGGAATGTATCGAAAAGCATAGTATCGATACAAAAAATCGAGTATCGGAAGTAAAAGTATCGATACACTGGAATATCGGATAGTATCGCGCATCCCTACCCAGTGGCCTATTTCACAGGTCTGTTGTGATTTTGTTTAATTGGAAACTATTGCATAATAACAGATATTCGCAAGGGGTGGAATTGATTAAAAAGCAGTAAAAAAATTTATTCGTCCGATTCATAACTGTAAGATACTAATTGGTATCATCCTCTATATATATATATTTATATCTACTCATTTTTATTCCATTACAATTTCATATCTTTGGCATTCTCTTCAATTTAATATACCTATTCTTTTTAGATTCTCAATTTGCTAATTCACTTCTAATACATGCTAGAAGTACGACAGATCAGGAAACATCAGAGTGTGAAGACCAACCTTCCACTAGTCAACAGATCTCATCTCCTGATCCTTGTTCAGATCATGAGTATTCTATGTCTGATATTGTTCAACCACATTCAGCCACTCAGAACACGAGATCCACAAACTTTTGGAGTTATGATCAAACGATCTACCTCATAAATTCTATGGCAACCAATTATTCGGATTTTAATGATCCAAGAAAAAGGAAACATATTTTCGAACACATAACAAATGATCTGATCAGTGCTGGGTTCACTGTAGACTCAAAACTTGTACAGAATAAGTGGAAAGGTTTGTTGCGAAGCTACACTAAAGCTAAAGATACAAAAAATAGAACTGGACAAGGACCTTCTAGATTTTTATTTTATGAAATAATTGATGATATTGTAGGCAACCAACCAAAATATAGTTGCAGTCACTCTCTTAATAGCTTAGATACTTCCAACGTTATTGATCCAGAAATTGAAGTACCTGATTTAGAAAGCCTGAGAATGAAGGAGAAGCTGTTGAGGGACATACAGAAGTCTCTGATGAGTCACAGTTACACAAAAAAAGAGCTCTGAGGGAAGAAGAGCTTCCAAGAGCTGAGGAAATTACTCCAGGAAAAGAAAACTGTAATTCAAACAGAAAAAGGAAGAGGCTCAGTGAAAAGCAGTTAAAAAAAGAATATATAGATTTGAAGAGGGAAGAGTACTTGAAGCAGCAGAAAAGACATGAAGACAAAATGTCTCTAGAAAAAAGAAATGAAATTGACATGAAGAAATTAACAGTATTAGAAGAATATTTAAAAAAGAAGCAGCATCAGTAGTTCCCCAGTTATTGAACATAGACTTGTTATGTAGTTTCATTCAACATTATAGATATTGGAAATATTTCTTGATATGAGAAGAACCTCTCTCAATTTGTGATTATTATTTATGTTTTGAGTTTCTAATTATCACGAGATTCATTTTTTCAACTTGTTTGATATTCTGAATGTTATTTGGAGTTTTATGAGAATATAGTCAGTAAGACTAAAATTTTTTTGTTTTGTTATGGATTTCATTAAGAGAAATTATACTTTGTGTTTATTTGTACATGAACGTTATTTTTACATTCATCCTTAAGAAGAGAATTACATTTTGAACATTTTATTGAAAACCCTCTTTTGTCTTGTGACTTTTTCTCCAACTTCACCTTCTATTCCAAGATTACCATGGAAGGAAACATTTGGTGGCTGGTTTTCATCATGTTCCTGGAGATCCTCTAATGAATTTATAGATGACTCTAAGCAGATATTGTGTAGGATACATGATCCCAAAATTATAAGAGAACAGAATCTCATATTAAAGTTCTCTAGTCCCTTTAGTCTGCGAAAACGTCCCTTGAGGAGTCCAAAAGCATGCTCAACAACTACTCTTTTTGATGAGAGATATTTATTAAAAAGCTTCTGTTCTTCAGTCAGAAAGCCAGTGTCAGGAAAGGGTGTCACAATCCAGTCCAAATTTGGGTATGCTGGGTCTTCCAAGATTTTTGGATAAAGTGCCGATCTTCTCAACAATCTTGCATCATGTAATGATCCAGGTTCCCCACAAAATACATCAATGAATTTTTTGCTGTGGTCTACAACTCCTTGAATCAGCAAACTATGATACCCTTTCCTATTGATATATGAATCCTGGTTATCTTCAGGTTTTGGAATTTCAATGTGACTGCCATCAATGGCACCAATTGCACCAGGAATACCATTTCTTTTTGAAAAAGCCTGTGAAATGTTCAGTATTTGTTGTTGGTTGGGCCAAGTGATATATTTCTCTTTTATTGATACCAAAAATTCCAAAAAAACGGTTCAGACAGTTGTGAGCACTGCTAAGGGCAACTCCAAATCTATCTGAAACTTCTCTGAATTCTGTGTTAGATTTTGGTAATTTAAGCGACAATGTTGATAAGAATGGAAATATTAAACCTATTTTTGTAAATATGCTTGTTGAAAATATACCAATGAGTTTTGAGGCTGATTCTGGTTTTGCTCATGCTGCAATATCTGAAAAATTATACCAAAAACATTTTTCAAATACAAAATTAGAAGAGAATGATTTATCGTTGAAAGATTATGTTGGTGTTACTTTCAAACCATTAGGATTTGTTAATTTAAATTTGGTTTTTGAAAATATTGATAATGTTAAAAACTTATGTAATAAAAGACGGAGGTCCGCCACTAATTGGTAGGAATGGTTTAAATATGCTTAAATTGGGCATATGCAACATTCAGGAAGCCGAAAGTTTGAATGATATATCTGATACAAATTTATTAGAAAACTATAAAAATATAGATGCTCCTACCCAGGTTACTTCTTTGATTAAAAAATATGGTTCTATATTTGAGAACAAGTTGGGAACATTTAATAAATTTAAAATTACATTAAAGCCAAAGGAAGGTGCTGTGGAGAAATTTGTAAGCCTAGACCAGTACCGTTTGCTTTAAAACCCAAAGTTGAACAGGAGATTGAAAGGTTAGTAAAAATGAATGTTTTAGTACCAACAGAGTTTTCAAAATGGGCTACTCCTATTGTTCCAGTTTTGAAAAATAATGGAAGTATAAGAATATGCGGAGATTTTAAAGTTACGTTAAATCCAAATTTATTAATTCAACATTTTCCGTTGCCCAGAATAGAGTCTTTTTTCGCAATTGCAAGGTGGGGATAAGTTTTCAAAAATTGACCTCTCGGAAGCTTATCAACAGGTGGAGTTGTCGGAAGATTCTAGAGAACTTGTCACTATAACTACACATAAGGGACTTTAGGTACTTTTATAAACGTTTACCCTATGTGATAACTAGTGCCCCAGCTACATTTCAAAATATAATGGAACAAATGTTTGTCTTTCCTGGTGTTGTCCATGCTATGTTCACTCCACTATAAATTTTGTCTTCGTTTATTTAGTTATTCCACCTGTCGCCGATAGCACTACGTAATCGAGGATCTGTCAGATTTCAAAAAGCCCGCCATTTATATAACCTCCATTTTATATTGAAGATACGCCATTGTTAATCATTGTTTTCGTTCGTGTATCGTACGGTTATTTTCATATTAATTTGTATAAACAGACATTTTTGTGCTTTTTAGTGATTGTGTTTATTAACATTAACATCATGGTTCAGTACTGTATTGTTCCCACTTGTAAGAATACAAGTAAGGATTTTAAAAGACCCAGAGGTACATAGGTTTGTAAATAGATTTGTGTTTGATTTAATGTTTTTTTACACTAAATAGGTGGGATAGGCCGAATAAAGATTAATAATAATTTGTGTACCAATTTGATTACTACATTATTATCACATGATATACTATTATTGATAGTAGGTATGTGTTGAATAATCGATTCAAAATATATTCAGTGAGTTCAATTACTCTTAACTTGCACAATAATCAGGTAATCTGCAGCATACTTCAAATCTGTCTCTTTTTTGTGTTTAATAAGACATTATAAACAAAACCCATATTGTGAAAATGATACATACTAGAACATTTTGTAATTTAATTACTGCAAGTTTAGAGTGATGTTTACTATAGCTTCATTTAATTTTTTTTCTTAGCTTTTTAGGCAATGATTCAAATAATTCAAAGAGAGGATATCCCCATATCAAGGAGAAAAAATTCTCGAATATATGCTATCCACTTTTCCGAAGAAATGATGTTTGCTGCAAATCATAATAGAACAAACTTAATAGCTAATGCAGTTCCAAACTTATATATACCAACACCAACAAAAAGTATGGAGAAATTACCTGAGGAGAACCAGGAGATTGTTGAACCACAAGGTAATGTACAGTAAGATTCCAAAAACTACTACATATTACATTACTAGTGTATAAAGTGACCCATTTCACAAGTGGTTATAAAAAAATGGTTTTTGACAAATAGGTATAACTAAAAATTGTACTTATTGCTATTACAGGTTCAGAGTCATATTCTTACATTGCTACCTGCAGTACTCCAACTACCTGCAGCGCTCTACCTACTTCCAGCACAATGCTTACTACATTAAACACACCCAGCAAACGTAAAGGTAATTTTTTAAAGTATGTAAGTAAAGTAGTAAAAAAAGTACATATAATAATTTTTTTCAGATATTAAACAAAGATTGAATTTACTGAGACATGGATATTGTAGTAGAGCCATACAGCTAACCCCCAAAGGTAGAAAGTTTAATGAAATTGCCAAAAACATGGTTTCGCTAGCCAGAAAATTTGACAGAAAACATTTTAGTGTACGAAAACAACTGTTTGAGATTAAAAAAAGAGTTGAATCTGGTGATTTCATGATGGATGGAAAGTAAATTATACCACATTGAAATTTTTATAATCCCAAATTGTTATGCAAAGCAAGAAAAGTTTTATTGAGTATTTAACACACAATCCGAGGTTTGCATAAATATAGATATTTTAGGTACAACCTAAAAAGACATATCTTCTGTATGTTCCTTATGGTGTATCCATTATTCTTTTTGTTAATTATTTTGTCTTAAATGTTTCAAATATATTGCCCATGCTCACCCAGTTCTGATTTTAATGGGCCGTAAACAAAGTTTATTTAGTCTATTTGTAGCTATTGTGAACCTATAATTGTTATTATAGGTATTCTTAAAAAATAAACTACATTCATCATCACATACATCTATATAGAATTGACTTGTTGGTATCTATTTATTCTTTTATAAATAAAAATAATGTATTTAAATAGTCTTTTATTTTGGAATATTAATTCCTCTTTTCATAAAATTCCCCATTAATAGCGTTTTCGATTGATAAAAATAGTGTAAACTAATATATTATCCAGCTCACTGAAAAGATGCATGAAAATGTATTAGTACGCACTATTTCTATCAGTTGAAAATAAAAAATAGCAAAAATAATAATTTCAATATATTTTAAAAAGCCCGCTACTTCTAGCAGCAGCGCGCGAGCGACAGGTTGAATAACTAAAAGGACAGTGATTAATTTTTCAGGAGAGTGGGCTATCTATTTAATTTTTAGTGTTGTTAATCTATGGTGTTGTCTGTTTCCTCGATTATATCTTAGTAACAGGTAAAGATGACCATGAGCATCTGGAGCGTTTAGAAATAGTATATTGTGCAACAAGTGGGGAAAGTTCAACTTTTCTCACGAGTGTGGAAGTTTGTGGCACGAACCCAAAGGGCGAGTGCCGCAAACACACGAGTGAGAAAAGTACTTTCCCCACATGTTGCACACTATACTTTTTCTACAACTGCACAAATTTAAAGAATACAAGTAAAGTAACTCAATATTTATTTTTATGGTTAGTGAAACAAAAAGAAAAGGTGAGCGGTCGTCGGACCTCCGATAGAAGCTTGCTTCTTATGCACAATAGAATGACCATTTTTGACCTTTTTTCAAATTTTTTGACAATTATTGACCATTTTTTCAATTTTTGACTATTTTTTTAAATTTTAACAATTATTGACCATTTTTGACAATTATAGACCATTTTTCCAAATTTTAACAATTATTGACCATTTTTGACAATTTTTGACAAATTTTTAACTATTTTTGACAGGTTCTGACAATTATTGACCATTTTTGACAATTTTTAAAAACTATGACCATTTTTCAAAAATTTTGACAATTTTTTACAATTATTGACCATTTTTGACAGTTTTTTATAATTATTGACCATTTTTTCAAAATTTTGACAATTTTTGACTATTTTTTCAAATTTTAACAATTATTGACCAATTTTGACAAGCATTGATCATTTTTGACAATTTTTCAAAAATTTGGTCCATTTTAGACCATTTTTCTAAATTTTAATAATTATTGACCATTTTTGTCAATTTTTGAACATTTTTGACAGGTTCTGACAATTATTGACCATTTTTGACAATTTTTCAAAAATTTTGACAATTTTTGACAATTGACCATTTTTTCAAAATTTTTGACCATATTTTCAAATTTTAACAATTTTTGACCATTTTTGACAAATTATTCATCAATTTTGACAATTTTTCAAAAATGTTGACCATTTTTCCAAATTTTAACAAATAATGACCATTTTTGCCAATTTTTGACAGGTTCTGACAATTATTGACCATTTTTGACAACTTTTCAAAAATTTTGACAATTTTCAACAATTATTGACCATTATTGACCATTTTTGACATTTTTTTATAATTATTGGCAATTTTTTCAAAATTTTAACAATTTTCGACCATTTTTCAAAATTTTAACAATTATTGGCCATTTCTGACAGTTTCTGACAATTATTGACCATTTTTGACAACTTTCAAAAATTTTGACAGTTTTTGATCATCATTCAAAATTTTAACAATTATTGACTATTTTTGACCATTTTTTAAAATATTTGACAATTTTTGACAGATTCTGACAATTATCGACCATTTTTGACAATTTTTCCATATCTTTGACAATTTTTAACAATTATCGACCATTTTTGACAGTCTTTTATAATTATTGACCATTTCTTCAAAATTTTGAGAGTTTTTGACAATTTTTGACAATTATTAACCATTTTTCCAAATTTTTGACAATTTTTGAAAATATTTGGCAATTCTTAACCATTTTTTCAAAACTTTGACAGTTTTTGACAATTATTGACCATTTTTCCAAATTTTTGACCATATTTCAAAATTTTTGACAATTTTTAAAAATTTTTAACATATTTTCGAATATAATCTGACAGTTTTGTGACAAATAAGTTGGTATTTGAAGATGACAGTAACCTACTAAGTTTTTGTCGATTTTATTTGATTCTCCATATAAATATATGTGGCGTTGGCAAAGTGCCGTGAGAAATATTATTTCTCACAGTATGAGCAATATTTGGTTTTGAAATTAAGTAAGCTATGAGAAATACGTCACTTTTCATAGTAGTTGTAGAAAAAAGTGTTTAAGCGTCTTCATGAATGTGGACTTGTAGTAAAAAAAGAAAAAAGTACATTTTTTCAAAATTCGGTAAAATATTTAGGTCATGTAATTGATAAATTTGGACTACATACGCTAGACGAACGAGTTACTGCTATTAAAAAAGCCAAGGTTCCAAAAACAGTTACGGAACTTAAATCCTTTTTAGGAATGGTAAATTTTTATTGTAAATTTATTAAGAATGCGTCACAAATTTTAAAACCTCTTTATTGTTTGTTAAAAAAAGACTCTGATTGGAATTGGACGCCTGAGTGTGCAAAAAGGTTCGAAGAAGCTAAGGCTATGTTGACATCTTCTTCGGTGTTAGCACATTTTAATCCCGAAGAGAAAATAAAACTTTTGATGCTTCTCAGTTCGCTCTGGGAGCCACTCTTTCTCATGTCTACAAGGATAAAACGGAAAGAAATTTTTTCAATATCTCTATGGTCAAAGATTCATTTTATGCACTGACCTTAAACCTTTATTAACCATTTTTGGTAATAAAAAAGGTTTACCAATTTTTGCAGCCAATCGGATACAAAGATGGGCTCATATTTTATCAGCTTTTTCGTATGACATAGTTTACGTTAAAAGTAAAGATAATGTTGTAGATTTGGGTTACCTTTTCAAATTTGTACCGATAATGCAACCACTTTTATGTCGGATGAATTTCAAACATTTTTAAAATTGAGCGGAATACAGCATCTAACAGGTGCACCTTACCACCCTTCTACTAATGGATTAGGTGAAAGTGCAGTTAAGATTGTTAAAAAAGCCATTAGTAAAGCCAAAAGTGAAGATAAAAATTTAGATTTTAATTTAATTATTAATCGTTTTCTATTTCATTATAGAAACACTCCTCATACAACTACAGGGGAAGCTCCTTCTAAAATTTTGATGGGCAGAACCATGCGCACTAGATTTGATTTGTTATTGCCATCGACAAAATTGGTTGTCGAAAATAAACAATTAAAACAAAAAGAATATTTTAATGGAAAAAGACAAACATATTTTAAAATTAATGATAAGGTTTTAATACGCGATTTTAGAGCTAATACTCCAAATTGGTGCCAAGGTGTAGTCGAAGATGTTCTTGGAGAAAAAACCTATATCTGATATACCTCGTAGTACTAGAATCCACAATTTTCTCTTTAAAGAGTCGATTGCCGAGATTGGGTCGATGAAGCGACCTGATGGCACTTTCATGACCTCTAGAAAAGAAACGTTAGAGCTTTTGATTAAAAATCACTTTCCTGGAAGTTTGACTCTGGATAACAATCGACCTCCGCTCTTTGAGGGCGCAAGGCGGCCAAAAAAGATCGATTGGGAGGCCGCCAAGGAAGTTATCACAGCACTGGCAGTTGAATGGGCAATCAAATCTTTTCAGCCTTTCAAATCTCCTGGTGAGGATGGAATATTTCCAGCTCTGCTGCAAAACGGACTGGAATTACTTTTACCCATCCTCATTAAACTGTATAGAGCTAGTCTGGCGTGGAATTACATACCACCCAGTTGGTTGACGGCTAGGATGGTATATACACCGAAAGTGGGCCGCACAGACCCACACCCTAAATCGGTCAGACCAATTAGCCTAACATCTTTCCTGCTTAAAGGACTTGAGACAGTTCTGGATTGCTACATCAGGCGGGTAGCTTTATATAATTCCCCCCTGAGCATCCACCAATATGCTTATCAAACTGGCAAATCAACCGATTTAGCGTTACACAACCTTGTTGAGAAAATCACACAATCCCTTAACAACAAGGAGATTGCGGTGGCCATATTTCTTGACATTGAAGGAGCATTTGACAATGCACTACCGACCTCCATTGGTTCAGCTTTGACTGAAAAGGGCATCAAACCAACCATTACCGGTTGGATATATGCCATGCTCACTAATTGGACAGCCACTACATCTCTTCAGGACGAGACCATTAGCTTTAAGGTTTCCAGGGGCTGCCCACAAGGCGGAGTACTATCTCCCCTACTATGGTCACTCTTGATGGATAACTTGCTTAGCGCCCTCGAAAGAAGAGGGGTAGAACTGCAAGCGTATGCAGACGACCTTGTCATCTTGGCAAGGACCAAGTCAGGAAGGGTAGCATATAATACCCTCCAAAAGACGTTGGACGATGTCCACAGTTGGTGTCAGAGGGAACAGATGTCTGTTAACCCTGGTAAAACTGTAATAGTTCCCTTCACTAGGAAAAGACAGTTGGAGGATATTCCACCACTTTCCTACAATGGTGAGGTTAATCCATTTGCAGCGGAAGTAAAATATTTGGGGATTATCCTAGATATGAAACTTACTTGGAACGCTCACTTGGAAAAAGTTATCCATAAGGCCATACTATCCTTGTGGACATGTCGTAGGATCTGTGGAAAATCTTGGGGCTTGGGACCCAAGCAAATCTATGTGATGATCGTTAGACCAATGATCACATATGGAGCTATTGCCTGGTGGCCAAAAGCTTTACAGCGAACGGCCCAAGCAAAGCTCTCTGGTTTACAGAGACAGGCTTGCCTGGCAATTACTGGTGCTATCAGATCCACACCATCAGCAGCCATGGAAATCCTTCTGGACCTACCTCCTCTCCATATATTTTTGGAAAGAGAGGCTAGATGGACAACATACAGAATTGTGCATATTTCTAAAAGCACAAATCAGGCTTATACAGAACGAAGCAGAATGCTAGTGGAGACTGAAAGTCACAGTATTCTGACATAATGCCTCCAACAGTAAACTACGGCCTGCCTTATACCGTCCTAATTCCAAATAGAGATGAATGGGTCCTCCGTAAGGATGAACTATTAAGAGCAGACAGCTGTTGGTACACAGACGGTTCAAAAACACCCTCAGGCTCTGGTGCAGGTGTATACGGGCGCAGACCTAGGACAGAAATCTCAACCTCTCTAGGATCCTATGCAACCGTATTCCAGGCGGAAATTTACGCCATTGTTTCATGTGTGGAGAGATTGGAGCAAGGACATAGAACAATAAAAAATTTCTCGGACAGCCAAGCGGCTTTGAAAGCACTTAGCTCTCACCGTGTAACGTCGAAATTGGTTTTAGACTGCCAAAGAAGACTCTCCTCAATAGGAGAACTCAATAAAGTATTGCTGGTCTGGATCCCTGGCCATTCTGGCATGGAAGGAAACGAGAAGGCAGACTCTCTTGCAAGGGAGGGTGCCGTACGTGTTTCTATCGGACCAGAACCTACAATTGGCATCGCAATAAATTTTGCCATACAAACACTGAATACCTGGACGGCAAGAAGAGCTTTAGACTTCTGGCAAAATTTACCAGGATTGGTTCATTCAAAGGCTTTCATACATCCTTCGAAGAATGTCTCCAAACAAATGTTAGACTATAGCAGGCATGACCTACGTTGTCTAACAGGTCTTTTAACAGGCCACTGTCATCTGAATCATCATATGCTGAAACTTGGACTGTCGGAAGATCCGACCTGCCGTCTTTGTCTGGAAGATGATGAATCAGCAGAGCATATAATTTGTGCCTGCCCCGCCGCGGCTCGAATCAGGTATCTGATGTTTGGCAGGGATTCTCTCTCGCACTCGGACCTGAAATATCATTCACCAAATAAACTAATTGGCTTTGTTAAGAAGCTGAATTTGTTTGGTGAAATCTGAATAGGTGTGAGCCACAATAGACTCTTGCGAGTCGCAATGGAGGGCCTTATAGACCCACTCATCAAAAACCTAACCTAACCTAAGTCTACATCTTCACCAACAACAATAGTTGTATTTGCTCTATTGCTGTTTCAATAATCAGTACATCGGCGTCGTTATTATCTTGTTTAATATATTTTTAGCAGTAAACTTTTTTTTCAACATTGAAATGAACCGAACTTGTTGTGAGTATTTGCAGGAAATTTCTGTTGACTGGTAGGAACGGTCATCAAATAAAATATAGGAAGATGAAGATGTTGCTAAAGTTCTACGACGTTGTTCTGCTGCTTTAATATTTGTCGTGCAATCATTATAGCCATCAAATACGACAGTAACTCCGGGACCAAAATGTCGACGTACATACTGAACGTATTTATCAAAAATAACGTTGAATGTTTCTTCGCTATCCCACACAACACGGTGTAGTAAGTATCCTCCATCAATTATGTATGTCGTATTAGCGTTGTTAAAATCAATATTTACCTTTTCAAATCAATCGTAAATAGTAGACTTCTGTGTTTTAAGCACGCATATTATAACGCTTACAACTTTCTGAATCGTTATATCTCAGAAACGTTGGCTTTTAGGAAAAAAATTATTGATACCTTTTTTATAGATAATTTTATGATCTACAATTTTTGTCTGAGGTAATTTTGCGATAAAACTTGCCGTTTTGAAGAAAATTGCGAAAAACCTATTTTTTACCTTTGACCTCGATTCAATTTTTTTCCATGTACCGGAACGATAGGGAAATTTGAAATCTTGTTTTTAATTATGTTTTGAACAATTTTACTCACTTTCAGCTTGTTGTACCTTCTAATGACTAGATTGACCGGACTAAAATGTAAAGTTTGCTTACTTTGAAATTCCTTTTACTTCCTCTGTATATACCTACTTGTATTGTGCTTGTCGAGAGTATATTATGTATCCACCCAATTATTGCTCCAAGTATATTTATCCGGATGAGCAAGTTTCCTATTTTCGGAAAGGAATAAGGAAATTCATAGTTTGAAATTTCCAGACCGCAGAAGATATGAAAAACTCCGTTTGCGATTCATCCTACGCTTCGTAAATAAGGATTATTGAAAGCCCTACGATCTGAAAATTCCGAGTTTACATAAACTGAGGACCGTAAGAAATTCTTTTTTTAAAAAACAACCTTCAATGTAACTATCTATTTAATTAGATAAGTTTATTTATGGATTTACTAATTATACAATTTTGGTTTGCTTTATATTACACTGAAGATTCACGTGAGATTTAGACAAACCGAATTTATCGTTTTAAACGATTAATTAGAATTCCTCGATAAATCATATACACATATGTAAGTTATTTCTTAAAATAAAATTGTTTGTGCAATTATTACGAAAAAATTTCGAATCTAAACATTATGAAAATTACTATATCTTCACTATACGTGCATGGGAAGTTTCATATTATGTAGTTATTAACAGTGATAAAATAAACTAATATGTAATGGTGAATAACTTCGTGGTCTGTTGCATTTCATTGTGCTTGTTTGTATAAAACTATTAGTTTAACCAAGATATTAACCATCGGGATTATTCGCGAATAATAATTTAATCCAACCCCTCCTTTATAAAAAATCATCTAAAATAATAAACAAAAACAAATTAAATCTTGGACATACAATGGGGCAAAATGATCTCTGAACTAGGGTTGCGCGATACACTAGAAAGTATCGATATTAGGTATCCATACGGATCGGAACGTTAAGTATCGATACAGTAGAATATCGAATATTAATTTATCGATACTCGAAGTATCGATAGGTTAACGATCCGAGATTTTCCCAATTTTGACGTTTTTTCGGTAATAAACACCTTTTTGGGGGGTGGAAAAAGACATTTTTGCGATCCGATTCCGGCCAAAGTTGAGGTTCTAGAAAAAAAAGTTGATGATAAAAGCTGTAGATCTTGAGAAAATCTACAACTTTTTAATTGATGACTTTTTCACATAACCTTAAAATTAGCTCGAAAAACGCAAAAAACTGCATTTTTTGTTTTTTTTAGTATTAGTTTCCTTAAAAAATGTTCGATTTTGATGAAAATTTAGTAGAAGGTAGCTTTGATAGTCACAAACCATGAAAATAATTTTCAAATCAAAATATTGGAAATTTTCCTAGTTATGACGTTGTTTCATTGGAGGGGGGGGGGGAAAGACATTATCGCGATTTCCGGCCAAAGTTGAGTTCATAGAATAAAAAGTTGATTATAAAAATTGTAGATCTTGAGAAAATCTACCACTTTTACATCAGTGACTTTTCCACATAACCTCAAAATTAGCTCGAAAAACGCAAAAAACTGCATTTTTCGTTTTTTATTTTTGGTTTCGTTAAAAAATGTTCGATTTTGATGAAAATTTAGTAGAAGGTAGCTTTGATAGTCACAAACCATGAAAAAAAATTTCAAATTAAAATATTGGAAATTTTTCGAGTTATGACGTTTTTTCGGTAAAAAACACTTTTTTTGGGGGCGGTGGAAAAAGACATTATTGCGATTTCCGTCCAAAGTTGAGTTCCTAGAATAAAAAGTTGATTATAAAAATTGTAGATCTTGAGAAAATCTACAACTTTTACATCAGTGACTTTTCCACATAACCTCAAAATTAGCTCGAAAAACGCAAAAAACTGCATTTTTCGTTTTTTATTTTTGGTTTCGTTACAAAAAGCACGATATCATTTCACAACGTGATTAAAAAATCACGATATCGCTCATCACTATAGATAACGCCACTTGCTGCTACCACTAGAAATCCCGTATCGCAAGGTATCGATACACTACAAATTTATCGATACTTGGAATGTATCGAAAAGCATAGTATCGATTCAAAATATCGAGTATCGGAAGTAAAAGTATCGATATACTGGAATATCGGATAGTATCGCGCATCCCTACTCTGAACTTGATATGAATTACAAAACATATTTTGCTATATCATTAATTTATAATACTGCGTGTCCCAGAAGTTTCTGACCCATTTTAACTGCAAAATTCTCGGAACTCAGAAACGATAGGGAGGTGCGGTTTTCGTTGAACAATTTCTTTTTATATAAAGTTTTTTCAGTATAAATTTTATATTAGTGAATTCTTATATAGGGTGTTTTAAAAAAATGGTATTTTTTAATTGCAAATATCGTCTATTTTTTTAATGAAACGCCCTATATACTTTTCTTTTATCTGAAAGCTAAACTGAGTCCTGTCCTGGCCAGCAAAAGGCACAGTGAATGTAAAGTGACGCTAGAGAATAAGTGAAAATTTGATGAGAATTAGTGAACAAAAAATACGGAAAGTGGTAACATACAAAGGAATACAGTATTCGCCAGCTAACTTGATGTCCTAAATGCTTTCTAGGGAGCTATTGACGCCGCCCATCCGATAACTGTAAACAGTGCCGTGCAAGTTCTGAGGATACGCTTTCTGTTACAAATTAATACAGCTTGTACAATTAATAAAGTAAAGTCCGTCCGGAAATATATGATTCTAATATTTAATTCTTTGTTATAATTATTGGTATATTGATTTTAAACGGATCTGCTTTATACCTGAATTCTCAGTACATAAATAATATTTTAACAATAAGGTACCCATTACAATAACATGTTATTTATCTAATTGAAGATTATAAAGTTAGGATCTTATATTTCTGGACGGATTATAATTAAAATTTGTTAGAAACTAAATAATTTCTTCCAGGTAGTAATGAGAATAAAAGAAACACAAGATAATGGGAAATTATTTAAGCTAGGTATATTTCTAAGAATAGGTATAAACAGTTTTTATCTTTACGAAGAATCTGACTCACTGCCGCTACTGGAATCACTTTCATCTATAGTAATCACAAGAGGGTTGACGTCATAAAACATATCTGTTTGTATTACAAACACTTTATTATACAAAGCAGAAACAATAATTGTGTGACGCTACGCTACTGAAAATCTTAACACCTGATAAGGTTCGATGCAATTGGCGTTTGTCAAAATTTTACCACCAATAGCAGCCGAGTAGGCAGGGCATTATTACTCTGTCTCTCTTAGTTGGTAATTTCTGGGACATCAAGTTAGCTGGCGAATACTGTAGAAAGACGTAAGTAAGCTTGCTTGAAATAGAAAGGGGGAGATGGATGAAATAAGAAGAATGTTTGAATGTCTGACTGATAAAATGACAACAATTGAAAACAAACTAGAAAATAACATGGAGGAAATAAGAGAGCTGAAAGAGGAAAATAATTGGATGAAACAAATGATAAAAACACAAGAAAAAAGAATCGAAATGATGGAACGAGAGACAAAAAAACAATATAATTATACAAGGAATAGAAGATAGTGAAGGGGAAAGATATGAAGACACAAAGATAAAAATTGAAGGAATATTAAAAGAAGCAGGGATAGAAGTGAACTTAAACAATGAAGTAACTGATTTACGAAGAATAGGAGAATTCAATAATAGAAATAAGAGACCAATAATCATAAAGCTCAACCAATGGGAAAATAAGCAAGAAATAATGAAAAAAAAGAAAAATCTAGAAGGTACAAACATTTGGATAAATGATGATTTGACAAAAAGAGTACAGGAAGACCGGAAATGCATGATTCAGTTTATGAAAAGAGCTAGAGAAAATGGAAGTAGAGCTTATTTTAAATATGATAAATTGTTAATAGATGGGAATGTACATGACAAGTATAGTTTCCAGGAAGAAGAGAAAAAGATAAAAAGGAAGAGACAAATAAGTCTAAAAGGAAAGTAAATGTAAGGTCACCGGAGGTAGGAAAAAGCGAGGAGAAAATTACCAAAATGAAAAAAAACTAGAAAAAGGCAATGAAGACGAACAGAAAAATAAAGAACAGGAGGAAGATAGGATTAGATTTATAATTAGAAATAATTTGAAGATTAGTAATAGAAAATTAATGAAAACAAAATGTAGTAAAGGGATAAATGTAGATAATAGGATTGGGATAGATAAAGGAAATAACAAAAAAGAAAATAATATAAGTACAAATAAAAAAGGTAGGGAGATCTATAATAAAAATTGTAATTATTTGTTTGAAAAAAAGGTACAAGACAAGGGTAAGGAAAACACTAATGGTGAAGAAGGAGATAAAAAAAGTAAATATCAATCAAAAAGGGGAAAGAAGAAAAAAGTACGTAGGAATAAAGAAATTAAAATTAGTACTTGGAACGTGAGGACAATGCTTGAACCAGGAAAGATGGAGGAAATTGCATGTTGGAAAAATATGATATTAATGTAGCAGCGTTGCAGGAAATAAGATGGAGGGGGAGGGGAAGTATTGAAAAAAGGAAATATCAATTATTTTACTCAGGCAGAGAACAGCAAGGGCAATATGGAGTAGCATTTATAGTTAGAGAAAGAATAAAGGGAAATGTAATGGAGTTTAGACCAATCGATGAGAGAATGGCATATATAAGAATTGAGGCGAAACCCTTCAATCTGTCAATAATAAATGTTTATGCACCCACAGAGATGGCAGAAGATGACGAAAAGGAATCCTTCTAAGAAAAGGTAGAGGAGGAAATATTAAAAATACCAAAACAAGACACGATAGTATTATTGGGTGACCTGATCGCGCAAATCGGAAAAGAAAAATATTACAGACAGATAAGCGGCATAGACACATTACATGAAAAAACAAACAACAATGGACACAGACTTTGTGATCTAGCAGTAAAAATGAACATGATTATTTGCAGTACGATGTACCAACACAACAAATGGCATAAAGTTACGTGGAGATCAACAGATTGCAAAACATATACACAAATTGATAACAAAAAGAAAACGGTCGACAATGAAAGATGTCAGAACATATAGAGGGTCGTGTGCTAATACGGATCATTACATGGTTGCAGGAACTATGCTACAAAAGATGAAGATAAAAAATAAAACTAAAACATACAACAAAAAATGGGACATAAGAAAACTAGAACAGACAGAAACACAAAACGAGTACAGATAGTATAGAAGAACAATTCATTAATAAGACAGAAGAAATTAGTGGAATTCAAGCAGGATGGAAAAGGATAGAAAAATGTATAAATACAGCTGCAAACAAAAAAATAGGATTGGTGGTAAAAACAGAACAGAAGGAATGGCTCGACGAAAAATGCAAAGAAATGGTAGAAAAAAAGAAAGAAGCATGGTTAAAATGGATAAGGACGAACAGAAAGGAAGAAAGAGAAGCTTATGAAAAACTAAGAAAAGAAACAAAGAAAATAATAAAACAAGCTAAGAGAACAACAATTGAAAAGAAAATTGGTGAAATAGAAAGGACAAGTTATGCGAGGAACACAAAAGCTTTTAATCAAAAAATAAATGCGCAGACCCGAACATACAAAACCATAAAAACAGGAATAAAAAACAACGAAGGAAGAATAGTAGATGAAGATACGGAATATAAAGAGCCGCGGATGGAATATTTTACGGAATTACTAACAGAAACAGAAGTAAGAGGAGAGGTTGATATAGAAGAAAAGAACAAACAAGAGGTAATTGAGAAACTAACTAAAGAAGAAATAAGAGAGATAATTAAAAGGAGTAAGAACGGAAAAGCGCCAGGAAGCGACGGAATTAACATGGAACTTATCAAGTACGGAGGGACAAAACTGTTAAAAAAATTATACCAATTGATATATAAAATATGGGAAGAACAAGAGATGCCGGAGGAATGGAAGGTGGGTCAAATAGTAACAATACATGAGAAGGGAGACCAAAAAGCATGTGAAAACTTTAGAGGAATTACACTACTGAATGCAGCATATAAGATAACAACAATTGTAAAAAGAAGACTGCATGTCGCAGTTTACAGAGGTGGAGAATATCAGTACGGGTTTACAAAAGGAAGGTCAACTACGGATGCGATACACATACTGAAACAAATTTTGGAAAAGTCCAACGAATATTGAAATACTATTCATTGACTTCCAAAGAGCATTTGACTCAATAAAAGGAATCAATTACTGAAAGCGTTGAATGAAATGGGAGTGAATAATAAACTAATAAGATTAATAAAAATGACTCTAGACTAGAGCGTAGCAGAAGTAATAACTCAAAGAGGGAAAACGGAGAAGTTTACATATAATAAAGGAGTCAAGCAAGGAGACTCTCTGTCGGCAACACTATTCAATTTGACACTAGAATATACATTGAAAAAAATATGTAAAGGACATTTAAGAACCAGAGGAGGACAAATAATAGCGTAGGCAGACGACGTAGCACTAGTGACTAAAAACAGAATGGTTTTGGAAGAAATTTTGGAGGAAATAATAAGGAAGGAAATAAAATTGGACTTGTGATAAATACATATAAAACCAAATTATTAAGACTCAAAAAGAATTGTGAACAAAAAAACGTGAAAATTGGAAGATATGAATTTGAAGAAGTGGATAGAGTTAAATATCTGGGAATAACAATAAGTAGTGATGGGGACAGAGAGACTGAGATAAGGGAAAGAATCGTTGCAACAAACAAAGCATTTCAGGCTAATAAAAAATTATTAAAAAATAAAATAATTAGCAAGCGCACGAAAATAAGAATATATAACACAATAATTAGACCGGTGATAATGTATGGGGTAGAAACATTAACTATGAATAAAAAACAACAAGAGAATATAAGAATACAGGAACGAAAAATACTCAGAACAATATTAGGACCAAAAAAAAATAGGTGAATATAGAAGAAAAACAAACATGGAACTATATCAAGAGATACAAAAAGACATAGTAAAAAAAATTAAGGAGCAAAGATTAAAATGGTTAGGACACATATGGAGAGCAGGTAAGAAAGCAATAATATACTCAATGGTAGTGTGGAAGCCTTGTAGTAAGAGAAGAAGGGGAAGACCCAGGATAAATTGGTTGCAGGAGGTAGTAGGTGATCTCAAGACATTGGGAATTAAACACTGGGAAGAGAAAACTCAGGACAGGAAGCAATGGCTACAAATAGTAGAAAAAATATGAAAAAGGAAATGTGGTCTGATCCACCCTTACAAAAGGATCTGGAAAGCTCGTAAGAGCGGCGCTACTCCTACGGGAGTGTGTTAAGCCACTATATATATACTTTTATTTTATCTGAAAGCAAAACTCTTTCCCGTTCCGAAAATGTATAATTTGTTGAAGTTTAGATGAAAAATGAGTAAGTTATTTGGTTTTTAATGATTAGGTATTGTTTATTAGATAATGGTGTCTGACACATACGTTTTAAATAAAAAACAATTACAAAATTTGCCTGCTAACTAATATGTACCAAAGATTAGAAAAAAATTTATTATAAATTATCTAATTTAATAAAAATATTTAATATTTAAGATGTTGTCCATTTTGATCCATACATTTTTGCAACCTGAACAAAAAGTGATCAAAAGAATTGCGTAACATTTCCGGGGTAATTTCTGGAAAGGTTCGGACAATGTTGCCTCGCAGTTATTCCAGAGTCTCTGGAATAGGATGATCACATCTACCTTCGATAAAAAAACCATATAAAAAAGTCTGGAATCGTCAAGTCAAAGCATAGGCACGCCTCTAGATGCCTACATAACAGCCTATCATTAAAAATCAAATAACTTATTCATTTTTCATGTAAACTTCAACAAACTATACATTTTCAGGAAGGGGGAGAGTTCAGCTTTCAGATAGAATAAAAATATATAGGGTGTTTCATTAAAAAAATAGACGATATTTGCATTTAAAAATACCATTTTTTTAAAACACCCTATATAAGATTTCACTAATATAACATTTATACTGAAAAAACTTTATATAAAAAGAAATTGTTCAACGAAAACCGCACCTCCCTATCGTTTCTGAGATTTTTGCAGTTAAAATGGGTCAGAAACTTCTGAGACACCCAGTATTGTAATGTTTTAGTTATTTATTTAAATAGTTTTTACTTGTGGGATAAAATTATACACACTACTATGGCTATTTACTATCTATTGATTTATTTATTAAACATAATTTATACATATACACAGTCTACTTAATGTCTACTAATTTATTTACACTCGGTATAATAGTTCAAATGGACGGAGAAATATGGAACTGGAACAGCCAAACTCAAGGGCTGGAAAAGTACGACAAGAACAGAAGAAAAATAACTCAAATGTCAGCAAGAAACTAAAATTAAAAAATAACAAAGCACAGGAAAGAGAAGAGACGACAAATGCAAAGAAAAAGGATATGAGAATACTCAAAATAGCAACCTGGAACATAAAAAGTTTAAATGGGAAAGAAAACGAGTTAACAGAAGAATTTGAAAAGCTAGACTTGGATATTCTAGCGATAACGGAAACAAAAAGAAAGGGGAAACATACGGAGGAATTAAAAAATGGGCATCTCATGATATTAAGTGGAGTAAAGGAGGAAGATAGAGCTAAAGGAGGTGTGGGATGTATAATAGACAGCAGATGCACGAAATATGTGAACAAATGGGAGTCCACAGAATATTGTACGTAGAATTAAAAATGGAAGAAGAAGAAAAACTAAATATTTTAATATTATATGGCCCAAATGAAGACGAAGTAGCGAACAAGAAGGATGAATTCTGGAGAGAAGTAACACAAGTAGTTGAAGACTTAAGGGGAAAAAGACTGATACTAGGAGATCTCAATGGAAGAGTCGGGGTACAGAATGAAAAATCGAGAGATGTTATAGGAAAATTCGGCGAAAATGTGAGAAATAACAACGGCAACAGGATAATTGATTTCTGTATTCAGAATAACATGCTAGTTATGAATGGATTTTTCAAACACAAAGATATCCATAAGTTCACTAGAGAGGTAAAAAGCAGAAATGGAAAATCGATTATATACTATGCGGTGATTGACAGGAGATACGGAAGAGAAATAATGGATGTTAGGACGAAAAGGGGACCAGAAATAGGCAGCGACCTTGTAGAAATAAAAGCGAAGATGTTAGTCCAAAACAACACAAACAACAACAGAGGACAATTCCCAGCATCCAAAGGTAAAACGCAGGAAGCGATAGGCTAGCCAATAAAGAAGTAGCAAGTAAATACAAAGAAGAAGTAAGCAAAATACTCCATGAAACAGAAAACGATCAGAGAAATAATATAGAACAGGTTTGGTATAAAAACGCACTAATTCAAGCTGCAAAGGATATATGTGGAGTGACCAAAATCTGCAGGAATAGACACACCAAACGGATTTCATGGTGGACAGAAAAGGTTAGAAGAGAAGTTGGAGAGAAAAAATTAAAATGGAAGCAATATTTAGAGAAAGGTACACAAGGCTCAATTAATATTTACAAGGAAAAACGTGAAAGATATAATAACGGAGGCGAAGAGGCAGTCATGGAAGCAGTTTGGAACAAAAATGGAAGATGACTATTACACAAACCAAAAGTTGTTTTACAGAGTTTTAAAAAACGCAAGAACAGGAGGCAAACAGACTAGTATTAAGCAAATAATGGATAAAGAAAGCAATATCCTGACGGAGGAAAATGAAATAATGTAAAGATGGAGGCAGTATTTCCACGAATTGTTAAACCTGCAGATTCAAAATGTAGAAAAATTAGAAAAACAAGGTCAGTATGAACAAGAAGAAGGAGAAATATCAATTAAGTCATAAAGGGGTTAAAAAAAGGCAAATCAGCAGGTCACGATCAAATCACAACTGAAATGATGAAGAACATGGGGGAGAAAGGATTGGAGGTTTTAACACAAATTTTTAACAAAGTTGTGCCACAAGACTGGAAGTTCCTATACACAAAAAAGGCGACAAAAGAGATTGTTTCCTACAGAGGTATTACACTGTTAAGTATTCCCTCCAAAGCCTACGAACGGATATTAGAAAAGAAACTTACAGTGCAAACCGAAAAATTTTTAGAACAATCACAAAGTGGATTTAGGAAAGGGCGTAGCATCAACGACCATATTTTTACGATTAAACAAGTGACACAGAAAGCAATAGAAAGAAATTTGGAAATATACCAGGGATTCGTTGATTTAGGAAAGGCGTTTGACAGAGTACCAAGAAATATGATTAAAGAAGCATTAAATAAAAAAAACTTAGATAAACAATTAGTGAATGCAATAATGAGCCTTCATGACGACAATACAATATATGTAAGAACAGACAACATGGTATCAAAGGAATTTAATTTTAATAGTGGTCTAAGAAAAGGGGGAGTATTAAGCCCATTGTTATTCAACTTAATATTGGATGATGTGATGAAAGACAAAAGAGAACATACTAAAAAATTGTATATTGGACACAGACATCTGCAGCCCGTTTATCTACGTGAATGCGCTTTTGCAGATGACCTTGCAATATTCGCAGAAAACGAACAGGATCTACAAAGGAACTTGGACATTTGGAACGCGAAGCTGGAAAATAAAAACTTAAAAATAAACGGAGAGAAGACAAAAAATCACAAGATTAGAAAATGCATCAAAGGTGCACCATAGTCTTAAAAACTCGTTCATTGGAAAGAAAGAAATCTCTGTTAAAACGAAAATGACTGTATATAGAACTATATTTCTCCCTATATTAACTTTTGGACGCGAAAGCTGGGTATGGAGATGAAATACTTACGGAAAGTCGCAGGAATTACAAGGAGAGACAGAATACGAAATTCAACAATAAGAGAAAACCTTAATGCACTACCAGTAATCCAGATAATTCAAGATCGACAATTAAAATGGTTTGGACACTTAACTAGATTAAGCAATAACATGCTAGTAAAACAGATATGGGAGGCAAAAAGACATGAAAGCAGAACCAGGGGAAGACCAAGGAAAACATGGGATGATAACATAGAAAAAGCTTTGAAAAGCAAAGGCATATCTGTAGCGGAAGCACGAATCAAAGCAAGAAACAAAAACACTTGGAGAGCTTTTATATACAATGATTAGGCGAAACTTTCACCTTACACCTTCGGGTAGATAGGTTTAGATGATATATAATAGTTCTAATTTATTTTTAACACTTGAATATTACACTATTTATCTTCACTATTTCATTCACTGTCCGATTACTAAGAACTTCTGTAAACTGTCTGTGAACTAACTCTTTGTCTTCGTTTCACTAATTCGCGTATATATAGTATTTATCAACTCTCGAAAATTCTACAGATTTCTACGCTAGTCGTATGCGTAAACAAAACCTTATTCCAGAATGTTCTCGAAAGGAGCGCAGCCACCAAAATTTACAGTCGAGTTGAGTTGGTGACCTCGCAACAATATTGTAGAAAACAAAACATTTACAATTTTATTTCTATCGTTGTTGTGTTCGATTAAATGAGTACCCCTCTGTACCCGACCATACATTTATCTTTTGTGGTATTTAAGTTTGGTTTTCAAGCGATACCTTCAATTATTACAATTTACAATCACACAATGTTCGGTACAACGTATTTTATGAATGGAATTTCCGTTCCTAGATCTCATTCAGAAATAGTATGTTCTAATTTATATAAAATTGCTTTAAGTAATCATATTTTTCCTAGTCTAAAATTTTCCTTCAATAATAAAACTATCTTTTTTTCGCTCTCCTTAAGACCTTTCTGGTTGCATCCAATCTCAAATGTATTGAATGTTAAAATCCAAGGCACATAAAAAATCTATTTGACTAATATTACCAAAAAGACAACAATAAATCTGGCAACACTACAAATCTATAATCTGGAATAATAGATATATTTTTGGCACCTACTTCATTTAAAGCTACCACCGCCACTGGATTAATAAATATATTAATATAAATAAAAATATTAATATTACGTCAACAAGTGAATTTTATAAATATTTAATGACCTTCAATTTTCCAATATATTAAATAATAATCAATCTGAAACTGATTTTAATCCTGGAATTTTATATGATTTGCAAATTATTAAAATTTTATCATACATAATTTATCATGAAAGTAGCTCGTTATAGTTACAGGCAAACGAAGTCAACAATGACGAATTTCCGTATTCTGTGTGGGCTACCTTTCATTCGAAAAATGTACTTTATAATATTTATTGAAGAAACGCCTTCAACGATAATCCGATCAATATTTATTAAAACACTTTTTCGTTATAGAACAGTCAAATAGTACTTTTTTACAGTGAAAAAACATTTTTTAAATTTCAACTATCTCATCCTTTTTATTATCAAATGCTAATATTTAGAGGCAGAACATCTTCAATTTCAGTTTGAACCATTACTTACGGACCACCCTGTGAACAGTTCACTTAAACAGTGTTTACAATTATTATTACGAAGTCAGCAACTCAAAGCTGGCCCTGTCACTCAACTAAACACAGACCAATTTTGGCGAGTGCGAAGCGACTGTTTTCTAGAGTCTTCTAGAACCGCAGTGTTTACGAATTCGAGAACCCGAAGTTTCTGGAAGGTATTGGGATATATAAAGGCGACAGGGAGTTAGTTAACAGTGCAGTACAGAGTTAGTTCACAGAAGTTTTAGGTAATCAGATAGTGAATGATTTAAGACAAATAGTGTAATATTCAAGTGGTAAAGATAAATTAGAACTATTATACCGAGTGTAAATAAATGAGTAGACATTAAGTGTGAATATAAATTAAGTTTAATACAGTATGTAAGTGTATCTATAAATAAATTAATAGTAATTAGCCATAGTAGTGTGTATAATTTTATCCCACCCGTAAAAAGTATTTAAATAAATAAGAAAAAAACATTACATTGGTGTCAGGTGTGAGGTAATATAAATAAATAATTACGTAAAAATGACTAAGAGACTAAATGCAACCTGAAGGTGAAACTAAAAGCAGAAAATCGCGAGTTGAAAACGTCCGGAAAGAAAAGTGAATTAGTTGAAAGATTGAAAATAGCACTGGAAGGTGACGGTTTCGATCCGGAAACATTTTTTTGTTAGGACAAGGCTTCCACCTTAATTTACGGTATGGACGAGAAGAACGAGATTTCTGATATGAAAAACGATATTCCTGTTGACATGGACGAGAAGATTTCTACTATGAAGAACGATATTTCTGCCGATATTTTATCAATGAAAAATGACATTGCCACTGAAGTCTCTAAAATCATATATTGAGAATAACATCACAACGATGGACGAGAGAATGGAGAACAAGATAACAACAATGGATGAGAAAATCCAGGAGTTAGAGAGGAAAATGGCAGATTCAAGAACACAAGACACGCCAGCAGAAGAAAAAAGATCGAACAAATAAAGCCCTACAGGCCAGAAACACACCCCAAGATAGAAGATATTGGCAGTTTTGCCCGAACGTTCGACGGAAAGATGTCGTGGATCAATTATGTTAAACAGCTTGAAGCAGCCGCTAGAGCGAATAATTGGTCCGATAAGGGGAAGACAGTGAACTTAACCATCGGGCTTCAGGAGATGTCTTAGATGTGCTTCAGATGATACCCCTTGAAGAAACGGATGACTTCGAGCAGTTGAAGAAGAGGTTGGCGATATGGTCACGAACATCTAGAACACTAGTACCAATCACAGCTGAAGAACCAAACAGAAACGTGATGAAACTCTTCAAGAGTATGAAGTGGATATTGCCCGACTAGTTCGAATTGCTCATCCGTCAGCACCAGAAAACATGATGGAATGTCTGGACATCCAGGCCTTTATTGATGGCTTACAAAAGACGCTTCGTTTAGCCCATCCCAAAACATTGGTCGATGCATTACCTGCTGTTCTTGAATATGAAGCAGCCACAAAGGCTTCGGGATATAACAAATTTAGGACCATTCAAGAAGAAGATGACGAAGATAGACTTGACCAGATCGTCAACTTGATAAAAATCGTTTTAGACAAAAAACCGAAGAATATTAGATGCTGGAATTGTGGCTAGCCAGGGCGTGTACGCCTAGAATTCCAGCAAACCAAGAACCACCGACCCAGGATCATTCCAAAAACTCTCTCATCGAACATCGGGCTGGCGAAATGCCGACTCTCTGTCTAGACGGCCGTGTCCAGCAGACTGTTTCCACTGCAACAAGGCGGAATCTGAGTAAGCTGCAATTTCAAGAACTACGGTATTCAACGAAGAATGGTCACCTACCAGGATAAGAGAAGATCAGGAGAATGATCCTCACCTGAAGATGATCCGACAATGGAAGGAAGAAAATCGGCGACCTACCTGGCAAGAAGTCGATTTTCATCGACACTCAAGGCATATTGGTATCAGGGAGACTCCCTTGTCTAGGAAGAATGTCTGTTGAAACGAATACTTGAAACGATGAAAACGAGAGTAGATGAGATACTGAGGAAGTTACACGACAGTCCATCAGGAGGTCATCTGGGAGTCCGTGAAAGGTTTTATTGGATGAACAGCTCCGACGATGTGAAGGACTGGTGTAAGAAGTGTACGACTTGTGCTACGAGTAATGGACCACATTGCAAGAGAAAGGCACCCATGAAACAGTATAATGTTGGAAGCCCATTCTAAAGGATTGCTTTAGATATCGCTGGACCATTTCTGACGACAGAAAATGGTGGTAAATACATCCTGGTTGTGATGGATAATTTCACAAAGTGGGTAGAAGTTTACGCGATCTCGAATCAAGAGGCTACAACTGTCGCGGATGTATTGGTGAAAGAATTCATCAGCCGTTGTGGAGTGCCCTTGGAATTTCACAGCGATCAGGGAAGAAATTTCCAGGAAATTTGTGACAAGCTGGGAATAAAGAAGACCAGGACAACGGCGTTGCATCCACATAAACATACAAAATATTACATTATCAATATTTTGTTATCAGATGCTAATATTTAGAGGCAGAGCATCTTCCATTTCAGTTTGAACCATTATTTACGGACCACCCTGTAAACAGTTCACTTAAACAGTGTATGAAAGTATCCCTACATTGATTTCCGTTTTTCGGCGATTTTCCGGCCCCGACCGGCGATGCATTATATTGTGTTGACAGCGTTGTCAGATGTTTATTGATACACCGATTGTTACAATGCCATCATACTATAATATATTTCAGTCTGAAATTGATGATGCAATTTATTTCCACTGAAAAAAGTTCGAATTCATTTTATTCGTGACTTTTTAAAAAATCATTTGAATTCAATCGCTGCTAATTGATGGAAGTTTATGTCACGTCTAGACCATGTGGTGTGCTCGTGACAGATTCATCCGCCTTTGTCGGCGCTTGATAAAACGAATCAGTCTTTTGTTAGTATTACTTGCAAGTTATCATCATCCACATACTTTCATAGTGGCAGAGAATTCCTTCATAAGTAGAGAATATAGAGAGGACTAAGGTGTATGTCAGTAGATTAGATTAGAATTGGAGTGGCTCTTTGTCCTATCCCACTGCGATCTTTGCAGATCTATTGTGGTCCTCCGCCATATTTAGAGCTCGATATCTAGCTTTATTCTTTTTATTACACCTATTAGCCTGGATACCGCCTCCTTTGCGTAGCTCTCTGCCCTCGGTTTTTCTTCTCCGAATAGGAGAAACCGCACCCTTGCTAGGCCTTCGCACTCACAGAGTAAGTGCTCCGCGGTTTCGTCTTCTTCCTGGCATAACCTACATAGGCTGTCATCTGCTAGGCCAATTGTGTGCATATGCTTCCTTAGCCTACAATGCCCTGTCAGCATTCCCACCATCATCCTCGTCGTTTCTCGACTTTGACATAGTAGGTCGCGTGACAGTCTGACCGAAGGGCTTTTAAGGAATAGCTTAGCGTGCCTTTGCCCCGGAGTTTCATGCCACCAGCGCAACGCCTGGTTGTTTATCCATTGGTGGATGCTCTCCTTGGTGAGGCATTTAGCAATTCCGCAGAAAGGTTCTGGCCCTATCATGACCTCAGTCGCTCCCTGCTTGGCTAATTCATCGGCCTTTTCATTGCCTTTTATTCCTTGATGGCCTGGCACCCAGGCTAGGGTCACTCTATTATGACTACCTAGTCTGTTGAGGGCCTTGCGACACTCCCACACCAGATTTGACGTCGTCCGATATGAGCTACGCTTTTAGTGTTGCTTGGCTATCGGAGTAGATGACGATTATTTGGCTAACTACCTCCCGTCTCATCAACTCTTCTGCACAGCATTGCACCGCCATTACCTCTGCCTGAAAGACAGTGGCATGTTTCCCAAGGCTTAGAGAGATCGTGATCTTCTCTTGTACCCCATATATTCCGGCTCCTACTCCAGAGTCTGTTTTAGAGCCATCAGTGTATCAGTTGAGATTCGCTATTATAGGAGGCCCTGTATCCCAGTCCTTTCTCTCTGGAATGATTACTGTGTATTCATTTTTAAAACTATATTGTGGGGCAATCTGATCCATTGGCATTCCCAGTATTGGATCTGCCTTTATTTCTTCATATAGCTTTTTGTAGACCTTACCTTGTCCTTGACTTATCGGAGGAGGCCCCTGTAATAATCTGTGACTTACAGATCTTGCATTTCCCTGAACGAAGATATGCAGTGGTGACAGGTTCAGTATTACCTCCAGGGCTGCAGTCGGCGTCGTTCTCAAGGCCCCTGTGATACTTAGGCAAGCTTGCCTTTGGATACCACTTAACTGCCTTTGCGCCCCAATCTGCAGTGTCCTGGGCCAGCAGACTACTGATCCATAGGTTATCATTGGCCTCACGACCTGTGTATATAACCATTTGGTCATGTTAGGATTCAATCCCCAATTCTTCCCACACATCTGCCTACACCTTCCGAGAGCGATTCTGGCCTTGTGCGTGGTTTTTTCGATGTGAGAATTCCATGTAAGCTTCTGGTCAAAGATTACCCCTAGGTACTTAACTTCTTTAGCAAATGGAATTTCCACTCCGTTAATTTGTGGCTTTTGTAGACCTTGCAAATTTCTCTTTTTTGTAAACGGTATCAGTGTAGTTTTGTGAGGGTTCACTCCCAGTTCCTCCTCCCTACACCAGCCACTTACTATATTAAGCGCCATTTGGGTGCGCTCTGATATCGTGTTTGGAAACCGTCCTCTTATGACGACAGCAAGATCGTCCGCATACCCTAGGCACTGAATACCTTCATCGGACAGCCGTACTAGAAGAGTATCTACAAGAATCGCCCACAAAAGGGGCGATAACACGCCTCCCTGAGGGCAACCCCTCCCCACCCCCGCCGTGATGGTTGCCTCTCCCAGGGTGGATGTGATTATCCTATTCCCTAGATTGACTGCAAGCCACCTGCAGATGATGGGTTCGATCCCTCTTCTTTCCATACACCTGGTTATAGATATTGGAGACGCATTATTGAATGCTCCCTCTATATCCAGAAAAGTAGCTACTGCTATTTCCTTGTCATCAATCGACTTGGAAAGTAGCCTGTTTAAGTTATCCAGAGCCAAGTCTGTTGACTTGCCTTGTTGGTAGGCATACTGACGCTCGCTTAGAGGACGAGTTGTCAGAGCGTTGTCCTTTATGTACCTATCTACTAGCTTTTCCAAAGTCTTAAGCAGGAAGGACGTTAGGCTAATTGGTCTATATGATTGGGGCGTTTGGTCTGATATTCTACCTACTTTCGGAAGGTAGATGACCTTCTCCTTCCTCCACATTACCGGAGTATATTTCCAAGCTAGGCTAGCCTTGAAGATCTTACTTAGTTGCGGCACTAATGCCTCTTTACCCTTCTGCAGTAGGGCTGGATAGATTCCATCCTCTCCCGGTGATTTAAAGGGTTGGAATTCATCTATCGCCCATCTTATTTTATCTGGTCTTGTAATAGCAGTGGCAATTTGCCAGTCTTCCCGACTGGGTCTACCTACCTCTTGGAGATTTCTGGCTACCTCCTGCCGACCTAGATACATGATAGCTCCTGGGAAGTGTGCTCTTGTCAGCAACTCCAAGCTTTCCTGAGCCGTTTCTGCATAGTTCCCGTCCGTTTTCTTCAGGAGACTCACCTTTTCATTGGAGCCTTCTTTGGCCAGAACTTTGTGGATTCGGGCGCATTCTGTGGTCTCTGTAATTTCCTCACAGAACCTTCTCCATGAGTCCCTTTTGGCCTTCCGGATCTCCGTGCTCGTGACAGATTCATCCGCCTTTGTCGGCGCTTGATAAAACGAATCAGTCTTTTGTTAGTATTACTTGCAAGTTATCATCATCCACATACTTTCATAGTGGCAGAGATTTCCTTCAAAAGTAGAGAATATAAAGAGGACTAAGGTGTAGGTCAGTAAGTATCTAGCATATTTTGCAACAGAATCTTTAAAAGGAGAATCTAAAAGAAAAACTAGAAGCCATAGTGAAGTGGGTACAACAAACACATGGTTATTCCATGTTGATCACCAGCTCCAGTTTCAGGTCATATAACTTCTTTTCTAGCTCTTGTAACATGTCTATCGACCTGTATCGATTTTATAGAATAAATCGTTTTAATTACCGCTCGCCGTCACATTAGCCACTTCCAATTATAGTTTTGTGATCTCAGATTCTCCTACTCCGAACGCTAAGACAATTGACACTTGTCAACGGCATCTTCCTTCCGCTGAAAAGCAGTTTTTCCCTTTCTATTACCGACCGCCTACGGGGAAAGACCATCTTCCGCTATCTTTCCCATTTTTTCAAGTACCTGATGAATTTTGCTGTGGTAAACACAGCCCCTAGGCTAGGATAAAACCCCTAGGTTAGGATAAAAGCCCTAGACTAGGATATAAGGAAGGGGAGAAGGGATTTATCGGGAGAGTGGGGATGGAGGTGGACGAAGGCCGAGGCAGAGAGTATGAGGAAGAAAGTAAGAGAGGAGATAGAAAGGGGACTTGGACATGATGTAGATGAATTGTACGATGTGATACAGGGCTGTAAAAGAGAGGGGAAAAGGGGCAATAGGCGTGAGCGAAGGGCTAATTACTGGTGGAATGAGGAAATAGAGGAGCTGTGGAGGGAGTGTAAGAAAGAACGAAGACGGATGCTGAGGGCAAGAGGTAGGATAGAGGGAAAAGGGGGATACAAAGAGAAGAAGAAGGAACTGGAGCGAAGGGTGGAGAGGGAAAAAAGAGGGAAGTGGGAAGAGTTACTGGGGGACCTGGAAAACAATCCATGGGGAAAGGCATATGAGATAGCGGTGAAGAGGATGGGTGGAAATAGGAGCGAGGTGCTAGAGGAAGATTGGGAGAAGGAGGTTATAGGCAAATTGTTCACAGGGGGAGAAGGAGTTGGAGGCAGGATTCGAGAAGTCCAGGATACTAGGGGGGTAGGAAAAATGAGGGGGATAAGGCCGGTGGAGAAGTGGGAAGTACAAGAGGGGGGAAGGAACATTAAAGTAAGGAAAGCCCCGGGGATAGATGGCCTGAGGGGTGATATGTTGAAGAGGATGTTGGATGACAATGGGGAGTACTTCTGCGAGCTTTTCAACAGGGTGCTAAGGGAGGAAGAGTTTCCAGAAGGATGGAAGGTGGCTAGGGTGATATTACTTAAGAAGGCGGGTAGAGAGGGGAAGAGGGCGGGGGACTACAGGCCCATCAGTCTGCTGTGTGGTATGGGTAAATTGATGGAGGGGATAATAAAGGATAGGATTGAGGAGGAAGTTGGAAGGAATGGGGGTTTTAGGGAAAACCAGCACGGGTTTGCGAAGGGAAAATCATGCATCTCGGCGCTGGGCAGGGTGATGGGCTTGGTTGAAAGGGCTAGGGAGGGCAGCTGGAGGAACAAGAAATTGGCCCTACTCGTTCTTCGACGTCGGAAACGCGTTCAACAGTGTCAGCAAACGGGCAGTGTTGAGCGCGTTGCTGAGGCTAAGAGTGGGGGAGGGTTTGGTTAATCTAGTGGAAGACTACCTGACGGGACGTGTGATAGTAGACACTAGAGGGAGGAGGTATGATACGGAGGCTGGAGTGCCCCAGGGCTCGGTTCTTGGACTGACGCTATGGAAGTGTGTGTTTGATGAGGTTTGTGGGATAGTATGTGAAGAGGGATGTGAGATTACGGTGTATGCGGACGATGTGTGTCTGGTATGTACGGCAAAAGGAGAGGCGGAGATAGAATGAAAGGCGGAGAGAATGTGTAGGAAGATTGTGGAGAAAATAGAGCGGTGCGGACTAGAAGTGGCGGAAGATAAGACGGTGGGGTAGCTAGTGAAGGGACGGAGCAAGACAAGGGAAGTGGGGGTGATGGTGAAGGGAAGGAGAATTCGCATGGAGGAGTGTGTGAAATACCTAGGGGTGTGGTTGGATAGTCAGTTATCCTTCCGAACACACATGTTGAAGGCGGCAGAGAAGGGGAAAGTGAGGGCAGCATGGCTGGGGAGATTGATGAGTAATGTGAAGGGGCCGGGAGAGTGGAAGAGGAGGATCATTGGTAGGACGGTAGAGCAGAGTTTGCTGTACGGTGCGGAGGTGTGGGGTGAAAGAGCGGGAGTGAATGCGAGGGTTAGACCACTCCTGCGGGTGCAGAGAGGTATATTGCTAAGGGTAGTGCAGGGGTACAGGACAGTGGGTGGACTGGCAGCAGCGGTGCTGGCAAGGACCTACCCATTGGACTTGATGGCTAGAGCCAGGAATAAACGCTGGAGGAGTGCGACCAGAGAGGAAGTACAAGAATGGATGGAGGAGGAAATGGAGAGAAGGTGGGAGGAGTATGAGGGCGCGCTAAGAGGAGCGATTGGGAATAGGAGAGATTGGATGGATCGGAAATTCGGGGAGGTGAACTACTTCTTGACACAGGTGTTCACTGGACATGGGTCGAGAGTAGGGTACCTCCACAAGATTGGAAAAAGAGAGACTGGAGTGTGCGAGAGGTGTGGAGTGGAGGATGATGTGGGGCATGTGTTCAGATGCTGGCGGAACGAGGAAGTGCTGAAGAAGTTGGAGAGGAAACTAGGGGAGGCGGTGTATTGGGAGAATATGGTGGAGATAATGTTGAGGGGGGAGGGGGAATGGATGGAGGTAAGTGGTGTAGTAGAGAGCATGGTCAGGGGGAGAGAACGACTCGATATGGCATGAGAGGTAGGAGTGGAAGTTAGGGAGAAGACGACGATGTGAGCGGAGAGTGTGCGAGGGACCGCCGCCCGTCTCGAAGTATGCTAGGGTAGTGATTCCGAGGCGGGGGTAACGGCGAGTTTGAGGTGGGTTTGGTTGGTAGGCAACTCCTTGGGGATGAGTCCAACACTGTTTGGGTCCTGGACCCATTCGAACATGAGTTTCCCATCTCGGCCCGAAAAAAAAAAAAAAAAAAAAAAAAAAAAAAAAAAGGCTAGGATACAAGCCCTATACCAGGATACAAGCCCTAGGTCAGAATAAAACCCCTAGATCAGGATAAAACCCCTAGGTTAGAATACAAGCCCTAGAGACCAAAATACCGCCCTAGACCAAAATACCTCCCTAGACCAGGACACAGCTTCTAGGATACCGTTCTAATCAAGACAACTCTATCTACCTATTTTCTTCGAGATCTAATCTGCATCTTCTCAAGACTTCGTAGAAGCAAGACCTACATACCTTCTTCAACTACCACCTTTTCCGGAAACAACAACTTCATAAGCTAAGTACCTATAAAAGTACAATTCTTTTCACATTTTTTCCATTTCCTGTGGCAGAAAAATAAAACTATAAAAGTTGAGGGAGATATCGCCCGGAGGTAAAATTTTAAATGTTCTGTTTTTTTAAGTAACTTTTTTTTATTTGATTTCTGTTTAACTTTTATCTTTTTAGGCGTTTCTACCTTTTCCGCCTTAGTTTGTTAGTACTTTTTATCGACGTCAAAAAGGTAGTGGCGCCCTCAATTTTTACAACCTTTCTGTTATCCTTGTGCGACATAAACTTGGGGTCGAATCACCCTTGAGAGGAGTCTCTAGCCGGAGCCCTTCAAGCTGGAGCGTTTACAGTTACACTCTGTTAAGACAAGAAGTAGTGCGAAGAGATTTACAGCATAACAAAAGAAAGCGACATAATTTTACAACCAATTTTGAGTGTTATGCGTTGCTTTAGTGAATATCATTAATTTTTAGCTTTCAGGTGGATCTATCACATAATATCTGAGTCTGAGATACACAAAAATACAAGTTTATAATATAGTATTCTACAGCTGGTTATCATGATACTCGTTTTTACTACATAAGTGATAATTTTATAGGTTGTGCAGTATTTCAGTGTAATATACATGAGGATTTCTCATTACATCTGTACACGACTGCCAGCGCATTTGGCAAGCTAAATGATTTTTATTTGTAAGAAATTATAAATGTGTCAATTCTGTGCGGTCTAACTGGAGTCCAGTGGTTTTTACTGGGTTAGCAAACATTCACATACACTCAGTTATGATTGTTTTAATTTAGTTTCTTTTTGTTCCCGTTCGTTTCGCCACTTGTACCAAATGGTATTTTTAAAACTAATTTTAAACCACTAGAGCTATTTCGTGGATTTGGTTGCGGATTCCTTGGCATATTAATTTTCTTGAATACGAAATTAATATTACAATCAAAAATTGAAAATAAAACTAGGGAAATATTTATATTATTGTAGAATCCTGGGCCCAAAATATTAAGTGAGAGGTGAGATGTCGCTATTTTCGCAACCAAAATATTTCCGTAACTGGACAATATGTACCGTTGTTGATTATAGTCACATTTCAGTCCGGAATTAACTCTCGGACGATAACATATACCTTGTACTGATGAGGCGCAATACGCCGAAACCGGTCTACAAGTTATGTTATCCCTTCTAGTTGCAAACCAGAATGGTTGGTTTAAATCTTGTAGATTTACCAACCCCGTTTGACTTAGAAGTGTAATTCAATGTCTGTCGGGGCATGTAGCCCGGGAAGTAGTTGTTTCTTCTTCGTTGACTTTGTCAAAGCGTTAGAATAATATATTTTTATTCTTCGACATCTATTGTTAAAACGCTTTACTAAATACGACAATTTTACAGGAAACTGTAATAATTCATTTTTGTTTCAAACCCACGTGGTTTGTTTCTCATTCGAATTTTGGTTTGTGACTTAGAGGTGAGATGTCGCTATTTTCGCAACCAAAATATTTCCGTAACTGGACAATATGTACCGTTGTTGATTATAGTCACATTTCAGTCCGGGATTAACTCTCGGACGATAACATATAGATACCCTGTACTGATGAGGCGCAATACGCCGAAACCGGTCTACAAGTTATGTTATCCCTTCTAGTTGCAAACTAGAATGGTTGGTTTAAATCTTGTAGATTTACCAGCCCCGTTTGACTTAGAAGGGTAATTCAATGCCCGGGAAGTAGTTGTTTCTTCTTCGTTGAACGGTCATTGTTTTTGGAAAAATTATTTTTCAAAACTTTGTCAAAGCGTTAGAATAATATATTTTTATTCTTCGACATCTATTATTAAGTTTTCACCCAAATAACTTAGATAAAAAGCTTCTCCCCACGGAGTTCCAATAGCACGCTCGCGTATGGATAAATTTAAAAAGTACCATATTGTCATTAAAGTAATGTAGAACACATTTTCGTATACGAGAATACATTCATTTTCCTTGTCTTGACAACGGGAGTATTTCTCCTCGCCTAACCACATTACACGAAAAAATGGTATAATTAATGTTTCGTGGGAGATTGCCTAAACGTGTTATTGTTAAGGTTTCGTGAAATGTCAAGTTTTGAAAAACAATTTAGAACCGCTACATAAATTAGCTAGTCATAAAAATTTATGATATTAAATCCAGATGTGAACAGAACTAGGTTGAGAAATAAATATAAAATAGATTATGACATACTGCAATTTGTTTATGTACAGGGTTATTCATTTCATATTGTGACCAGACGAAAATTTAAAACGAAAAAACCAAAGAATATTGTGTTGAAATTCTGTTCCGTACAATTAACTGCTTGTCAAAATATTTTGGTTAAATTTGCCATAATTTACAAATCTTCCTTTAAATCAGCTTCAAAGAGATTTAAAAAATATAAAAATATTCAGGATACTTCATTAGAAATAAAGAGCATGCTAGAATCACCCTGTGTGTTCAAATTTTTGTACGGAGAACTTACAATTGAATTCAAAAGTTAACGTAGGGATTCTATAAATGGAATCCACACTGTATAATAGATTATGATCGTTAAGACACACTCTGCATATGATATAATTACAAATTATAATAGTGAGGCAATATTTAACATTTATCAACAATCCGAAAGCATTTCTATGGTCATAAAGATATTGCATAGTAGATAAATGGATTTGTAATAGAATTTCTTTTACTATTTTAAAAGTGAATGTCAATGGTGACGAGAAACAAAGCCTTTAGGAATGTAGAAATACATAGACAAAGGTCATATGTTTATGTGTACGTGAAAAGAAAATATATTAAACAAACTATTACGAAAACTACAAATTCTAATCTTACCTTACCTTAACGATTTTTGATTATGCGCTTGTACTGTCATTGCAATATACTCATTTTCGAATTTTCAAAATTCCAAAATCGGAACTATGTCTCTTCCGACACTTTTATATATGGAAATCTACTAATTCCATCCCGTAGATTACGAAAATGGTTATAAAAATTTTCTGAAGTCCAAGGTTAAGAAGTTCAATTTTTTTGGAAATGTTTACTTTTCACTTTCGGGTACCACCGTATACAAAATATTATAGATACGACCCTACTGATTTTTTCCCATATTCATTCATTATCTGAGAGTATGGATTTCAAATTTCAGCTCAAAATTTCCATTATTATGGACTCTACGAATTTTTTACTATGCGCGTATATTTACGACCGATACGCATTTTTTTAATTTCAAAATCGAAACTCCGACACATTTATATATAGAAATCCCTCAATTCGACCCCGTGGATTTCGAAAATGACTATTAAAATTTCCTAAAGTCACTAATAAAATTTTTAGATTTTTTTGAAATTTTGATCCCCTCCCTTTCGAGTACCTCTGTATACAAAATATCATAGATACGTTTTCGCTGATTTTTTTCCATATTCGTTTTTTATCTGAGAGTGTGCATTTCAAATATGATCCTGATATTCCTGAGTGTGCATTTCAAATATGATCCTGATATTCCCATTATTACGGCCTCTATGAATTTTTTACTATGCGCGTTTACTATTGGTTATCGCATATACCCCCTTTGGAATTCTCAAAATTCCAAAATCTGAACTAAGTCTTTTTCGACACTTTTATATATGGAAATCTACTAATTCCATCCCGTAGATTCCGAAAATGGTTATAAAAATTTTCTGAAGTCCAAGGTTGAGAAGTTCAATTTTTTGGAAATGTTTACTTTTCACTTTCGGGTACCACCGTATACAAAATATTATAGATGCGACCCTACTGATTTTTTCCCATATTCATTCATTATCTGAGAGTATGGATTTCAAATTTCAACTCAAAATTTCCATTATTATGGACTCTACGAATTTTTTACTATGCGCGTATATTTATGACCGATACGCATTTTTTGAATTTCAAAATCGAAACTCCGACACATTTATATATAGAAATCCCTCAATTCGACACCGTAGATTTTGAAAATGACTATTAACATTTCCTAAAGTCACTAATAAAAATTTTAGATTTTTTTGAAATTTTGATCCCCTCCCTTTCGAGTACCTCTGTATACAAAATATCATAGATACGTTTTCGCTGATTTTTTTCCATATTCGTTCTTTATCTGAGAGTGAGCATTTCAAATATCATCCTGATATTCCCATTATTACGGCCTCTAAGAATTTTTTACTATGCGCGTTTACTATTGGTTATCGCGTATACCCCCTTTGGAATTCTCAAAATTCCAAAATCGGAACTAAGTCTCTTCCGACACTTTTATATATGGAAATCTACTACGTCCATCCCGTATATTCCGAAAATGGTTATAAAAATTTTCTGAAATCCAAGGTTAAGAAGTTCAATTTTTTGGAAATGTTTACTTTTCACTTTCGGGTACTACCGTATACAAAATATTATAGATACGACCCTACTGATCTTTTCCCATATTCATTCATTATCTGAGAGTATGGGTTTCAAATTTCAGCTCAAAATTTCCATTATTATGAACTCTACGAATTTTTTACTATGCGCGTATATTTACGACCGATACGCATTTTTTGAATTTCAAAATCGAAACTCCGACACATTTATATAAAGAAATCCCTCAATTCGACCTCGTAGATTTCGAAAATGACTATTAAAATTTCCTAAAGTCACTAATAAAAATTTTAGATTTTTTTGACATTTTGATCCCCTCCCTTTCGAGTACCTCTGTATACAAAATATCATAGATACGTTTTCGCTGATTTTTTTCCATATTCGTTCTTTATCTGAGAGTGTGCTTTTCAAAAATCATCCTGATATTCCCATTATTATGAACTCTATGAATTTTCTACTATGCGCGTTTACTATTGGTTATCGCGTATACCCCCTTTGGAAATCTCAAAATTCCAAAATCTGAACTAAGTCTTTTCCGACACTTTTATATATGGAAATCTACTATTTCCATCCCGTAGCTTCCGAAGATGGTTATAAAAATTTTCTGAGGTCCAAGGTTACGAAGTTAAATTTTTTGAAAATTTTTACTCTTCACTTTCGGGTACCCCTGTATATAGAATATCGTAGATACGACCATACTGATTTTTTCCCATATTCTTCTCTACGAATGTTTTACTTAAAGCGTGCATTTGTCACCAAAACGCGAACTCATTATTTGAATTTTCGTATTTACAGTCATAACTCAGAATGAAAATAAAATTTTGATAAAAAACTACTAATGCATTTATCCATTTATTTTTAATTAAAAAACCAAGAATATTGTAGACTAATTTTAATAAAGAATTGTTACAGTTTCCTGTAAAATTGTCGTATTTAGTAAAGCGCGTTACCAACAGATATCGAAGAATAAATATATATTATTCAACGCTTTACAACTAAGTTTTGAAAAATAATTTTTTAAAAACAGTGACCGTTTAACTAAGAAGAAACAACTACTTCTCGGGCTATATGCCCCGACAAACATTGAATTACACATCTAAGTCAAACGGGGTGGTATATCTACAAGATTTAACCAACCATTCTGGTTTGTGGTGGCGATGTTAGAGATATAGTCAGTCCGGGATGAACTCTCGGACGTAACATATACCTTGTACTGATGAGGCGCAAATACGCCGAAACCAGTCTACAAGTTATGTTGTCCCTTCTAATTACAAACCAGAATAGTTGGTCTGTCGGGGCATATAGCCCGGGAAGTAGTTGTTTCTTCTTAGTTGAACGGTCACTGTTTTTGAACAAATATTTTTCAAAACTTAGTTGTGAAGCGTTGAATAATATATATTTATTCTTCGATATCTGTCTATTTCAGAAAGGTATAGAGTAATAAAATGGGGAATTCCGTCCAGTTCGGCTCAATTTCGGTGTCGGCCATAGGCGTAGGTCTTGAAATAGTATTGTTTGTAATATTAAAATTAAGAGAATTAGGAAAAGTATGTTTTCTGGCCTGAAGTGTCAATATCGAAATATTGTGTAGGGATTACTTAGGTACTAGATTATACAGTTACGTTTTGCGTTTAACAGGTCAAGAGGAGATGACAGTTCCTCAGATGACGAAGAATATTATGATTTTTTATAATTTAATTTCTGTATAATGTGTTTTTTGTATAATGTTCAATAAAAAATAAGTGTACCTAATACTATGTACATAATGCCTAATTTTTATTCTGTTAAAATAAAATTCTTTCCTTTTTACGAGTATCCTACCGGCACGCCTTTGGCACACTATTTTCAGTGTTTGTGAATGGATAACAATAGGCTAATCCGATATATTGACCCCAACCCGGGTGGTACTACCTGCACTTGATAAAAAGAAAGAATTTTACAATGAAATCAATGCCAAACTATGAAAGTGGCTTAAATATTCGTTGGGTCACTCTGTGCTCCCTTTGCATACCTAATGAGGTTTTATTACTCTATACCTTTCTGAAATAAACTATAAAATTTTGAAAAATGGACAAAAATTGTCAAAATTTTGAAAAAATAGTCAATAATTGCCAAATATGTTAAAATTTTTTAAAAATTGTCACAAATTTTTAAATATGGTCAAAAATTGTCAAAAATTTGGAAAAATGATCAAAAATTGTCATTGACTGTCAAAATTTTGAAAAAATGGTTAATACTTGCCGAATATTTTCAAAAATGGTCAATAATTGTCAAAGACGGTCAATAATTGTCAAAACCAATCAAAATTCGTCAAAAATTGTCAAAAATGGTCCAAAAGGATCAATAATTGTTAAAATTTTGAAAAATGGACAAATATTGTCAAAATTTTGAAAAAATGGTCAATAATTGCCAAATATGTTAAAATTTTTGAAAAATTATCAATAATTGTCAAAGACGGTCAATAATTGTCAAAATCAATCAAAATTCGTCAAAAATTGTCAAAAATGGTCCAAAAGGATCAATAATTGTTAAAATTTTGAAAAATGGACAAAAATTGTCAAAATTTTGAAAAAATGGTCAATAATTGCCAAATATGTTAAAATTTTTGAAAAATTGTCAAAGTCGGTCAATAATTGTCAAAACTAATCAAAATTCATCAAAAATTGTCAAAAATGGTCCAAAAGGGTCAATAATTGTTAAAATTTTGAAAAATGGACAAAAATTGTAAAATTTTTGTAAAAATGATCAATAATTGCCAAATATGTTAAAATTTTTGAAAAATTGTCAAAAATAGTCGATAATTGTCAAAGACGGTCAATAATTGTCAAAATTCGTCAAAACTGTCAAAAATGGTCAATAATTGTTGAAATTTTTGAAAAATTGTCAAACATTTTTAAATATGGTCAAAAATTGTCGAGAATTTGGAAAAATCGTCAAAAAGTGTCAAATACTGTCAAAATTTTTAAAAAATGGTTAATAATTGCCGAATATTTTCAAAAATTGTCAAAAATGGTCAATAATTGTCAAAGACGGTCAATAATTGTCAAAACCAATCAAAATTCGTCAAAAATTGTCCAAAAGGATCAATAATTGTTAAAATTGTGAAAAATGGACAAAAATTGTCAAAATTTTGAAAAAATGGTCAATAATTGCCAAATATGTTAAAATTTTTGAAAAATTGTCAATAATTGTCAAAACCAATCAAAATTCGTCAAAAATGGTCCAAAAGGATCAATAATTGTTATAGTCGATTTCAGAAAGGTATAGAGTAATAAAATGGGGAATTCCGTCCAGTTCGGCTCAATTTCGGTGTCGGCCATAGGCGTAGGTTTTGAAATAGTATTTTTTTGTAATATTAAAATTTCAAGTAATTGCGTAAGAAAATTAGGAAAAGTATGTTTTCTGGCCTGAAGTGTCAATATCGAAATATTGTGTAGGGATTACTTAGGTAGTAGATTATACAGTTACGTTTTGCGTTTAACAGGTCAAGAGGAGATGACAGTTCCTCAGATGACGAAGAATATTATGATTTTTTATAATTTAATTTCTGTATAATGTATTTTTTGTATAATGTTCAATAAAAAATAAGTGTACCTAATACTATGTACATAATGCCTAATTTTTATTCTGTTAAAATAAAATTCTTTCCTTTTTACGAGTATTCTACCGGCACGCCTTTGGCACACTATTTTCAGTGTTTGTGAATGGATAACAATAGGCTAAACCCATATATTGACCCCAACCCGGGTGGTACTACCTGTACTTGATAAAAAGAAAGAATTTTACAATGAAATCAATGCCAAACTATGAAAGTGGCTTAAATATTCGTTGGGTCACTCTGTGCTCCCTTTGCATACCTAATGAGGTTTTATTACTCTATACCTTTCTGAAATAAACTATAATTTTAATAAAAGAAAATTCCCTTTATAAATCATCGATTAATGTACTGCATTATTTGAACTACAAATAGAAAATCTAGAAAATAATTAGTGATGTATTAGAGGAAATTAAAATTTTTGTATTAAGCGACCCCGTTTGGCATTATATAACCATAATTATTGTCAGCTCATTCTATTTCCAGCCACACTTCAAAACATTTAATATACATAACAAGTTTATTGTTTTGTGCAGACTTAAATAAACACAATAGTTTACCCAACACAAGTAATGTATTTGAAACATACATTCAATTCCATTAGGATAAAAACGTTTTCAAGAGAGTGTACACATTACGATGAAATGGAAATTTCAGGGAAATGTTTAGACTTATCGATTTTCGTAGGTGTCCGACAACCGAAGCGCCTGAAAGAACTACAAATAGAAGTTATTTCCGTTTAGACGTACATAAAACGATTAAAAACTGTTATAAACAGACATTGTTGTTTTGTAAAAAAAAATATTTAGAGACTAGAATTTGACAAAAAATTACATGATATATTAGAAAAGCCCGCTTTTTCAACGAATTATACAAAATATTTGTTCTTCAACTAAAGCGATTATAGTGGCATTTACAGCACATCTCATTTTAATCTCAAATAAGTATCTTAACTTACTAAAGTCCCAGAACAGGTAAATTATTACATTCTATCCCTCACTATGATTATTTTTTCGGGTAGCCACGAATTGGGCACTTTCTACCTGACGTCACCACAAACTAACTGAATTCGGCACTGTAGTGCGGATTAGGGATTTTTGGTAGTGCACCGCTTAAGGTAATCCCTTCCATTCCAGCTTATTTAAATTCGACGGTCGGACACGACTGGGTCAACTTAATCAACATAGAATTCTCAAAGAGAAAATGTCTTTTTTTTTATTAAAATTCGAACAGAAATACAGCATCTTTTTTAAAAACATTGATTTATACTTTTTTAACAGTTTATTAACAGGAATAAAATTACTGTTCATAAAAATATCCTAAACATTTAACAAAATTCAATGTATCTAATTTGTTTGTTTTGTAGGCAGCAATTTTTTCATTTAAAAATGCTTGCCTTCTTCTAGTTGCCGGATTTTTCACACCTTATTTGCTCATTTAAACCCTGCAATTTAATATAACTTCTAGTTTGAAAATCGTTCAAAATATTAACAATGTACAATGACGGGTATGTTTTGTAAAAGCATTCATTAAATTTCGAGTGAAATGACAACAGTTCGTGGTTCTATTGATGCTAGACGTGCAACTTGCCCAAATTCTAGAAGGAAAATTTGCTTCTTCATCAATATAATTGTCGTCTAAATAGTCTGAAAATTCAACAAGTTTTTTATCTTCGGGCTGAATACTCATTAGATCTAGTAAGAAATTTCGTCAGGTTCCAGAAATGGTAACCCAAAAACGTAATTTAGCCATTTACCCGTTTTATCATTTGCTTTGCGATATTCACAAGACAAACCTAATTGCTGAATTTTTCTATACCAGCTCTGTTTCAAATGAAAACGACACCCTATTATTGTGACATTTGGCCAAACTAATTTCAAAGCATTATGTATACCCTTCTCGAAATCTACAACAATAAATTTAGGATTTAAAATTAAATTTAAAAAAAATTAAAGTTCAAAAGCATCTTTTATAAGTTATGGCATTTTTACTAGACAATACAAAGTATACCAATGGAATATAAGGACCCATAGTCCACACTTTTGCGGTACATTTTATTACAGAATATCTCCAAAATGTTACTTGGCTTTTCAAAACTTTCGCAAAAGTAAACGTATTATCATTCAAAATTATGATTTCTCTACCACGTTCACTAGTTGTCTCGCGTACAGAATTAATTTTAAAATAAATTGTTCTAAAAACGGTAACAAAATTAATATGAAACGAAAAAAAAAAGATGAGCGGTCGTCGGACCGCCGACAGAAGCATCTTATGCACAATAGAATGACCATTTTTCGTGAATTTTTCGAAAATTTTGACAATTTTTGATCATTTCTGACAGTTTTTGACGAATTTTGACAATTATTGACCGTCTTTGACAATGATTGACCATTTTTGACAATTTTTCAAAAATTTTAACATATTTGGCAATTATTGACCATTTTTTTTTTAAATTTGATAATTTTTTTCAAATTTTAACAATAATTGACCAATTTTGACAGTTTTGACAATTATTGATCATTTTTGACAATTTTTCAAAAATTTTGACCATTTTTCCAAATTTTAACAATTATTGACAATTTTTGAGCATTTTTGACAGGTTCTGACAATTATTGACCAATTTTGACCATTTTTAATAATTATTGACCATTTTTGACAGTTTTTTATAATTATTGACCATTTTTGACAATTATTGACCATCTTTGACAATAATTGACCATTTTTGACAATTTTTCAAAAATTTTAACATATTTGGCAATTATTGACCATTTTTTAAAAAAATTTGATAATTTTTTTCAAATTTTAACAATAATTGACTATTTTTGACAATTATTGACCAATTTTGACAGTTTTTTATAATTATTGACCATTTTTGACAATTATTGACCGTCTTTGACAATTATTGACCATTTTTGACAATTTTTCAAAAATTTTAACATATTTGGCCATTATTGACCATTTTTTAAAAAAATTTGATAATTTTTTTCAAATTTTAACAATAATTGACAATTATTGACCAATTTTGACAGTTTTGACAATTTTTCAAAAATTTTGACCATTTTTCCAAATTTTAACAATTATTGACAATTTTTGAGCATTTTTGACAGGTTCTGACAATTATTGACCATTTTTGACAATTTTTCAAAAATGTTGACCATTTTTAATAATTATTGACCATTTTTGACAGTTTTTTATAATTATTGACCATTTTTGACAATTATTGACCATTTTTGACAATTATTGACCATTTTTGACAATTTTTCAAAAATTTTAACATATTTGGCAATTATTGACCATTTTTTCAAAATTTTGACAATTTTTGTCAATTTTTCAAAATTTTATAGTTTATTTCAGAAAGGTATAGAGTAATAAAACCTCATTAGGTATGCAAAGGGAGCACAGAGTGACCCAACGATTATTTAAGCCACTTTCATAGTTTGGCATTGATTTCATTGTAAAATTCTTTCTTTTTATCAAGTACAGGTAGTACCACCCGGGTTGGGGTCAATATATGGGATTAGCCTATTGTTATCCATTCACAAACACTGAAAATAGTGTGCCAAAGGCGTGCCGGTAGAATACTTGTAAAAAGGAAAGAATTTTATTTTCACAGAATAAAAATTAGGCATTATGTACATAGTATTAGGTACACTTATTTTTTATTGAACATTATACAAAAAATACATTATACAGAAATCAAATTATAAAAAATCATAATATTCTTCGTCATCTGAGGAACTGTCATCTCCTTTTGACCTGTTAAACGCAAAACGTAACTGTATAATCTACTACCTAAGTAATCCCTACACAATATTTCGATATTGACACTTCAGGCCAGAAAACATACTTTTCCTAATTTTCTTACGCAATTACTTGAAATTTTAATATTACAAACAATACTATTTCAAGACCTACGCCTATGGCCGACACCGAAATTGAGCCGAACTGGACGGAATTCCCCATTTTATTACTCTATACCTTTCTGAAATCGACTATAACAATTATTGATCCTTTTGGACCATTTTTGACGAATTTTGATTGGTTTTGACAATTATTGACAATTTTTCAAAAATTTTAACATATTTGGCAATTATTGACCATTTTTTCAAAATTTTGACAACTTTTGTCCATTTTTCACAATTTTATCAATTATTGATCCTTTTGGACAATTTTGACGAATTTTGATTGGTTTTGACAATTATTGACCGTCTTTGACAATTATTGACCATTTTTGACAATTTTTGAAAATATTCGGCAATTATTAACCATTTTTTCAAAATTTTGACAGTGTTTGACAATTTTTGACGATTTTTCCAAATTCTCGACAATTTTTGACCATATTTAAAAATGTTTGACAATTTTTCAAAAATTTCAACAATTATTGACCATTTTTGACAGTTTTTGACGAATTTTGACAATTATTGACCGTATTTGACAATTATTGACTATTTTTGACAATTTTTCAAAAATTTTAACATATTTGGCAATTATTGATCATTTTTACAAAAATTTGATAATTTTTGTCCATTTTTCAAAATTTTAACAATTATTGACCCTTTTGGACCATTTTTGACAATTTTTGACGAATTTTGATTGGTTTTAACAATTATTGACCGTCTTTGACAATTTTTCAAAAATTTTAACATATTTGGCAATTATTGACCATTTTTTCAAAATTTTGACAATTTTTGTCCATATTTCAAAATTTTAACAATTATTGACCCTTTTGGACCATTTTTGACAATTTTTGACGAATTTTGATTGGTTTTGACAATTATTGACCGTCTTTGACAATTTTTCAAAAATTTTAACATATTTGGCAAATATTGACCATTTTTTCAAAATTTTGACAATTTTTGTCCATATTTCAAAATTTTAACAATTATTGATCCTTTTCGACCATTTTTGACAATTTTTGACGAATTTTGATTGATTTTGACAATTATTGACCGTCTTTGACAATTATTGATAATTTATCAAAAATTTTAACATATTTAGCAATTATTGACCATTTTTTCAAAATTTTGACAATATTTGTCCATTTTTCAAAATTTTAACAATTATTGATCCTTTTGGACCATTTTTGACAATTTTTGACGAATATTGATTGGTTTTGACAATTATTGACCGTCTTTGACAATTATTGACCATTTTTGAAAATATTCGGCAATTATTAACCATTTTTTCAAAATTTTGACAATTTTTGACCATTTTTAAAAATTTTTGACAATTTTTCAAAAATTTTAAAATATTTGGCAATTATTAACCATTTTTTCAAAATTTTGACAATTTTTGACCGTTTTTGACAATTTTTCACACCTACAGGTGTGCGAGCTCAGTGTGGCAAGAGAGATTGCGCACAGTCGCTTGAATGAGTTATCGCGTGACGAACGCTTTTTCGTAACATCACACGTTTTACGAGTTACGAGTTCACTAGCCTTCCCAAAAGTCCTATGTCGGTACCGAGTACCTGGGGACTTTCGGAGTAATTATCTTTTAATCCTGTTGGTGCTGACAAGCGGTCGGTGCCCAGTTCGAGAGATTAACCAGGTAAATAAAATGTGTCACTAATTTGTATATTTAAAAAGTGCCCAGTTCATGCACGGTCATTTTTTCTTAGAATGAACACTAGTTCGCTCCCGCGGTCAGTTGAGCTTGTTAATCCTATACTAGATCGCTCCAAAGGTACTATACTAGTTCGCTCCGGCTACCTGTGACGTACTCGTGACGGGGATTAAAAAGTGACCGTTGCCGCCGCCGGCTGGAGCGATCAATATGTCCATACCTACCAGCTCCATACCTAACCTAACCTAACCGTTGCCTAATAACATAGGTTTTCCCTTTTTAGTTAACATTTCACTAAATTCTGCGGAATTCATACATTTAAATATTTTCAATGTGATCGATATTTTCACCTTTACTCAACAACTAAAATTTTCACAATAATGAAATTAAAAGAAAATACTTACAGTATTCGCCAGCTAACTTGATGTCCCAGAAATTACCAACCAACTAAGAGAGACAGAGTAATAGTGCCCTGCCTACTCGGCTGCTATTGGTGGTAAAATTTTGACAAACGCCAATTGCATCGAACCTTATCAGGTGTTAAGATTTTCAGTAGCGTAGCGTCACACAGTTATTGTTTCTGCTTTGTACAATAAAGTGTTTGTAAAACAAACAGATATGTTTTATGACGTCAACCCTCTTGTGATTACTCTAGATGAAAGTGATTCAAGTAGCGGCAGTGAGTCAGATTCTTCGTAAAGATAAACCTATTCTTAGAAATATACCTAGCTTAAATAATTTCCCATTATCTTGTGTTTCTTTTTTTCTCATTACTACCTGGAAGAAATTATTTAGTTTCTAATAAATTTTAATTATAGTCCGTCCGGAAATATAAGATCCTAACTTTATAATCTTCAATTAGATAAATAACATGTTATTGTAATGGGTACCTTATTGTTAAAATATTATTTATGTACTCAGAATTCAGTTATAAAGCAGATCCGTTTCTATTAAAATCAATATACCAATAATTATAACAAAGAATTAAATATTATTTATTATGTTAGGATCATATATTTCCGGACGGACTTTACTTTATTAATTGTACAAGTTGTGTTAATTTGTAACAGAAAGGGTATCCTCAGAACTTGCACGGCACTGTTTACAGTTATCGGATATGCGGCGTCAATAGCTCCCTAGAAAGCATTTAGGACATCAAGTTAGCTGGCGAATACTGTACTTTAATTTTATAACCAAATTTAAACCTTCTTCCGGTTATTACTAATTAGCCAAAAATCCCAACCAATGAAATTAAAAGAAAATACTTAATTTCGCCGGAGCGAACTAGTGTGCATCGACATTTTAAGTATCAATAATATACTTTGTAGTCTTACCTCGTATGTTTAGTATTTTTTTTCATATAGACTTAATTAATTTGTAGTAGATTATACAGTACCTAATTACTATGACTTAATTAACCGTGGTAAGGATGTCATATTATTTTTATCGACATTTCCTTCAAAAGTGGATATCCTGAACACGATTTTGTACGGTTAAATATTAAAAGGATAACAGAAACAATTAATTGACACTAGATTATACCTTAAATTATGTTTGATTAATTATTTGCAGGATCTAACAAAGCAACTAATAAATTATTTTATATTTCATATCGTCAATTGAAATCAACTTGATTTAAGGACTAAATTTTCGATAAATCAGTTACTCTTTTGTGTGTGGAAATTGATATCAATCATATAACAAGTAACTGATCTGACACTACTTAAAATTCAGTCCCGATACCGATCCCTAGTCCCAGAAACGTGCTGTAATATACCTGTTGCTTCTCATTTTTTCCAAGTTTGATGTGCTCAATTCGTCTTGAGATTGCTGATCTTTTCGACTTTGATTTTGAAGCCAACATCTCACCAGCTGATTCTTGCAGAAAAAGCGCAGTGCTATTTAGTGCATTTCCCGTTTTGCTAAATATTAAAACTTTTTTCACCTTCAAGGATGCATATATTTTGGCTATTAATTAGGGTTGCGCGATACACTAGAAAGTATCGATATTAGGTATCGATACGGATCGGAACGTAAAGTATCGATACAGTAGAATATCGAATATTAATTTATCGATACTCGAAGTATCGATACGTTAACGATCCGAGATTTTCCCAATTTTGACGTTTTTTCGGTAAAAAACACCTTTTTGGGGGGTGGAAAAAGACATTTTTGCGATCCGATTCCGGCCAAAGTTGAGGTTCTAGAAAAAAAAGTTGATGATAAAAGCTGTAGATCTTGAGAAAATCTACAACTTTTTAATTGGTGACTTTTTCACATAACCTTAAAATTAGCTCGAAAAACGCAAAAAACTGCATTTTTTGTTTTTTAGTATTAGTTTCCTTAAAAAATGTTCGATTTTGATGAAAATTTAGTAGAAGGTAGCTTTGATAGTCACAAACCATGAAAATAATTTTCAAATTAAAATATTGGAAATTTTCCTAGTTATGACGTTGTTTCTTTTGGGGGGGAGGGGTGGAAAAAGATATTGCGATTTCCGTCCAAAGTTGAGTTCCTAGAATAAAAAGTTGATTATAAAAATTGTAGATCTTGAGAAAATCTACCACTTTTACATCAGTGACTTTTCCACATAACCTCAAAATTAGCTCGAAAAACGCAAAAAACTGCATTTTTCGTTTTTTATTTTTGGTTTCGTTAAAAAATGTTAGATTTTGATGAAAATTCAGTAGAAGGTAGCTTTGATAGTCACAAACCATGAAAAAAAATTTCAAAATAAAATATTGGAAATTTTTCGAGTTATGACGTTTTTTCGGTAAAAAACACTTTTTTTTGGGGGGTGGAAAAAGACATTTTTGCGATCCGATTCCGGCCAAAGTTGAGGTTCTAGAAAAAAAAGTTGATGATAAAAGCTGTAGATCTTGAGAAAATCTACAACTTTTTAATTGGTGACTTTTTCACATAACCTTAAAATTAGCTCGAAAAACGCAAAAAACTGCATTTTTCGTTTTTTATTTTTGTTTTCGTTAAAAAATGTTCGATTTTGATGAAAATTTAGTAGAAGGTAGCTTTGATAGTCACAAACCATGAAAATAATTTTCAAATGAAAATATTGGAAATTTTCCTAGTTATGACGTTGTTTCTTTTGAGGGGGAGGGGTGGAAAAAGATATTATTGCGATTTCCGTCCAAAGTTGAGTTCCTAGAATAAAAAGTTGATTATAAAAATTGTAGATCTTGAGAAAATCTACCACTTTTACATCAGTGACTTTTCCACATAACCTCAAAATTAGCTCGAAAAACGCAAAAAACTGCATTTTTCGTTTTTTATTTTTGGTTTCGTTAAAAAATGTTCGATTTTGATGAAAATTCAGTAGAAGGTAGCTTTGATAGTCACAAACCATGAAAAAAAATTTCAAATTAAAATATTCGAAATTTTTCAAGTTATGACGTTTTTTCGGTAAAAAACACTTTTTTTGGGGGGGTGGAAAAAGACATTATTGCGATTTCCGTCCAAAGTTGAGTTCCTAGAATAAAAAGTTGATTATAAAAATTGTAGATCTTGAGAAAATCTACAACTTTTACATCAGTGACTTTTCCACATAACCTCAAAATTAGCTCGAAAAACGCAAAAAACTGCATTTTTCGTTTTTTATTTTTGGTTTCGTTAAAAAAAGCACGATATCATTTCACAACGTGATTAAAAAATCACGATATCGCTCATCACTATAGATAACGCCACTTGCTGCTACCACTAAAAATCCCGTATCGCAAGGTATCGATACACTACAAATTTATCGATACTTGGAATGTATCGAAAAGCATAGAATCGATACAAAAAATCGAGTATCGGAAGTAAAAGTATCGATACACTGGAATATCGGATAGTATCGCGCATCCCTACTATTAATAAGACACCGAAATTTAAAATTAAATGTTTTTTTTTGGCACATTATTTTATAAAATGCTGAAATTTTCTCTGATATGTGTGACAGGCGTGAGGTTTAACATTCAAGAATGAAAGTAAAAGCTAAGTTCGTAATTTTAGTGCAAATTAATTCACAGTTTCTGAAGTACATTAGTGAGCAAATTTAGTTTCAAAACTAAATCAATAAATTTTCTGCTTTATGCGAGAGAAGCTGCGAATCTTACAAATATTGAAAGATTATGATTAAAAAAGCTCAAAGGAAAAATATTGATATGGGGCGACAAAAATAGGCACAAGAGGGTTTCGGCCTTATGATAAAGATGGATAACAAGGATAATAGAGAGGGTCAAATGAGAAGGATATTTATAAGAAAAAGAAAAGGGGGGAACTGAATTTTAAGAACTGGTAAAAAAAATGGCAACGTTGTGCTAAATCGAGCAAAAGCAAATTGAATTTTCTCCTACAATTTAACCTGATTTTAGGCATTGTTGGGAAATTTAATTGCAGGAAAGTGCTAGAGAAGTGTGAACTTGACGTATTTAGTGCAGTGGAATAAAATTGTGCGTAAAAAATACTAAGTGTGAGTAGAAAAAATCTATAAAACTATGAATAAACATTGATATTTTAACGATAACAAGTAATTAAAAGAAGAAACCTTATCAAAATATACTGCGGTGTTGCCAGATTTAAAATAAAGAAGGCTTGATAAGGAGAAAGCTTCCGAACCGTTGAGGTGGGCTTATCCTTTCCGCGAGCCTACAGGTAAAATGGAAAGCGACTACTCAACGGATGAGAGTAACAAAAGAAGAAGATCGGGAGTAAATGATGAAGATGATGAATCCTCTAGAAGAAATAAGAAGACATACAGAACACCTACGAAGACGGGAAAAGATAGCGATGGAAAACTGGATCAAATATTAGATTTAATGAGAGATATGAAATTGGAAATGCTTGATGTGAAAAATGCAGTCAAAGACATGAGAGCTGAGCAGAAGGAACTTAAAGAGGAAATTCAAATAGTAAGAGAAGAAAACAAAAGGCTTGCAAATGATTATGCAATAATAAAAAAGGAGAATGAAAAAATTACTAACGAACTCAACGATATTAAGAAAAATGTGGAGTGGTTGGAAAAAGAAAAAAGAGAGAATAATGTGGTGCTTAATGGGCTAACAATACAAAGTTCAAACCAAGAGGAATTAAAAGTAGAAATTAGTAACTTTCTTGAAAGAAATATAGAGGTGCAGACAAAGATAAAAGCAGTACGAAAACTTGGGAATGAAACGTGCCTAATAGAATGCAATGGCAATGAGGATAAAGAAAAAATAATGCGAAATAAACACAAACTAAAAGAAATCAGAAATGAAAGCCCGGACCTAAGCAAAAAAGAAAGAGAAATGGTAAGGAAAATCCGCGAGAGAGCAAAAATAGAAAAACAAGAGGGGAAGGAAATTAAAATTGGTTTCCGGAAGTTAACAATTAATGGAGAAGAATGGAAATGGAATAAGGAGAAGGAAGAGTTACAGAAGACAAAAAACTAAACAAGGAGAAGGTTAATGAGAAAAATATAACGAAGCAGGCAATTCACAAGGAAAAGACATGGAAACTCGGAACATGGAACATAAGAAGCATAAGTGGCAAAGAAAAAGAACTAGGAGAGGAATTTGAAAAAATAGGACTGGATATTTTAGGCATAACAGAAACAAAAAAGAAAGGGAAAGAAACAATGGCACTAGATAACGGACACATATTAATATACAGTGGAGTCGAGCAGAATGAGAGAGCAGAAGGGGGGGTAGGCTGCATAATAAAGAAAGAAATATTACACAAAATACAAAACTGGAATTGTTACTCAGAAAGAATTCTTATGGTAGAAATGAAGGAAGACGACGGGGATAGATGGTCATTACTAATAGTATATGGCCCAAATGAAGGCGAGAGAGCAAAGAAAAAGGACGCTTTTTGGGAAGAGCTTGACGAAATAACAGGAAACGGTGTAGGAAATATCTACGTAGTAGGTGACTTTAATGGAAGAGTGGGAAGAGCTGATATACAATACAATAGAACAATAGGACGTTTCGGAGAAGACGTGAGGAACAACAATGGAAAAAGAATGATGGAATACTGCCAACTAAATAACCTAATTATAGCAAATACGTTCTACGAACATAAAGACATACACAAATTCACAAGGGTGGTAGAGAGCAGAAGAGAAAAATCTATCATAGACTACATAGTTGTAAATAGAGAATGCCAAAAATACATTTTAGATGTGAGAGTTAAAAGAGGGCCAGAGATAGGAAGTGACCACTATCTGGTAGTGGCAAAGATCAAAGGAAGTACACGCACTAATCCAACCCAAAAGAGGAGAGAAAAACTAGATCATGAAACAATAAAAGCGTATGAACTTAATAACCCAAGCATTGCAAAAAAATATGAAACGGAAGTTAATAGGAAATTAGAAAGACAAATGGGAAATACTGAAGATATGAATGTAGAAGAATTGTGGCAAAAAATTAAAAATACGATACTAGAGGGGGCAAAAAATTCATGTGGCACATTCAAAACAAATAATCGGAAAAAACAAACAGAATGGTGGACGACGGAAATTAAGAAGCAAATACAAGAAAAGAAAAGAGCTTGGAGAAAATACTTGGCTAATAAAACGGGAAGTAATTATGACGAATACAAAAAAACAAAGAAAAATGACCAAAATATCAGTGCGAAATGCAAAAAAGAAGTCATGGGAAGATTTTGGAAATAAAATGGAATGGAACAGTAAAAATAATCAAAAACTTTTTTACAAGGTATTAAAAAGCACAGGAACGGAAAAAACAACGATAACCTTAGGAATCAAGGACCCAACAGGAGTGATACTTACAAAAGAAGAAGCAATAATGGAACGATGGAAAGAGTACTTCAGTAATTTACTAAACACTAAAGAGAATAAAATCCGAAATATAGCAGAAACGATACCTTTTCAAGTAGAAGAAGAAGAAGAAATATCAAAAACAGAGCTAGAAGAGGCTTTAAAATTATTGAAAATCGGGAAAGCTCCAGGGCACGACAAGATAACGTCTGAAATGATCAAAAAAATAGGAGAACAAGGAAAGGAAATAATCAGAATACTATTCAATAAAATATGGAATAAAGAAGAGATACCGAAGGATTGGGAAATGGGTGTAATATTACCAATTTTTAAGAAAGGAGATACCATGGACTGTAGCAATTATAGAGGAATAACATTACTAAGTACCGCATTAAAACTGTATGAGCAAATTTTAAACCGGAGATTGATAAAACAAGTAGAACAAACACTAACAGAATCGCAAAGTGGATTCCGGAAAGGACGTAGCATCCAAGATCATATTTTTACATTGAAGCAAATAATTGAAAATAAAACCGCTAATACACAAAACGTATATCTTGCCTTTTTGGACCTAGAGAAAGCATTTGACAGTGTACCTAGGCAGCAGATATGGGAAAGCTTTTATAAAAGAAATGTGAACGAAAAGCTGATAAGTAACATTAAAGCACTTTATAGAAGAACGGAAAATTATGTAATAAGTAAAAATATGAAATCGAATACATTCATAACACACGACGGACTGAGGCAAGGAGGTGGATTGAGCCCAATATTATTCATTATATTTATGGATGACATCATAAAAGAGTGTAGCCAAAGTGTCGAAAAACTATATGTTGGCTATCACAATATGCAACGAATCCAAATAGCATTTGCTGATGATATTGTCATAATGGCAAACACAAGAGATAGCCTGCAAAATAATGTCAATATATGGAATGAATCGATGTTGAAACATGGAATGAAAATCAACGTGCAAAAATCAAAAGTTATGGCGATTACAGAAGAACGACAGGAACTAAGCTTATTTATCGATAATTCGGAAATAGAACAAGTGAATGATTTTCAATATTTAGGGGTCGTAATCGAAAATACTGGCAAGCAAGATTTAGAAATTAACAGGAGAATAGACAAAGCCATTAAAGGCTATTATGCAATGAATAAGAATTTTATCAACAAAAACGAAGTTTCTAAGATAACTAAAACGAAAGTGTATCACTCCATATACAGACCAATACTCACGTACGGATGCGAGTCGTGGGTTTTAAACGACAGGCATAAAAGTAAGATCCAAGCAGCAGAGATGAAATACCTAAGAAGAGTGAAAGGAATAACAAGAAGAGATCATATTAGAAATCAGACAATAAGAGAGGAATTAAAAGTAGAACCTCTACTGGAATTCATAAAAAAGAGGCAACTGAGTTGGTGGGGACACCTACAGAGAATGAAGGATACCAGAGTAGTCAAGCAAGTATGGCAGGCAATACCACAGAACAAACGGAAAAGAGGAAGACCGAAAAACACCTGGGATAAAACAATAAAAAAAATCTTAAAAGAGAGAAATCTAGCGTGGAATGAAGCAAAAATAAAAGCCAAAAACAAGAAAGAATGGTGGAAATTCGTACATGGATAAAAAGGGATTACCTTCCTACACCATACTATATGGTAGAAGGATTTTTGATTATATATATATATATATTAAAAAAATAACCGTTTTATAGTTCGTGTTTGGTAGGTTACAGTATCTTGAAAAGAATAAAAAATATTTAAATTTAAATAACCTTATTTTTGGGATTTAGGGCGTCTCAATGGAGACTAAAATATTTACCAGAATTTACCGATTTTGCACAATTCTAAAATTTCTTTCGCTTGTAATATTTCTAAAAATAACACTGTATATTTTACAAAACATTGTTTGGCTATGTGAAAAATCATGTTAATCACTTAATTGATTAAATGAATTCAAGAAAATGAACTAAGGTTCGTTAATACGAAAAAAGAATAACAAACAACCCTACCACGCATTTTTCGCTACCTACTTACAATCTACTCAATTTGACTTATATTTAGAAAATCCAACAATAACTGCTTTGTTTTTATCTTCTTACTTTTCGTTCACGGGTAATTTTCTAAGAATTGATTTGGTTACACTACGCACTTAACGAATATTTACGTTACGTAATTTTTATCGTTTGTTAATGTTAAAGTTAATAACAATAACTTATTTCCGTCGAGGCGGATTTGGTTTTTATTAATCTGCTAATTACACCACTTTACTATCTATTTAATTACAGGTATATATGGCAACAAATCTCATTTGATATCATTTTAAATAATATCATTAAATTATCCCGTGGTCGTAGGAAAAATAATGTACTTACATCACTTGTGTTTATTTTTTCCTCGGTTTAAGATGAAATTAGGAGGTAAGTAGGTACATCTTTATAAGCTAAATATTCTGAACTAGGGATGGCGATCTGAAATCGATTAATCGAATAATCGATTCCTCGGACCGAATAAATCGATTTTTTAAAATGGATGGGTTGTATTGAATCGATTCAGTGAATCGATATTTCACCCTTGAAAATCGTCTTTCGATTTTTTTTGTGTTTTTGGTGGAGCGGCTCTTTTTTCAATTGCCACGGCAACATCGCAAGTAGTGATGAGCGGAACCGCTCGGATTCCAGTAGACTCGACAGGCACTGTTGCTTTTTTTTTCAAAAAAGCTTATAGGGAACTCTATAAGTAGGGATGTTTGAAAAATTAAACGATTTTTATATAAATCAATTATTATTTTGTTATAATCGATTTTTCGAGTAATATTAATCGATTTTGTATAAATTACGTGTGTTTAAGGAGTGGATTTTCGAAAACGGCTCTCGTATTATTTATTGACTATTTTTCAAAATTTTGACACCTTTTGACGATTATTGACCATTTTTTAACATTAATTATTATCAATATCTTAGAGTTTTCATAATTTTTTCATTAAATAGTGGAATTAATTAGAAACACTTAGTTTCATATAAAAAAGTAATATGAGTAGATTCCACAAAGTAAGGGTACAAACAGTAAATTCATTTTTTAACAATTATTGACAGTTTTTGACAAAAATCGTCCATTTTTAACAATTAATTGACAATTATTGACCAATTTTGACAGTTTTTCAACAATTACTGATCATTTTAAAAAAATTATTGACCAATTTTGACAGTTTTTCAACAATTATTGACCATTTTTCTAAACTTTTTGACAATTTTTGACCATTTTTTTGAAATTATTGGCCAGTTTTGACAGTTTTTCAACAATTATTGACCATTTTTTAAAAATTATTGACCATTTTTTACAATTATTGTCCAATTTTGACAGTTTTTCAAAAATTATTGACCATTTTTTTTTAAATTATTGACCAATTTCGACAGTTTTGCAACAATTACTGACCATTTTTCAAAATTTTAAAAATTATTGACACTTTTCAACAGTTTTTGACAATAATAGATAATTATTGACCATTTTAAATTTTTTTTTCAAATTTTCGATAATTATCGACCTCTCTTCAAAATTTTTGACAATTATTGACAATTTTCAGCAGTTTTTGACAATTAATGACAATTTTCAGCAGTTTTTGACAATAATTAACAATTATTGACAATTTTTTAACAATTATTGACAGTTTTTGGCCATTATTGACCAATTTTGACAATTACTGATAATTTTTTAAAAATTATTGACCAATTTTGACAGTATTGCAACAATTATTGTCCATTTTTCCAAATTTTTCAACAATTATTGATCATTTTTCAAAAATTATTGACCATTTTTTACAATTATTGACTAATTTTGACAGTTTTTCAACAATTACTGACCATTTTTCCAAATTTTTCAACAATTATTGATCATTTTTTAAAAATTATTGACCATTTTCAACAATTATTGACCAATTTTTTTAAAATATTGACCATTTTTCAACAATTATTGACCAATAATGACAGTATTGCAGCAATTGTCCATTTTTCCAAATTTTTTAACAATTATTGATCATTTTTTTAAAATTATTGACCATTTTTTACAATTATTGACCAATTTTGACAGTTTTTCAACAATTACTGACCATTTTTCCAAATTTTTCAACAATTATTGATCATTTTTTTTTAATTATTGACCACTTTTCAACAATTATTGACCAATTTTGACAGTTTTTCAACAATTACTGACCATTTTTCCAAATTTTTCAACAATTATTGATCATTTTTTCAAAATTATTGACCATTTTTCAACAATTATTGACCAATTTTGACAGTTTTGCAACAATTACCGACCATTTTTCCAAATTTTTCAAAAATTATTGATCATTTTTTAAAAATTATTGACCTTTTTTTTTTAATTATTGACCAATTTTGACAGTTTTGCAACAATTACTGACCATTTTTCAAAATTTTAACAATTATTGACACTTTTCAACAGTTTTTGACATTAATAGACAATTATTGACCATTTTAATTTTTTTTTTTCAAATTTTCGATAATTATCGACCTCTTCAAAATTTTTGACAATTATTGACAATTTTCAGCAGTTTTTGACAATTAATGACAATTTTCAGCAGTTTTTGACAATTTTTTAAAAATTATTGACAGTTTTTAGCCATTATTGACCAATTTTGACAATTACTGATAATTTTTTAAAAATTATTGACCAATTTTGACAGTATTGCAACAATTATTGTCCATTTTTCCAAATTTTTTAACAATTATTGATCATTTTTTTTAATTATTGACCACTTTTCAACAATTATTGACCAATTTTGACAGTTTTTCAGCAATTACTGACCATTTTTCCAAATTTTTCAACAATTATTGATCATTTTTTTAAAATTATTGACCACTTTTCAACAATTATTGACCAATTTTGACAGTTTTTCAACAATTACTGACCATTTTTCCAAATTTTTCAACAATTATTGATCTTTTTTTTTTAATTATTGACCACTTTTCAACAATTATTGATCAATTTTGACAGTTTTTCAACAATTACTGACCATTTTTCCAAATTTTTCAACTATTATTGATCATTTTTTCAAAATTATTGACCATTTTTCAACAATTATTGACCAATTTTGACAGTTTTGCAACAATTACCGACCATTTTTCCAAATTTTTCAAAAATTATTGATCATTTTTTAAAAATTATTGACCAATTTTTTTTAAATTATTGACCAATTTTGACAGTTTTGCAACAATTACTGACCATTTTTCAAAATTTTAACAATTATTGACACTTTTCAACAGTTTTTGACATTAATAGACAATTATTGACCATTTAAAATTTTTTTTTCAAATTTTCGATAATTCAAAATTTTTGACAATTATTGTCAATTTTCAGCAGTTTTTGACAATTAATGACAATTTTCAGCATTTTTTGACAATTTTTTAAAAATTATTGACACTTTTTAGCCATTATTGACCAATTTTGACAATTACTGATAATTTTTTAAAAATTATTGACCAATTTTGACAGTATTGCAACAATTATTGTCCATTTTTCCAAATTTTTTAACAATTATTGATCATTTTTTAAAAATTATTGACCATTTTTTACAATTATTGACCAATTTTGACAGTTTTTCAGCAATTACTGACCATTTTTCCAAATTTTTCAACAATTATTGATCATTTTTTAAATTATTGACCATTTTTCAACAATTATTGACCAATTTTGACAGTATTGCAGCAATTATTGTCCATTTTTCCAAATTTTTTAACAATTATTGATCATTTTTTAAAAATTATTGACCATTTTTTACAATTATTGACCAAATTTGACAGTTTTTCAACAATTACTGACCATTTTTCCAAATTTTTCAACAATTATTAATCATTTTTTTTAAATTATTGACCATTTTTCAACAATTATTGACCAATTTTTACAGTTTTTCAACAATTACTGACCATTTTTCCAAATTTTTCAACAATTATTAATCATTTTTTTTTAATTATTGACCACTTTTCAACAATTATTGACTATTTTTCCAACTTTTATTTGATTTTTTTTCAATCCCATAAATATCGTTAACGAATAAATCTCTTACGTTTATTATCGGAATATATACGAAAAGCATGTCCATTTTTAAAACAATAAAAAAAAATCAACGATCTTTTCGCAGAAATCGATTTATTTTTTATTAAACTTGATTTTTTCGACAAATCCATTAATTTTGAATGAAGAAAAATCGATTTTTATTTTATCGATTATTATTTTCCATTAATCTCACACATTCCTAATCCGATACTTTGTGGTAATAATATGGTAATAAAAAAATAATTGTTATTATTATCGAATTCCCTGGACTTAAAAAAAATCCCCAATTTTACTGATAAGAGATCCCGGAAAGAGATTGTTTATTTAGAGGTACCTTTCTTGTTGTGTTTCAATAAAAAAGATCGATTTATATTTACATTGTAAAAAATTCAAACTTGAAAAAAATCGATTTTTTTGAAATCGATCTTTTAGACCTCGATTTTTTTTATGTATCGATTCATCAGGTTACGATTCGAATCGATTTAAAAATCGATCTTTTTTAGAAAGAATCGCCATCCCTATTCTGAACATTGAAAAAGCGAAACCATCGGTACTCGAACCCTGGACCCTTCAGTTAGAAAGCCCTTACGTAACCCTCTGCGCTAAGGACGGTTCCTACCCATCAATGTTCTGTTTGGTATTATAAGCCTCCATTAAACGACTATGTCTTACATCTCTTATATAATTTTGGTTCCAATTACCTATTCTAGAATCAGTGGCTTTAGACATTTTTTGATGTCATTCTTTATTCATGAATCATTCCCCTTGTAACATCCTGTATAACGAAAAACTAAGTAGATGTTAGAATGGTTCAATTTTTTGTACATTTCCATTAAAACGGAGTCGACGAAAATGGTAGAAAAAGCTACTTTTACGATTAGTGAAGATTTTTGTAGTAATTCACTGATGATGGCTCTTCAGGAAAATCCCTAAATATATTGACGATCATTTGAAAGAAAAAATGTGATAGATGTTCACGGCAAAAATTAAAAAAAGAAGAGAAACTAAACGAAAAACTGGAAAGTTTTTACATTTATAGGAAAAGCCACCTTCAAGGTAGAAAAATCGGTAACACGAAATACAATTTGTATTATAGTCTATTTGAGAATTATTAAGGGGTGGACATACTAGAAGTCCTACTACAATTTTTGTAATCTGAGCGTAAAATTATTGTAGCTTTTTGCTATGAGCTAGCCTGTATAAAAACCTGTGCTATCAATCGTTTTCAAATAGGCTATAGCCTGCGTTTCATAACAATAGATATTTCTGTTTTGTTTGGATTTATATGAGATTTCAACTTTGTAAAATATTTCTAAAAGATTTTATGACACGTTTTATTACACGCTTACCGTTAGAGAGAACTATGACCCTGAGGCAAGATTGTCTACCTGTTGGCCTATCTACCTGGTTGGGGATTGATATTTGAAAAAAAAAACCTGACTGCTAAAAGTTTTTATTGAAAAGCGAAAAAGGGAAAGTTTTATGCCTTCTTCAGGCACAGAAAATGCATGCAATAATTTGTTTACAAAAATTCGAAAAATTATCGTAGATCGAAGAAAAAATGGTTGTACAAAAGTGATTTTTTCTACAACTGCTATGAAAAGTGACGTATTTCTCATACCTTACTTAATTTCAAAACCAAATATTGCTCATATTGTGAGAAATGATATTTCTCACGGCACTTTGCCCACGCCACATATATTTATATGGAGAATCAAATAAAATCGACAAAAGCTTAGTAGGCTACTGTCATCTTTAAATACCTACTTAGTTGTCACAAAACTGTCAGATTATATTATAAAATATGTTAAAAATTTTGAAATATGGTCAAAAATTTGGAAAAATGGTCAATAATTGTCAAAAACTGTGAAAGTTTTGAAAAAATGGTTAATAATAATTGCCAAATATTTTCAAAAATTGTCAAAAATTTGGTAAAATGGTTAATAATTGTCAAAAACTGTCAAAAATTTGAAAAAATGGTCAATAATTATGAAAGACTGTCAATAATTGTTAAAAATTGTCAAAGATTTGGAAAAATTGTCAAAAATGGTCAATAATTGTCAGAATCTGTCAAAAATTGTCAAATATTTTAAAAATAGTCAATAATTGTTAAAATTTTGAAAAATGATCAAAAACTGTCAAAATTTTTGAAAGTTGTCAAAAATGGTCAATAATTGTCAGAATCTGTCAAAAATGGTCAATAATTGTAAAAATTTTGAAAAATGGTCGAAAATTGTTAAAATTTTGAAAAAATTGTCAATAATTATAAAAAAATGTCAAAAATGGTCAATAATTGTTGAAAATTGTCAAAATTTTTGTAACGTTGTCAAAAATGGTCAATAATTATCAGAAACTGTCAAAAATGGTCAATAATTATCAGAAACTGTCAAAAATGGTCAATAATTGTTAAAATTTCGAAAAATTTGCCAACAATTTTTGAAAAATTGTCAAAAATGGACAATAGTTCTTAACATTTAAAAAAATCGTCAATTGTCAAAAATTGTCAACATTTTCGAAAATTTGTCAAATATTGGCAACATTTTGAAAAAATTGTGAATAATTATAAAAAACTGTCAAAATGGTCAATAATTGTTAAAAATTGTCAAAAATGGTCAATAATTGTCAGAACCTGTCAAAAATTGCTTAAAAATTATCAAAAATAATTGTTAAAATTTGGAAAAATGGTCTAAAATGGTCAAAATTTTTGAAAAATTGTTAAAAATTATCAATAATTGTCAAAACTGGTCAATAATTGTTAAAATTTGAAAAAATTGTCAATAATTATCAGAAACTGTCAAAAATGGTCAATAATTTGTTGAAACTTTGAAAAATGGTCAAAAATTGTCAAATTTTCGAAAAAATCGCCAACATTTGAAAAATGTTCAAAAATTGTCAAAAGTCGTCAATAATTTTTTAAAAATGATCAGTAATTGCTGAAAAACTGGTCAAAAATTTACGAAAAATGGTCAAAAATGGTTATTCTATTGTGCATAAGAAGCAAGCTTCTATCGGCGGTCCGACGACCGCTCACTTTTTGTTTTTGTTTTACTAACCATAAAAATAAATATTAAGTTACTTTACTTGTATTCTTTAAATTTGTGCAGTTGTAGAAAAAGTATAGTGTGCAACATGTGGGTGGGGAAAGTACTTTTCTCACTTGTTGCACAATATACTATTTCACACTTGTAGTATTATTTCCCACTCGTGCGAAAAATGTCACTTTCCGCACTCATAATGCAATATACTATTTCTCTGAGACCTTCTTCGGGAACTAAGTAGAAGAAAGTGGGCACAATAGATCTTTTAGGTCTCAGTGAATGTCACCCCAATATACATACATACATTGAGCTTTGTGAGGTGCCCATTCAGACGGTATGAAGACATTAGGACACCTGTCAGAACCATCAAAATTTTTTTTATTCTGACTTACGATGCATTATTTTGATCTCTTTAGGTTATAGTTCCCCAGGTGTATCTTTTGACTGTCTTAACCCTACTAGATATTTCCAATATTTCCGATATTCTCGTGTACCCAGTTTTACCTATTTTTTCAAATATTACATACTGGGCACTATAGTGTACCTAGGTAAAATTTAGACCGTACCGGCAAAGTGGACACCAGGACTAAATGAAATTAGACAACTCGCCACCACTGTATCTGTAGAGTAGGGAGGGTGAGTTTAGGCCCACAACACTTAGGCCACACGTGACCCATTGTACGTCCTCCCGAGGAGTTGTCCTCCTAGGTCCATCCTGTCCTTTCCAGGAAGGTGGACAGGTCATTAGGAGACATCGGCAGATGTAGGCCAAGACTCACCGGACACACACTCTCTCATTGACGATAACTCCAGGCACTCGCATTGGACATGTCTGACATATTCGTCGTCCTGTACAGAGGTGTGTCCACTAGCCCCATTGTATGGAGGTGTTTCCTTAGTTGACAGTGGCCAGTCCGAAATCCTACTGTTAAACGTTTTAACACCAAATATTTTTTCGACACCAGCTTCCCAGGGTCCTGGCAAGACTGCATCCCTTGATTTCATCCCATCTCTTTAGGGTGTAACGTTTAGCTAGTTCCACAATTACCGAAGTCGTCAGGCCGTAGGTGTCGCTGGGTCCTAAAAGTCTTAGTCCAGCCGCTTCCATGGCTAAAGAATCGGCAATGCGGTTACCTTTACTAATGTCGTGCCCTTTAACCCACCTCAGGATAATATTGTTATCTACCGAGGCGTTAGCCTAAATATTGATGGCACTCTAATACTAGCCCGTTATCTGTTCAAGGCTAATATGGCTTGTCTGCTGTCAGAGCAGATTATTATATTTTTGCCAGAAATTATTTATCTGGTAAGTTCTTTTGTGGCAATTGAGATACCAGCCAGTTCTGTTTGCACCACGCTGGTATTTTTCCCCATTCTCCACTTAATTCTTAGGCTTAGTGGTCTGGAGTAGACTCCACATCCTGAGACTTCTTTGGTTTTTGAGCCTTCAGTTTGCATTTGCAGCATCTGACTCCGTATTCTGTTTTATTTGTATTTTGTAGGGTTTGTTGAACACAAATTTGGGTTTAAACCGTACTTATCAAATATATTTTTGTGTAAAAATTTTTAATGAACTTTAAATGAAAAATTAATTAAAACAAACGCACACCTAAGTTTTTTTTCTTGGACCAGCAAATATATAGAAATACGGACGTCAAATATCTTTTATCTCGGTGACCGAAAACTTTTACTTAAATTAGATTGTTCATGGATGTAAACATAATGTTAGGATCATTCAGAAATGGTCTATAAAACTTAATCGTTTGTAAACATTTGTTATTTTTTTTTAAATTCATGTGGAGAAACCAAAAATTTTGCGCACGCATACTTTTGATATTCTAGGAGTGCCCTGCATTGAAAATAGGTTCTTTCACGAAATAAAAATAAGATAATAAACTTATCAGTATATATTTTTCACTCAACGGTAGTAGATAGAATAATATTCTTTTGACAGATATTAGAGTCAACGTGTTTACTAATAATGCAGGTACAATAAAATATTTTAAAAATTTATTAGAAAACCACTGTATAATCTAAATACTTTTATTTAAAAAAAAATATAATTTTATAATTTTTATAATTTAATGTTCACCCTACCTCGTCCCATTTAATGAATTTCTCCCCATTTTGCAATGCCTCAGGAACTTCAATAGGCTTCAGGGACACTGCATTGGTTGACCCAGGAGCAGTATTGGATCTACCTGTAGCTGTCGCGGACATGGTTTCAAAAATAATTGCACTAACCGCACATTATTTATTACTGCATTTAATCACTGAATGTTATCTAAACAAAACCACAATTTTATTCTCATTCTCTTGATTATACATTTGTCTTCGCGTCGCAGGTCAATATTATTGTTTGTCTAGCGTAAACGTTAGTTTTTCATCGATTAACGTAGTTGTGTTCTGTTTGAAAAACTGTTATTTTGAGATTTTACGGAAGACCACGAACGATTATTTGTCACCATCTTGTTCCCTACTGCCGTGAATTTGGATGGAGAAACACGGTCTAGGTTGTTGATTGGCGGCGATGCCAGATCGTGAATATTTACTGTATAATCAAACACTTTATCGTGGATATAGCTCTTAAAATAAATTTAAACATTTCTAATCAACTGATAAGGTTTTTCTTAAATATCTATTATGAAATTAACTGAACACTCTTTATTAGGTATTTCTGGTATTGCATTCATTCCTATTTAGATATGATTATTACTATATATACAGTGTGTCTCAGGAGCTTGCACCGAAGAGATAATAGAGGGGATAAAAAATAATGATCTTTCGAATTTACTGTTTGTTTGTAGTATTAAAAGCAATATCTGCATCAATAGTTGCACCCATCACTTATATTATTAGCAAAGGAGTTTTTCCGTCCATATTAAAAGAAACGATAGTCACATCAGTCTATAAAAAGGGAGATAAAACTTCAGTGAATAATTACCGTCCTATATCATTAACAACTCATGTATCCAAAATATTTGAAAAAATAATTAAAACGAGATTAACTTCTTATTTGGAGAAATACAATATATTGACGATAAAACAATTTGGCTTCAGAAATAATGTATCAACAGAAGATGCTATACTTACTTTATTACATAGCATATACAATGCTTTGGAGCGAGGAGCCCCCTGCTTATGCATATTTCTTGACCTTACTAAGGCCTTTCACACTATAAGTCATGAGCTACTTCTGCAATCACTTGAAAATATTGGAATTAGAGGAATATGTCTTCACTTATTTAAAAGCTATCTATCAGATCGATATCAGACTGTAGAAGTGGCTGATGGAACAAGTGGTAGAGACCGGATTAGATGTGGGATCCCGCAGGGAACTGTATTGGGTCCAATACTATTCAATATATATATCAATGACCTTTTCTCGGTTCAAACTAAGGGAGTTGCCATAGGTTTTGCTGATGATACTGCCATTTTTTATGAAGGAGCTGATTGGGACAAACTGAAAACTTTAGAAGAAAAGGACTTTTCAAACATAAAAAGACGGTAGATTCTAAGCTATTAACATTAAACTTTGACAAAACTTATTATCTTCCTTTTAGTTGTAATGTGATTGGACTACCGAAATCTAATTCAATTATTCTGCCCGAATCAATCCACGTTTATACACTCTATGAAAAAGATTAAATACCTTGGTTGAATTTACTGTTTGGACCCTTACTTTGTGGAATCTACTCATATTAATGTTATAAATGAAACTAACTGTTTCTAATTAATTCCACTATTTAATGAAAAAATTATGAAAATTATGAAAGGATATTGATAATTATTTCGATATTGACATATCATCGTCAGAATGACAGAAGTTACATTTTATGTAATACCTACTTGATGTTTAATATTTTGGCTAGACCAAATAGTAAGTGACCTATCTTGTGATTGACTTAATATATATGAATAGAAAAAAGAAGAAGATATGATTTTACAAATATTAAAGCTTAGGTATTATTAGCCCTATGGGGATATCCTGGATATATTTTTCCCAGTTAAGATCAGTATAACTGTGCAATGATATAGGAAACCAAGGAAAACTATATCTGCTCATCTTTACAATAGTTACTTAAGAAGACAATTTAAACGTCAAACAAAAAATGATATTTCAGCATTAAATTCAATTAAACAAAAAGTAGAAGATTATAACCTCACAATAACAAAATCTGACAAAGGAAATGCCACTGTCATTTTAAAATCCGAAGAATATAAATCTAAAGTTAATAATTTTATAGAATCTTCTGATGTAAAAATTCTAAGGGCTGACCCAACAAAAAAGTTTTCTAATAATGTTAGAGAGATTGTCAATAGTTCAAATTATGTTTTCAATGATTATGAGAAAAAATACATGATTAATAAAAATCCTCAGTCTCCACAATTATATGGAACTGTTAAATTACATAAAGTATCGAAACCAATTAGACCTATAGTTTCTTACGTTAATACTCCTAATAATAAGTTAGCTAAAAAACTAAACAATATACTTAATAGCTATGGAGGTATATCTAAATACTCAATTGAAAATTCAATAGAACTAATCAAAAAATTAAAAACATACAAATTACAAGATAACTCTAAACTTATTTCATTTGATGTTCTCTAAAATTCCTCCAATAGAGTGCATAACACTTGTTAAAAAATTACTAGAGGATAAAAATATCAATCCAGGAATAATATCAGATATACTTAATTTGTTTGATGTATGTATTAATCAGAATTATTTTACTTTTGATAATAAGGTATATATTCAAAATGAAGGTTTACCAATGGGAAGCCCTAAATCACCAATTTTAGCAAACATTTTTATGGACAGTTTAGAAAGAAAAATCTTTGAATGTAACATTTCAAAAAATAAATTATTTTGGTATAGGTATGTATAGATGACATATTAGCTTGTTTTGTAGGTAGTGAACGACAATTAGATATATTGTTCAATCATATTAATAATTTACATCTAAAAATTAAATTTACATTAGAAGTTGAAGAAAATAACTCAATCAATTTTCTTGATATTAAAATTCAAAGAGTCAATAATATACTTGATTTTTCAATTTATAGAAAACCAACACATACTGATGTAACTATACCATATAATTCCAATCATCCCATGTCACATAAATTAGCAGCATATAATTCAATGATACTTAGAGCATTTTCAGTTCCTATGAACAAATATAATTTTGATAGAGAAATTAATATAATTAAACAAATAGCCACATCCAACGGTTATCCATTACATATAATAAATAAATTAATTAATAAAAAAGAGGAAAAAGTGGCATTACAATTAATATTTCCTGAAAAAACTAGGGAAATACAAAATTACAAAACCATCACATATGCTGGTAATATTTCTAATAATATTTCAAAGATAATATCTTGTTCAACAAATACAGCAATTTCTTTTAAAACAGAAAACAATGTGAGTAAAAAATTGTTAAACGTAAAAACAAAAATACCCCCATTAAAAAAGTCTGGAATTTATAAACTTAAATGTCCAGAATGTAATGCTGTCTATATTGGTCAAACAATTGGAAATTTTGAAATTAGATACAATGAACACTCACGAGCTTGTCACAAAACATTCATTAACACCTAACACAGAACTAGAAGTACTGCATATTTGTGATAAGAAACAAGAACTAGATTTCCTTGAAGAACTAGAAATAAGAAGACACTTAAGAGACCCACAATATGAAGTTGTCAATGAACAGATAAATCTAGGGAGCTCTCCATTATTAAATTGTCTTCTTAAGTAACAATTGTAAAGATCAGCAGATATAGTTTTCCTTGGTTTCCTATATCATTGCACAGTTATACTGATCTTAAATGGGAAAAAGATATCCAGGATATCCCCATAGAGCTAATAATACCTAAGCTTTTTTTTTTTTTTTTTTTTTTTTTTTTATTCGGTTATTTAGCGTCGGTCTATTTCTGCGCAACTCAGGCTAATCACCGACGCCGGGAGCACTCTACCCCTAACCGGAAATTTTGCCGAATCCACTAGTGTTCCAACCAGTGTACCTAAGCTTTAATATTTGTAAAATCATATCTTCTTCTTTTTTCTATTCATATATATTGAGTCAATCACAAGATAGGTCACTTACTATTTGGTCTAGCCAAAATATTAAACATCAAGTAGGTATCACATAAAATGTAACTTCTGTCATTCTGACGATGATATGTCAATATCGAAATAATTATCAATATCCTTTAATAATTTTCATAAATTTTTTTTTCAATTAAATAGTGGATTTAATTAGAAACAGTTAGTTTCATTTATAACATTAATGATCTTTCGCTTACCTTGCCGGAAAACCAATCATATGAACACCAAAAATAGGGTAAAAAGTATTGTTTAGCAGTCCAATGGCGGAAAATTCTTAACGCCACGATTTTTGAAGTTTTTCACCATCTGTCACTTGAGTACTTTGACGTTTTAAGTAAATTTTTTAATTAAACGTCAGAATCAATGTCGAAGTTTTTTGTTATATTTTCCTACTTTTGGTTTATTCGGTAGGCGAAAAAACACATGCACATCAGCTGCCCTCGCTTCGCTACGCTCGCTCGTGCATCTAAAAGTCTCGGACTGCATTTTCTGCCATTATGACCCAATATACTATGACACACTGTATACTATAATTTAAATTTTGAATATTATTAAATCAAATCTTAGAAAGAAATTTTCTCTAGGACAAGTGACGCAATTTAATATCCAAAATTTATCAAAATTTAGATAGCAGCATAGACATCAAAGCAAATATTTAGTCAATTAGAACGAACGTTGAAAGAAATCCAAAAAAGAATAGATAATCACAAATCGTAGAATACGAAAATTACCACAAAATTACTATACGATGCCCCTCAGTCTGTTTATAAAGGGTGTTCGAAATGTAACGTATTTTAATTTTTATATTACTAAATTTTGAAATGAAATATGTACCTAATCAGAGCATAAAATATGACAGAGGTGTGATCAAACGGCATTAAGTGGGGCTTAAGAGATTTTGAGCAGGGTGGAACTGGCGAAAAATACAGATGTGCGTACAGAAGCAAAAACCACAAGATTCTTCCTACAAAATATTGATCAAACTTTTAAAAAATTGACGGAGCTCGGAGCAGCTGATGTTTCCATTTCAACTAGTCTCATTCAGTATATAGATTGTATTAGCAATTTATCTTCATTTTTGAGTTATGAACATCCAAAGTTATTGGAACTCTTAAATTATTTTTTGGCTTTTATAGAAGTAAATAAAATGATTCTGCTTAGCAAACTATTAAATTACTAGCTACTTTGACTAATGAACTATTTATTGACCCATATGTGATGTAATTTTTTGTTTTAGATTGTTTTGTGTGTTTCTGTTGAAATTAACATAACTTTCTAATGTGGATAGTAGATCAGTTTCGTGTATCTAAATCGACAAAATAAATGTTAATGAATTTATTGATTGGCATACTTTAAATTACCCGAAAAACCCATTCGGTGTTATATTATAGATATGGGTAATGGTGTTGTTTAGGTCATAAGTATATTGCGCGGGCGCAGACATAAAAATCTGAATCATATTTAAAAATACGAATAAATACCGAGGATCATTTTGCCGATAAGCCTTTGCGTTTCCCGCAATTATAGTTACGCCGTCTCTTTTAGATAATAATAATAATAAACATCATCATTTACCAACTATAGTTACAGATTCATTAGACATTACATTAGTAGATAACAGGATAAACAAGATAAAGTTGATTAAATGGTGCTTGATCAATTAAAAACTACTCTTTCTCAAGAGGGTACTTGCAAAAATGAGTAAGCGCATTAACAATGAGTACTAAAAGTTTGCTATTTGTTTGTTTCATGACTATAGTTTTCCGTGACTGAACGATATAGTGGTTTTGCTTTTAATTCTAAAATAATCACACTTAAACTAATCTTACATTACAGTCTTTTTAAAGAAATTTCTGGCAATTTAATTGCTGGCTTTTGTTGAATAATAATTGCGCATGCGTTTCGGTCCATTTTGAAGGCTTGAAAAATATAGAAATGTTTCTAATTTTCAAGGTTATTCACGCGCAACTTTACATATTTTTAGTGATTTTAGATTTTGACAACAAAATTGTTGTGTTGGTCGTTCTGTATAATGACCGACTATAAAAAGTAGAAGAATAATCATAACCATACTTTATATTTATATTATATTTTGTTTTGGTTGTAAACTATCTAATTTTAAAATTATCTGTGTCGACTTTAAAATTAATGTGATAATGATAATGCCAAATTTCAATTGTCAAAAAAATCTCGGAAATTTGCTACAAATAGGCTCAAATGTAAGAAGACAGGTTTTTAATTTTGCGTGCAATAAAGTTGCTGCAAAAGTTTTAGTTTTATATAAAGTTTCCCCGACATACCTGCTACACTTTACACTATCTGACGCGCGTTTCTATAACCAAGTTATTGTCTTCAGAGACCGAAGGTTAACGAGGTTAGCATAATAAGTTTTATTCAAGTTTTCATATGATTTATTGTTGAAATTGATCTGCATATAAAAAAAAATCTGGAAATCGGTTGACCCTAAAGGCCATCCCTGCAACTTCCCGCTAAATTCAATTTTCAAACGCATGCGATTTTGTCACTAGTTGCGATGTTTTTGAGCTCTTCGAGCTCAAAAATTCAATTTTTGTGTTATTTTGAGCTCTCCGAGCTCAAAGATAAAGCTGTTCGATGCTTTTGTGCTCTTCGAGATCAAAAGTCTTATCAAAGTTCGATGAAACATGATTTTTTTAATTTTCAAACTGCTATAACTTTTGAATGAATTAACCGATTTTCAAGCGGTTGGCGGCGATCGATGTAGTTTTTTGAGCTCTATAAAAAATTTGGAACAAAAAATTGATCTGATGAAACATTTCGGAGTTATTACAAAAAAACCGATTCTGACGCACTTGGTGGCGATCGATGCGGGTTTTCAAAGTTAAGAGCTGATTAGTTTTTGAGGTCGATCGGTTGAACCAATTCGGAGAAATTTTGGAAAAATGAAAAAAAAAACAGATTATTTTAACTTTTTTTCACATTTTTTGCAATTTCTCGAACATACACACACACACACAAAATAAATAAATTGACCCTCTTCAAAAATTCTATCGTACGCCCATGGTAGTAGTAAATTTTTACAAATAAATTAATCTGGTAGAAGGAAATTTTTACAATTAACTTATTAACCGCTTACAAAAAAAGTGCGCATATACACAGTATACACTGTGTTCATTTGAAAAGGACCCACTCTTAATATTTCAGAAATGCGACATATTAGAAAGAAATGCCGAAACACGTCAACTTTTAACTTGAGGGGGACACTTTTTGGCGCTAATGTCATAAACGTCAGATTCACCCTCTCCCGTCTGGAGATACCCCTTGAATTTTCTCAAATGGCATTAGGTATCAAGTCATACCTCATTTAAAAGGTCTGGTTGATCTCTATCCAATCATTTTGTTTTGTTTTGCATTTGATACCAGCCTTCCATTGTTATTTAATAGTTGTTTAAAAATGACTCTCTTTCAACTTTTATTGCCTGAATGTTAACGGTGGTCACTTTGAACACATGATTAAATAACAGTTATTTCTCGTTAACGGTTGTTTTTTCACTATTTGTAAATTTTTTATTCTTTAAAGAGTCTTTCTGTCATAACATAACACGGGGGGATACGAAAAGTTGAAAGAGAGCCAATTTTAAACAACGATTAAATAACAATGGAAGGCTGGTATCAAGGGCAAAACAAAATGATGCAATAGAGATTTACCAGACCTTTTAAATGAGGTATGACTTGATACCTAATGCCATTTGAAAAAATTTAAGGGGTATCTCCACAAGGGAGGGAGTGAATCTGACGTTAATGACATTAACGCTAAAAAGTGTCCCCCTCAAGTTAAAAGTTGACGTGTTTCGGCATTTCTTTCTAATATGTCCCATTTTTGAAATATTGAGAGTGGGTCCTTTTCAAATGAACACAGTGTATATATAGCTCATGGAAAGCGTGACGAATTGTGTTGCATAACCAAAAGTAGTGTGTGTTGCAAAAAAGCGTGACGATTATGAAAAATCCATGTTTTTTCTTCACCCAAAAAAAGTGCCCAACGCGCCTAAAGAAGTTTTCACTTCAAAAAGTCTGCGAAGCAGACGAACATGAAGCGTACAAAACACATTTCCTAATTTATATATAAAAAAGTGTGGGTAACTCGAGAAACAATCCCGAATAAATGAACACCCGTTATATACAAAAACATACTCAGTTAATAAAAACTAAACTCTGAAAATATCGTCTTTTCATTAATCGATTACATCTATATATACAGGGTGTTTCCAAAGTAATCTGAAATATTATTGTGGATGATTCCTCATTTAATTTTAAGATAAACATGTGTGATAAGTTGTGATACAGGGTGCTTAAACTGCTTAATGTGTTTATTATTTTAATAGAAGCAATAACATTGTGGTAAACATAAAAGTAGTAAATTTCAGAGTAAATGTTCAAAATGTGCACCTCCAGCTAAAATTCCAGCATCCGCTTGACGTCTAATGGACTGCCGAAGAAGTTCGGAAAATCCAGGAGTATTGCGAATAGCATTACAGACTCATATGATGCGATTTTGAAGATCTTGTAATTTTAAGATCGGATTTGTGTAAACGAGTGATTTTAAATATCCCCACACACAAAAATCCAGGGGATTCTGTTCAAGTGACCTTGGGAACCATGGATGTGGAGATCCTCGTCCTATCCAACAGTCAAAACTCCCGTACCTACGATTACTGCAAAATGTGGAGGAGCACCATCATGCATAAACCACATATATCTTCTAATTATGAGAGGTACCTACATTTGCCGAAATAACTGGAAGTTCATTTTCTAGAAAATGAAGATATGTATTACCGTTTCAAGGAAAAATGGTCCTAATAAATAATCGTCGATAATACCAATCCAAACATTGGCCGAAAAGTAGCGTCACTGAGGAAAAATTACGGTCGAAATAAATTTCACTTATAGTCAGAGCTCGTTTATTACAAAAGTTAACTCCCTGTATCTCATCAACGACAAAACTTGTCACACATGTTTATACGAACTTTTCGTCTTAAACTTGAATGATTAATCGACCACAATAATATTTCAGATTACTCTGGAAACACCCTGTATATATGTACTAATTACTGGAAATAACTTTTATCACTCAACGCTTTTATGTAGGTAGTACGCTGAAGAAAATTACATCGGATGGTCAACTGGATCTATTCTGAATAGTGGGAAAGGTTAGTAATTATAGAAATCGATAAAAGCTTTTAAAACCATGCCTATAAAAACTTAAGTTATTTCTATTAGGAACGAGTCATATTTCTTAAAATATATAAATGAAATAATTTATTTGATATTATTATGGATTATTGAAATAAAACCACTTTTTATTTAACAATAAAAATAGTTTCTAATATCACTGGCTGGCTTAATAACTTTACGCATAGTGCCTATATCAACATATATTTATTATGCTTAGGGTTTTTATTATGAATATTAAATAATGGTTAAAAGTGGGAAATATGATTACTAGAAAATATACTATTTAGAATACTAGTAATTCATGCTAACGGCATGCGCGATGTGGCCGAGCTCCAGTGACGAGCCCAGAGAGCAATTCTAGCGACACCATCAGATCTCCAAACAAGCGCAGTTGCCACTTCATGATCTCTTAAAGTCTTTTTTTGACTGCGTTTAAGTTACAAATATTTTAATGTTTTGTGAATCCAATATGTTATGTGATATCATTTTCTCTAAAATTGTAGGTTTAATACACGTATCCCTTTGATGAGTCATTAAAATACAGGATTTTAATAAAATTTTGTAAATGTGTAGGTCCAACAGGAGAGAGGATATTTTTTTATCCCGATACGTACAAATTTAAGAATTTTAAGTTTCCTTTTTGCTTCCTTGTCGGACACTTTTTTCTATTATAGTAAGGATTTTCTGTGTCTCTAACGTTTGCAAAATTGTTATTATGAAATTTAAACTTTGTTATATATAAATGTTTCTACCTTTTTTATTGTATCTACCTCTTATAATATACATTAGAGACATTTTCAAATCACTTGTGGTATTTAGGTGAGAAATTCACAGCTCTTTCTTAACCGTTCTATCAGGGATATTTGTATTTCCAAATGTGTTTAGAAATAAACGTCATTCATACTGGTCTAGGGTTGCGCGATACACTAGAAACTATCGATATTAGGTATCGATACGGATCAGAACGTAAAGTATCGATACAGTAGAATATCGAATATTAATTTATCGATACTCGAAGTATCGATACGTTAACGATCCGAGATTTTCCCAATTTTGACGTTTTTTCGGTAAAAAACACCTTTTTGGGGGGTGGAAAAAGATATTTTTGCGATCCGATTCCGGCCAAAGTTGAGTTCCTAGAATAAAAAGTTGATCATAAAAAATGTAGATCTTGAGAAAATCTGCAACTTTTTAATTGGTGACTTTTCCACATAACCTCAAAATAAGCTCGAAAAACGCAAAAAACTGCATTTTTCATTTTTTATTTTTGGTTTCGTTAAAAAATGTTCGATTTTGATGAAAATTTAGTAGAAGGTAGCTTTGATAGTCACAAACCATGAAAAAAAATTTCAAATTAAAATATTCGAAATTTTTCAAGTTATGACGTTTCTTCGGTAAAAAACTTTTTTGGGGGGTGGAAAAAGACATTATTGCGATTTCCGTCCAAAGTTGAGTTCCCAGAATAAAAAGTTGATTATAAAAATTGTAGATCTTGAGAAAATCTACAACTTTTACATCAGTGACTTTTCCACATAACCTCAAAATTAGCTCGAAAAACGCAAAAAACTGCATTTTTCGTTTTTTATTTTTGGTTTCGTTAAAAAATGTTCGATTTTGATGAAAATTTAGTAGAAGGTAGCTTTGATAGTCACAAACCATGAAAAAAAATTTCAAATTAAAATATTGGAAATTATTCCAGCTATGCTATGACGTTTTTTCGGTAAAAAACACTTTTTGGGGGGGGGGGGGGGAGTTGGAAAAAGACATTATTGCTATTTCCGTCCAAAGTTGAGTTCCCAGAATAAAAAGTTGGCTATAAAAATTGTAGATCTTGAGAAAATCTGCAACTTTTTAATTGGTGACTTTTTCACATAACCTTAAAATTAGCTCGAAAAACGCAAAAAACTGCATTTTTTGTTTTTTATTATTAGTTTCCTTAAAAAATGTTAGATTTTGATGAAAATTTAGTAGTAGGTGGCTTTGATAGTCACAAACCATGAAAATAATTTTCAAATGAGAATATTGGAAATTTTTCAAGTTATAAGGTTTTTTCGGTAAAACACACTTTTGGGGGGGGGGGGGGTGGAAAAAGACATTATTGCGATTTCCAGCCAAAGTTAAGTTCCTAGAATAAAAAGTTGTAGATCTTGAGAAAATCTACAACTTTTACATCAGTGACTTTTCCACATAACCTCAAAATTAGCTCGAAAAACGCAAAAAACTGCATTTTTTGTTTTTTATTATTAGTTTCCTTAAAAAATGTTAGATTTTGATGAAAATTTAGTAGTAGGTAGCTTTGATAGTCACAAACCATGAAAATAATTTTCAAATGAGAATATTGGAAATTTTTCAAGTTATAAGGTTTTTTCGGTAAAAAACACTTTTGGGGGGGGGGGGTGGAAAAAGACATTATTGCGATTTCCAGCCAAAGTTAAGTTCCTAGAATAAAAAGTTGCTTATAAAAGTTGTAGATCTTCAGAAAATCTACAACTTTTTCATTAGTGACTTTTCCACATAACCTCAAAATAAGCTCGAAAAACGCAAAAAACTGCATTTTTCGTTTTTTATTTTTGGTTTCGTTAAAAAATGTTCGATTTTGATGAAAATTTAGTAGAAGGTAGTTTTGATAGTCACAAACCATGAAATAAAATTTCAAATTGAAATATTGGAAATTTTTCGAGTTATAACGTTTTTTCGGTAAAAAACACTTTTTTGGGGGGGGGGGGTTTGAAAAAGACATTATTGCGATTTCTGTCCAAAGTCGAGTTCCTAGAATAAAAAGTTGATGATAAGAGTTGTAGATCTTGAGAAAATCTACAACTTTTACATCAGTGACTTTTCCACATAACCTCAAAATTAGCTCGAAAAACGCAAAAAACTGCATTTTTTGTTTTTTATTATTAGTTTCCTTAAAAAATGTTAGATTTTGATGAAAATTTAGTAGTAGGTAGCTTTGATAGTCACAAACCATGAAAATAATTTTCAAATGAGAATATTGGAAATTTTTCAAGTTATAAGGTTTTTTCGGTAAAAAACACTTTTGGGGGGGGGGGGGTGGAAAAAGACATTATTGCGATTTCCAGCCAAAGTTAAGTTCCTAGAATAAAAAGTTGCTTATAAAAGTTGTAGATCTTCAGAAAATCTACAACTTTTTCATTAGTGACTTTTCCACATAACCTCAAAATAAGCTCGAAAAACGCAAAAAACTGCATTTTTCGTTTTTTATTTTTGGTTTCGTTAAAAAATGTTCGATTTTGATGAAAATTTAGTAGAAGGTAGTTTTGATAGTCACAAACCATGAAATAAAATTTCAAATTGAAATATTGGAAATTTTTCGAGTTATAACGTTTTTTCGGTAAAAAACACTTTTTTGGGGGGGGGGGGGGTTTGAAAAAGACATTATTGCGATTTCTGTCCAAAGTCGAGTTCCTAGAATAAAAAGTTGATGATAAGAGTTGTAGATCTTGAGAAAATCTACAACTTTTACATCAGTGACTTTTCCACATAACCTCAAAATTAGCTCGAAAAACGCAAAAAACTGCATTTTTCGTTTTTTATTTTTGGTTTCGTTAAAAAATGTTCGATTTTGATGAAAATTTAGTAGTAGGTAGCTTTGATAGTCACAAACCATGAAAATAATTTTCAAATGAGAATATTGGAAATTTTTCAAGTTATAAGGTTTTTTCGGTAAAACACACTTTTGGGGGGGGGGTGGAAAAAGACATTATTGCGATTTCCAGCCAAAGTTAAGTTCCTAGAATAAAAAGTTGCTTATAAAAGTTGTAGATCTTCAGAAAATCTACAACTTTTTCATTAGTGACTTTTCCACATAACCTCAAAATAAGCTCGAAAAACGCAAAAAACTGCATTTTTCGTTTTTTATTTTTGGTTTCGTTAAAAAATGTTCGATTTTGATGAAAATTTAGTAGAAGGTAGTTTTGATAGTCACAAACCATGAAATAAAATTTCAAATTGAAATATTGGAAATTTTTCGAGTTATAACGTTTTTTCGGTAAAAAACACTTTTTTGGGGGGGGGGGGGGGTTTGAAAAAGACATTATTGCGATTTCTGTCCAAAGTCGAGTTCCTAGAATAAAAAGTTGATGATAAGAGTTGTAGATCTTGAGAAAATCTACAACTTTTACATCAGTGACTTTTCCACATAACCTCAAAATTAGCTCGAAAAACGCAAAAAACTGCATTTTTCGTTTTTTATTTTTGGTTTCGTTAAAAAATGTTCGATTTTGATGAAAATTTAGTAGAAGGTAGCTTTGATAGTCACAAACCATGAAAAAAATTTCAAATTAAAATATTGGAAATTTTTCGAGTTGACGTTTTTTCGGTAAAAAACTTTTTTGGGGGGTGGAAAAAGACATTATTGCGATTTCCGTCCAAAGTTGAGTACCTAGAATAAAAAGTTGATTATAAAAATTGTAGATCTTGAGAAAATCTACAACTTTTACATCAGTGACTTTTCCACATAACCTCAAAATTAGCTCGAAAAACGCAAAAAACTGCATTTTTCGTTTTTTATTTTTGGTTTCGTTAAAAAATGTTCGATTTTGATGGAAATTTAGTAGAAGGTAGTTTTGATAGTCACAAACCATGAAATGAAATTTCAAATTGAAATATTGGAAATTTTTCGAGTTATGACGTTTTTTCGGTAAAAAACTTTTTTGGGGGGTGGAAAAAGACATTGCGATTTCCGTCCAAAGTTGAGTTCCTAGAATAAAAAGTTGATTATAAAAATTGTAGATCTTGAGAAAATCTACAACTTTTACATCAGTGACTTTTTCACATAACCTCAAAATTAGCTCGAAAAACGCAAAAAACTGCATTTTTCGTTTTTTATTTTTGGTTTCGTTAAAAAATGTTCGATTTTGATGAAAATTTAGTAGAAGGTAGCTTTGATAGTCACAAACCATGAAAAAAAATTTCAAATTAAAATATTGGAAATTATTCCAGCTATGTTATGACGTTTTTTCGGTAAAAAACACTTTTTGGGGGGGGGGGAGTTGGAAAAAGACATTATTGCTATTTCCGTCCAAAGTTGAGTTCCCAGAATAAAAAGTTGGTTATAAAAATTGTAGATCTTGAGAAAATCTGCAACTTTTTAATTGGTGACTTTTTCACATAACCTTAAAATTAGCTCGAAAAACGCAAAAAACTGCATTTTTTGTTTTTTATTATTAGTTTCCTTAAAAAATGTTAGATTTTGATGAAAATTTAGTAGTAGGTAGCTTTGATAGTCACAAACCATGAAAATAATTTTCAAATGAGAATATTAGAAATTTTTCAAGTTATAAGGTTTTTTCGGTAAAACACACTTTTTGGGGGGGGGGGTGGAAAAAGACATTATTGCGATTTCCAGCCAAAGTTAAGTTCCTAGAATAAAAAGTTGATTATAAAAGTTGTAGATCTTGAGAAAATCTACAACTTTTACATCAGTGACTTTTCCACATAACCTCAAAATTAGCTCGAAAAACGCAAAAAACTGCATTTTTCGTTTTTTATTTTTGGTTTCGTTAAAAAATGTTCGATTTTGATGAAAATTTAGTAGAAGGTAGCTTTGATAGTCACAAACCATGAAAAAAATATTTCAAATTAAAATATTGGAAATTTTTCGAGTTATGACGTTTTTTCGGTAAAAAACACTTTTTTTGGTGGGGTGGAAAAAGACATTATTGCGATTTTCGTCCAAAGTTGAGTTCCTAGAATAAAATGTTGTTTATAAAAATTGTAGATCTTGAGAAAATCTACAACTTTTACATCAGTGACTTTTCCACATAACCTCAAAATTAGCTCGAAAAACGCAAAAACTGCATTTTTCGTTTTTTATTTTTGGTTTCGTTAAAAAAAGCACGATATCATTTCACAACGTGATTAAAAAATCACGATATCGCTCATCACTATAGATAACGCCACTTGCTGCTACCACTAAAAATCCCGTACCGCAAGGTATCGATACACTACAAATTTATCGATACTTGGAATGTATCGAAAAGCATAGTATCGATACAAAATATCGAGTATCGGAAGTAAAAGTGGAAGTCGAAGTCGATACACTGGAATATCGGATAGTATCGCGCATCCCTATACTGGTCACACTAGGGTGGCACGATACACTTGAAAGTATCGATATTAGATATCGACACAGATCGGAACGTAAAGTATCGATACAGAAGAATATCGAAGGTTAATGTATCGATACGTTAACGATCCGAGATTTTACGGCCGCCAGCGGTGTGGTGTGGTTATGAAATGAATTAAATAACAACAAAACTATCAAAAGATATTTTTAATAACTAAAAATTATAAATAAACAACGAAACATTGCACTATTAAAGTATCAAAGGTTACGGCGAGACGAAAATCCCAAAAAATGTTCACGCTTATTTATATATCAACACTTGAATCTTAACTCGAGATCTAATCAACTTAATTACCAAGTTTATTAATTTATTTCGAAGGATTAATATTTAATCGTTGGCTAAAACATAAGACATTACAGGGACTCACAATCACTCAACGACATTGACATCTGACCATTTTACAGATTTAATTAAGAAATAAAAATCCGATCTTCTAAAGCAATGAAATAATTATATAATAAACAATTTTAAGACAAATTCTAAAATTTGCCTACCCATAATCCAAACTACCAAATTTAAATATCCCGCCTGTTAAAATTAGTTCCGGCACCCCTTCCTGATGCGCTGCGATCAACGCGATGCCAACTGTTACTACAGCAACGACAACTCATTATATATTATTTCTCTATGGTGTGCAGTCTGTTCTGAGTATCGGCACCGTACATCAACAGTTACTGTACGGTGGTATCGGTCTGTGGTGATACGTCGTCTGTCAATCTAATTGTCAGTCAGTCGTCGTAATGCCGTTTTTAATAAATTCTAAAATGCAATGTGTTGAATTGTTATTTCTACTAGTAAATACATAACACCTTCCACCTGACAAAGTTAACTATAACATGTGACGTCATTCTACAACTTAACTTTTATTTATATGTCAAAATAGTTTTATAATATCCACCCTAAGATAGCTGCTAAGAACAATTTCAAATAATGTGAGGTGGGGTAAGTGTGTAGAGGCGTCATAAATTATATTCGGTGGTTTATTGTGGCTCCATCTATGAGCAGGGTGCACAACTACATGTTATGACATGATGTAATACAGAATTCTAGAGTTCAAATAATTCTTAGACAAGCAGTAGTAATCAAAGAAAATACATGATAGTGTGGGCATTGAACATAAATTGGTTGATAATTTTTAATCTGCCGCCATCCTCAAAAGCAGAGTGATTTTATCAAATAAATCGGGATAGGAAGTCAAGAAAGTAAGTCATTTCTTAGTTTTGTATTTTTTTATCTAACCTCAAAATTTTAATTACTAAACAAGTTGCCCCGCAGGAACTTCAAGTGTGTAGTAAATACTACGGGCAAGTGTGTAGTAAACTACACACTTGCCCCCTGGCAAATAAATGGAACAATAATGCGTTTCTATTATGTTCTAGGAAACCATGGTACGGTGTTACAAAAAAAATCTAACAAACGTTCAACCTACGATGAGACCTTAGTCTCGATGAGATGACGCTTAGTTACCACAGGCGAGGAATTATAGGTAAGAAAAGTTCATCTATGGGGAGATCAACGGCAATTCCCATCAATGAAGAAGCTAAACTCGCCAAATGTTTGATTATGATGGAAAAATGGGGGTGGGGGTTAACACGACGTGAAATTTTTAATACTGTTGAGCAATATGTTACTAGAAATAACCTCAAAACACCATTTAAGCATGGGCGACCGAGTACGTGAAGATTGGTTTTTGGGTTTCTCCAAGAGAATCTATGGGGAGATCAACGGCAATTCCCATCAATGAAGAAGCTAAACTCGCCAAATGTTTGATTATGATGGAAAAATGGGGGTGGGGGTTAACACGACGTGAAATTTTTAATACTGTTGAGCAATATGTTACTAGAAATAACCTCAAAACACCATTTAAGCATGGGCGACCGAGTACGTGAAGATTGGTTTTTGGGTTTCTCCAAGAGACATAATTTGTCAATAAAAAAACCCCAATCGGTGGAATACGCAAGAAAAAAGTGTTTGGATCCTTTTGTTATAAATAACTATTTTGACCTCTTGGAGAAACAGTTAGACGACCTTAGCTTACACGATAAATCTCGTCAAATTTGGAATCTAGATGAAACGAGCTTCTGTCTGGATCCCTCTAGCTCCTTCATCGCGAACAACTGCTGGATGTGGAAGGGAAAATACCACTGTATTGATGGCTGTTAGCGCTGATGGATTTAAAGCTCCCCCATTGATCGTTTTCAAAGCGAAAAATATGTGGGATGACTGGGTTGCTCCTCGTACAGACGAATTCCCAGGGACTTCATATGCCGTGACTGCCAATGGGTGGATGGAATCCCAACTGTTCTTAAATTACTTCGAAAAAACCTTATTAGAAGTATTAGGACCTGATCGATCTGTCTTACTTATATATGACGGTCACGTGTCTCATGTCGATGACAGACTTATCAAAGTTGCTCGCGATAATAGAGTAACAATCCTGAAACTTCCGCCCCATTCATCTCATATATTACAGCCCCTAGATTTAAGCGTTTTCAAGTCTTTAAAAGTAAAGTGGGATCAAACACTTGTCCAATGGCAAAGACACAATGAGGGAAGAAAAGAAGTTCATTTCATTAGTAGGTCAAATTTGGAAAGAAACAGAACCTGAGATAATTCGAAACGGTTTTAAAAAAGGTGGCATTCACCCCTTTGACTCGAACATAGTTACCAAAGAGAAATATGATCCTGCAGCGTACAAGAGATGGGAGGACCAACAACGTAATCCTGATCCTGATCAGGACTTGAATAACCATCAAAGTCACTCTCCACAGCCAGGTCCCTCTGGCGTAAACGTAGAAAAACCTGTAGACTTCCAAGAATTACTGTTGGCGACGGTTAAGCAATCAAATCCTACTGATAAGGTAAAAAAACGAAGGGTGGCTAAAGGTGCGGAGGTCATAACAAGTGATACAGTTCAAAGTCTCATGGAAGGGAACAAAAGTAAAAATTTTGAAGAGGAGGAAAATCATAAGAAGAATGGAAAAAGCTCAAATGAAAATATTGTATTTGATGACAGTGACGACGATATAGAAGAACTTGATGCATGCATGACGGAAATGGATAAACCTGTGACAGATATAGAGAAAGATGACTGGGTGTTAGTGGCTTTATCAGGAAAAAAATGAAAGAAATGCTATGTTGGTCAAAGTCATTTCGACAAAGAAAGGAGAAGAGGAATTGGAAATAAAATTTACCAAGAGTACCTTCCTTAGAACCATTAACCTGTTCAACTTTTGCATGGGAATGCCCGGATGAATGTGCTCTCATTATCAGAGAGGATATAACATTAACCCTTCCTAAACGAGGTCTGATACGATTTGAACAAAAATTTTCAGCATATAACATTCAATAAAATTACAATATATCATCTAACCTTAATGTAACTTTTCTATTTTTGCATAAATGTGAATCGTTGAATAATTTAGCAATTGTAACTTCTTACTTTCTCATTATTTTTGAATAAAAAGTTTTTCAACTCTTAGATCGATTTTTCTTTTCAGACTTACACACATGCCCCTGACTTCTTTAAACGCATAAATATGCAAAATATACCTTGACAACACACTTACCCCACTTAATGAGGCAAGTGTGTAGTACATGCATTGTTTAAAAAAAAATTGCACAAAATGAAAAGTTTTAAAATTTCAATGATCTTGCTACTACGGCATATTAGGAAGACCACAAGTAAGGTACTGATGTCCGGAAATTTAATTATTTTCTTTGGTTGAATTTTTACGAGTACATATATGTGAACTTGCATAATTTTACTAAACTCTTACCCCAACTCACCTTATACAGATATGACCAAAAATTAGCGGAAGAAAAATACTACTACAATTACCTCCATAAATAATATCATCTTTTAATGCTCCTCCATAAGCTTTGAATTAAATTACTTACTGTTACTGGTTTTGCAGTGGGTGTGCCATTATCAGTGTGATAAAAGTGGATAAAACACAATATAATCAATATATCTTTATTTGAATAAAAAATAAAATAATCACAATGAATGGAGAATAAAAACAATACTTCAATCAAATTGGCAAATGTAAGCATACAAAAAAAATTGAGAACCCATTGATACTTATAAAAATAAATAACTATGATGGTTAAAACTACACATAATCAAATTTGCTTTAAAAAAAATCACATTGCATTTGGTTTTTATTTTATAGTCTTCAACAGTTAAATTTCAAAATTAAAGAATTTTCTCAGCGTCTTATGCCAAGGTCTCTGAGCTGTCCACCCTGCAACGTAAATAGTTGTAACTAATCCTAACATAAGCATATACAGGGTTGGGATAAAGTATGGAACCAAATAAATATCTTTTAAACGAAAAAAACGATATTTATGAAAATTTTCAGGTAAGTTCAATGGAACAAAATGCATCTGATGTACATTTTTTTGTTAATAATATACTTCCGGTTTAACCGGAAATGCCATCAACTTCTTTAATTTAAATGGGACACCCTATATATTTTTTCCAGAGTTTGAAAGAGGTTGTTATTTTGAATTCATACATACTGAGTTTAGTGTAAAAAAAATTGTAAAAACGAGGAATAACTCACTGTTAGTTGTACAATAGGTGTACATTTCATTATTTTAGAAAAATGAGAAACAAAATTACTTCAAATGTTCAAAATGCTCGCCGTTTACTTGCTGACAATATGCCATCCTATTAACAAATTCTTGAGTCACTCTATCCAAGACTTCTCCACGTATTAGTTCACATTCATCAATAATTCTTTGTCTCAATTCCTGTAAGATTGTTGGTCGTCTAACGTAGACACGTGATTTTAAATAAACCCAAAGAAAAAATCTAACGGGCTAAGATCCGGAGAACGAGCAGGCCACTCTATGAATCCTCTACGTCCAATCCATCGATTTGGAAAATTCGCATCCAGAAAATCCATAACCCGTCTATCATAGTGGGGAGGTGCTCCATCTTGTTGAAACCAAACATTTTGTGGTAATTGCCTATTCTGTTGCAAGTGCAGGAATAATTTCGTTATTTAGTAGATCCAAATACTTGTCACCATTCAAGTTTCCGTCGATAAAAAATGGGCCTATAAGCCTATTTTCGACAATTCCCATCCAAACATTCAACTTCTGTGGATGCTGGGTATGTGCTTCATGAATCCAATGAGGATTCTCATTTGACCAATACCTTGAGTTATGGCGATTAACTGTTCCATTTAAACAAAAAGTTGCCTCATCGGAAAAAACTATGTTAGAAGCAAAATTATCGTCTACATTACGGATGTCCATTAGCCGTTCGCAAAATTCTAGCCGTCGGTCAAAATCATCGTCTGACAATTCTTGAACCAACTGTACCTTATACGGATGATACTTTTCACTTTTTAATATATTTCCTACAGAACGTCGACTGATACCATGGTTAGTGCCAAATTTGTGGTAGAAGTTGGAATGATACACGGGTATGGGATTATCTTAATACAATTCGGGAAATTCCAAACAAGGGTTTTACTGTAGTTGTTTTTAGTTATGCTCGTTACAGAAATGAAATAAAATCAAGTTTTTTAAACACAAAAAAATACTTACTTTACCATAACCATTACAATAAATATATATGTTAACATTCATGTTCATTATTTCAGGTAATGCTGTTTTGGCAGATCTAAGCCAGAAATCGCTAAGAAATAAGCTGATTTGTGGCAAACATTTCAGTGAAAATTCTACACCTGTAATTTTTAACCAATCAAAACGTGTTTTTTTGACAGATCACCATGGCAGCGGATGAATTTTAGTGAAAATTTTTTCCTCGTGCGTACCCAACAGCGAATTATACTGGAAATTTTCTTGATAACACACAGTTCCTATCATAGCCCAAACGAGTCGGGTACTGGTTATAAAAAAAATAATTTACGAAAAACCAAAAAAAAATTAGAACGCAGCACCCTGTATATCAAAGTTTGCAAAAAACATTTTACGAATTTGAAATAGTTTTAAAACTACAATAAATAGTTTACTTAATTTGTTGGCCATTCGAATTTCCCACTAACAATTTGTACTTGTTTTGATGTTTTTGTGTATTAAGTAACTGAAGAAAGAAATCTTATTATCTTCAAGTGATTAAATTATGAAAATCAATAATTTTTAAACGATTGAATTGTTACTGCTTGGATTTGTGTATGTTGTCATAGCTGTCCTAGTGCACAAGGTATATATACAGGACCGTCCTACTTGTAGTTTCTGATCATTTTTTAAAACGCGCTGGGCACTTAAGGTTTATAATTATTATTTACCTAATTTAATATTTTTGTTCGATATTTTCTAATAAATTCATTTATCAAAACTTTAGATGTTTTATTTTATTATCAAATATGTCGAATGCAATGACCTCACTTGGGAGGTAAGTACCTATGAAGATACTTTCCATGCGTCTAGCGACGGCAACCACTGACCAAAAATAAGTTGAACTTAAGTCAAGAGTCTAAATTTCAATAATGGTTAACTTAGAAAAAATGTTTACCATATCAGATTTTTGGACTGTGCCGAATTCCGCAAAAACCTACCTGCGTGTTTAATCCTAGGTCGAGTTCCTCAAAAAGTCGTGTTAGGATTAGAATACGGCTAACAGCTAAATGCCAGTTTTTTAACACTATACATTCTTCAATGATTTTTCTTGCCCTTCTCGATAAATTAAGAGAGCTTCTGTGTACCTGAATACTCTATTTTTGGAAATCACTAAATTATATGGTCCCACTTGCTAATGATACGATAATCCCTCTTTCGGGTAGTTTCAAGTAGTTTTGCGGAATAACCCTAGCCAGATTTTTCTATTCAGAGCAAAAATCCGTGATTCACACTACCGACCACCGACCTGTTAAAACCTTCAATGCCAAAAAATTAGCATCTACCTTTAGAATAATAAGCCGTAAATAGATCGACGAGAGCATTTCTTCATGAAAGGCCATATTGCACAATTGCAGAATTCTACAATGTCATTAATTTAATTATTAGTACGATATTATATTGTATTATGACATATTTAGTAAATTTCATCTTATTATTTTTAATGTATTAGTATAGTTAGCACTTTTCTGAAGTTATTGTTTTTGATTTTATATATTTCTTGAGTTCCTACATATCAATACGGTAAGAGAGCGAAACAAAATCAAAAATATTTTTACCAGAATGGAAAGCGTAAAATGAATAAATTTTCAACTGAAAGCTTAAAAAAAGCATACAAAATAGCCGAGACTTATTTTTTCGTCTCATTAAGAGATCATCAAAATACGAATGTTTAAAAAAATATCCTTTGAATTAATTTACATTCACGAACGAAGTTCAGAAATCGCAAATTTACATCAATTTTCAGTCACCCAATGAAAGTATATATTTTAAGTACCTTTGTATGAGGATTCTTCTTTTTATCCCATGTTTTTAAAGTGATAAACAGATTAATGCTAGAGCTATACAAACTCATTGCATAAAAATCACTATTTTATACACTGAAATTGGTGACAAATAATGGTACTGAGATTAAGTTTATTTTCGGATCAAGATGAATACCTGCTATAACATTATTATGAACATCATATTTCAAAATACGAAAATACGCGCTATCTATCTATTATAGATTCCCATCAAATAGGTAATTTGTGTAACTTTCGTGATAAAAAGTAAAATCGGCAACAATGTATCGTCGGTCTTGGTTCGAAATTCGACGATAAAGAAAACTTCACATTTAGTAGGGAACTTTTCAAAAATAATTTAGTTATTGAAAAAAGTGCAGTTTATTTCAGAGGGCAGTAAGTTACGGGTCATTTTTATGAAGAAAGAGCGTAAAAGTAACTAGATGGCGTGCAAAATTGCCTCAAACGGTTTTAACATTGTTACTGTCTTACTATGCCTATCTTTATACAATGCTACAACACTACCACTAGCAACATGAATTGCTGTATTTAAAGACGGTTTTATGTATCCTTCAAGTTCAACGTCAAACAAGGATGCAGTACCATTAATAGTGGAAGGTATACATCCTATTATAGCAATAAGTCCAAATATAGCATGTAAACTTTTGAAATGTTCTTTACCTCTATCGTTTTTCGTCTTAACTACCACTTAAAATCCACATAATATTAAAACTAAGCTTATTGGTTATCCAATGGTAACGGAGTATTAAAGAGCGGTCTAGGTTCAGTCTTCTTCCCACTGGATTTTCTTTTGAAATAAACAAAACTCCTTCAGTCATTATGAACATCCTCTACAAGAAAACAAAATATATTTAGTATAATTTATAATATCAATAAGTAAACGTTCACCCCCGACGTAGCAGTATACACTACTATAATATAACCTCTTTGTTATAAAATTAAAATATAGTAAAAATTATTAAATAATATTAAAGTACAAAACTCTCCCCCAACAGAAAGTAATAACGGATGCCACGTAAAAAACTCAAATGGTTTTGAAAAACATGCATACAAAATAAGAACTACAAATAGGATAATACAAGTATGAGAAATTGTAGTCAAATCATATTTTAAACCAGGGGGTGTAGGACGGGGACCTTTTTTAATATCTATAACGTCAAATGTATTAATTACATAACATAATTTTATAAAAACTAACGTTTGTCAGGAGTCCACATAAATATTCATTTTATTGTTTTTTTACGTTATACGTCTCCTTTGCGGCTAAGCGAATATCTGGTGGAGTATTATTTATTGATTCATCACTGGAATCGCTCATTTTTACTAATATTTTTCTTAAAAACTATAGAAATATTTTGACAAGTTATTTTGACGTTTCTATGAAATTGAAAAACAGATGAGTTGACGGGTACTAAACGCAAATGCTGATTGGTGGATTTCATATACGTTCTAGGATGTATATGAAATCATATCCGTTCAGTGAACCGGAATGGCCTACATTTACATTCTGTAAATTGTGCAGAAAATGGATAATATACATGTAGAAAATAGCTATTTGTATAACAAGGGAGGATAGTGCTGCTTTTCCTCCTGAGGATGAAGTTTACTGCCCGACGCGTAGCGGAGGGCAGTAATCATTCAAGGGATGAAAAGGCACTTTACTCCCATGTTATATACATATGATTTTTCCGCCTCCCTCAAATAACAAGACATTTTTAAATAATTTATTTATGAACTGTCCTTATTACTAGACTTTGAACGACAAACCTCAGGGCCTCCATATTTTAGGAGGGTTGTGGTTTTTCCTCCCCTATTATCGTAAACCTTAGCCTAGTCAGCCCTTGGCAGCAGCACAGTATGTGTGCTGAGGTTTCCTCATCTTCTTGGCAAAACATGCATATGGTTGTGTCTGCCAATCCGAAATCCCCAACCAGGATCCTGATTGTTTTCCTATTCTGGTTCAGTAGGAATTTTGGCAAGGGTTCTTTGATGAACTCTTTGTCCTGCCTCATTCCACTGTAATGTATTGCGAAGACCTTTATGTGGGGGTCTTCCAGGTCCTTCGGGAGCGCATCTTACTTGAATGAAACGACTACGTCATGCACTGAGGTATGTTATATATATACTTTTGTTATAATGAATGCCATAATAACTATGATTAACTAAAACTAACATCAATATCTATCTGCATGGATTTACTTACAATAATTAAGACCGAGTTGAGAATGAATCAAGAATGCATATTGTCTGCTTATCAGCTGTATTTAGGGTCAAGTTCATTTTATCATTTACCTTTGAATGTTATGTAATTAAATATAGTAAACATATGTGATGAACTTAACTCTTGGCCTCGTGGGTTCTGTTCTGAATTCTTTTACATTTATTGATATTAGTTTCAAGGGAATTTATTTTATGACGAAAGGCTTCACATCACCATTCTCGAGACTGCTTTTATATCCAAGTACTGCTACTTTGAGATACCCTATATAATGATTTATTATTATTTACAGGGACTCCTGTAAAACGGAACAATATGAAGCAGTTACTCTTACCTGGAGCTCACACCAGCGAGAAACCATTCCACTGTGAAATTTCTTTAAAATCGTTTAGTGAAAAACGTAATTTTAATACACATGCGTTATCATCCAAGTGAAAAACCATTCCACTGTGAAATTTCTTGAAAATCGTTTAGTGGAATTTCAATAGACACATGCGTGGTCACTCAGATGAAAATTCTTTCAAATGTGAAGTTTGTTTGCTACAAAGTATTGTATTCTGTTTTGTAGGTTGCAGATCCTTGTTGGAATTGGAAACAGATGAAGGGGTGAATCCAATCAACACATCCTTGGACTGCACACGTTCGGGACCATTTGTTCATTTTTCCCTTTTTATTCTGCAAAAAAGATCTTTTTTGTTAGCGCATTCCTGTTAACAGCAGATAAATAAAAAATCATGTCAGCATGTGCATGATAAAAGTAGAGAATCTATAAAATTATTAAATTGATTTTCATCTTAATACCGAATAACCGAAAAAACTTACCAAGTCTTAAACAGAACACTGAACTAATTTAAAAAAAATTTTTTTAACTAACGCAGCAAATAATAAAAAATCTAGAATCACGTCTAAATCATCAAACACAAACAGCAAACAGCACAATCTAAAATGGCGATGGGATTAGGGATGCGCGATGCGCGATACTATCCGATATTCCAGCGAATCGATATTTTTACTTTCGATACTCGATATTTTGTATCGATACTATGCTTTTCGATGCATTCCAAGTATCGATAAATTTGTAGTGTATCGATATACCTTGCGATACGGGATTTTTAGTGGTAGCGGCAAGTGGCGTTATCTATAGTGATGAGCGATATCGTGATTTTTTAATCACGTTGTGAAATGATGTCGTGCTTTTTTTAACGAAACTAAAAATAAAAAACGAAAAATGTGCAGTTTTTTGCGTTTTTCGAGCTAATTTTAAAGTTATGTGAAAAAGTCACTGATGAAAAAGTTGTAGATTTTCTCAAGATCTACAACTTTTATAATCAACTTTTTATTCTAGGAACTCGACTTTGGACAGAAATCGCAAAAATGTCTTTTTCCACTCCCCCAAAAAAAGTGTTTTTTACCGAAAAAACGTTATAACTCGAAAAATTTCCAATATTTCAATTTGAATTTTTTTTTCATGGTTTGTGACTATCCTTCTAAATTTTCATCAAAATCGAACATTTTTTAACGAAACCAAAAATAAAAAACGAAAAATGCAGTTTTTTGCGTTTTTCGAGCTAATTTTGAGGTTATGTGGAAAAGTCTCTGATGTAAAAGTTGTAGATTTTCTGAAGATCTACAACTCTTATGATCAACTTTTTATTCTAAGAACTCAACTTTGGACGGAAATCGCAATAATATTAGTCTTTTTCCACCCCCCAAAAAGGAGTTTTTTACCGAAAAAACGTCAAAATTAGCAAAATCTCGGATCGTTAACGTATCGATACTTCGAGTATCGATAAATTAATATTCGATATTCTACTGTATCGATACTTTACGTTCCGATCCGTATCGATACCTAATATCGATACTTTCTAGTGTATCGCGCAACCCTAGATGGGATGAGTAATCTGTGATGGCGATATTTCAAACGATTGACGTCTTTCACTTGCTACACTAACAACGAATCGACCTGTTCTCGAACTAAAAAAAGACATAGAAAAATATCTCCTTCTCACTTACGAGAGTCTCAGCATGGGCAGAGACAACTCTGGCATGGGCCATTCTAGTCACAACACAACCCCACTTTTGTTGTGATTCTAGTTTCCATACCCCAACGATTATGTACACATAATCGCTGTCCATACAAAGGCGGATGAATGTCACGAACAATCCGACGTTGCCTCATTTATAAAAGTATAAACTGTCAATAGGGCAAGTCCACGTGACGTCACGCCCGGATGAATCTGAAGTTGAAACAAGCGTTCTATGCTATTTCTCTATGTTCTAAGCACAACACGTGGTTCTTGGTTATACTTATTTTGATCGTGTTTGAGTTTGATTTAATTTTAAGTTGGTGCTTTCTTCGACACTGCTTTAATTGCTTAGGTATTTCAAAAGCTATATCTGACTGTTTGTAATAAAAAGGATCATTAAAACACCACTAAACAACAAAAATACAAAACCAAACAATTGTTTATTGTTTTACCTGCGGGCGACTGTCAGCTGTCAGTTGGTGGACATGCCCTATTTCTTCAAAATAATAACCTTGTATTTTCTTGGTTAACACAGATCATTGGTTAATTTATCGAGAAGGGCAAGGATAATGATTGAAAAAGTTATGCAGTGTTAAAAAAACGTCTTCTTCAATCATTATCCTTGCCCTTCTCGATAAATTAACCAATGATCTGTGTTAACCAAGAAAATATAAGGTTATGGGCGTCGGCCCAGCTTTGTAGTGGAACGCTTCTGAAGCGATAATGACAACCAAGCAAGGTCGAGCACGGTTAGTACTTGGATGGGTGACCGCTGGGGAAACACCGTCGTAGAGCCCGTACAGCCTGCAGCGAAGCACCGTAGATTACTAGGGTCAGTAGCATATCACAGCTCGCAGGCATTATACCAATGAGCACGAGGTATAATGGAGATATGCCGTCTTTCGGATGAGACGTAAAACCGAGGTCCCGAGTCCATGGATGTTGGGCTCGATAAAGATCCCTACCACTGGTTGGAACACTAGTGGATTTGGCAAAATTTCCGGTTAGGGGTAGAGTGCTCCCGGCGTCGGTGATTAGCCTAAGTTGCAGAAATAGACCGACGTTAAATAACCGAATAAAAAAAAAAAAAAAAAAAAAAAAAAAGAAAATATAAGGTTATTATTTTGAAGAAATAGAGCACAAACCACCTATTCAAGTGTGGGTGATCTGTGGAAATAGACAGATTATACTTTTATACAAATGGCAGCGTCGGATTGTTCGGTATCCCAGGGGATACTTTACCCAGGTATATCTTAGGGATAATTTACCCAGCAATTTTCCAGAGGATACTTTACCCAAGTATATCCTGGGGATACTTTACCTAGGTATACCATGGGGATACTTTACCTAGCAATTTTCCAGGGGATACTTTACCCAGGTATATTTTAGGGATGATTTACCCAGCTGATAATATTTATAGTAAATTTTATACCCATTTAGAATAAGACCATCCTTATTTATTATTAATAAATCGGTTGAAACAAAAAATTACCAACAAAAATGAACGTCGTAACTCATTTATTAGATGTCACGTTTTTGAAGTTACGTCAAATTTTGATTTCATGTTAATGTCAGATGGTTCAAGAAGCCGCATACGTTAAGTTACTAGAACGGCTGGTACCTCTAAATAGGTATTAATTTTACTATACATCTATAATCCTCTGAAATAAAAAGAAGAAACTTTAAGGTTGAATTGTGACGTAGCAGTGGGATTCTGTGTCATGTTGATATCAACAGTCGCCACAAAACGACACTGGTAGTTTTCCAATTACAGCATTAAAGCGCATTATGCGGCATAGTGCTCAACGGTGAATGTTCCAACTACAGCAACGTGTCGCACAATCGAGCACTTTGGAAAGTACTGCTTTGGGGGTGATGCGCGCATTGATACCAGCTCAGTAGCAGAATTTATGATGCAAGTTCCAATTACGCATTAACACACCTCGGCATTGTGCGCCACTGAGTCGCATTATGCGCTGTAATTGGAAAACTATCACTATTCGTATTCCGTGTGCCATACCATATTACTATTTGTCGTTTTATAGCGACAAACGAACCTCAACTCACTCGCCTAATAACGATACCTCTTGACATCTCGAAATAGAGACAAACACATGTTGTTTTGCATTACGGTAAGAAACAGGGAAAGAAATAGAAAATGTGTTGGAACTTTTTAACGACTTTTGTTCGAAAATACATTTTTCTCGCTGAAGAATTCTGTTTTGATGCGTGACAGAATTTACGACTGTTTGGTAGGTGATACGACGCGAAGATATGCCTCGCGTCACTTGCCATCCATCATCCCACATAATATGTCAGATCTCACAAACACATCATGTGAGATGCTATGGTTAGACATTCATTGTAAGTTTAGTAATAATAATAAAATATTAAAACCATCCTTCTTAATAATTACTCACCTGCCCATCAGATAATCACCTCAAACAACGACCCATTGTTGATTGTCGGTGTTTGTATCCTAAAAAACTTCGACGTGAACTAATAAAATCCGTTGTAAAATATTCTCAGAATGTTGAAGAGTTTAATTTGCCACGGTCGAAAAATGGATTTGCTCTCATAAAAAATTCAAGAGAAAGTATCTAAACAATTCTCCTATTGATGGCTCTTCAAACCTTTCCCAGAAGGGGAAAAAACTATATCAATATTTATACCAGACAAAAAAATGTACCGTGTTTATTCATCTAGTTCAAAAAATACTTTATGGCGTGAGTCCTTGAGTGAATTTAAGAAGAAAAGTCAATATTAGAGAGTTTGAGTGATGCCACGAACGTTAACGCAAGAATATTACGTTTACGTTCAATTGTATAAAAGAGAGTTTAAGTGATGTCACGAACGTTAACGTAAAGTTTTGTTTATACACATTAACTAACCTAACTTTTTGTTTTTTGATTTTCTACGAAAATTTGCATTTTAATAATTCTTGTCATTATCTATTTCATCCTCAATCACAGAACAAGATCCAAATAATAGATATACTCACTTAATAACAAAATATGGGAATCGGTAATCTCCGGTAGGGCTTCGGACAGCATCGATTAACGTTAGACGTTTACGTGGGAGCACGTAAGTTAACGGATGCCCGTAAAGCTTAACGTGAATATTTATTTACTGCGCATGAGCAGCTGTCAATTTACACGTTTACGTTAAGAGGGCCCTCCGCGCAGGTGTATAAACCTTAAGACTTACACAAAACTTGTTACTTATCTAGTAATTTTTTGGTTCAAAATATTTACGATAGATGTCGCTAGTAGTACCGAATCGGCTTTTATTTATGCAACTTATTTTCTCTCTCTCTTTATGTCTTTCCACTCTTGACCGTATAGGTATAAAGTAATTATCTATGCTCTTGACGATTCAAGCAAACTTCTCTCCGGATCAGCTGTTTTGATGTTTTGGTTTCAAACAAACACAATTTCTGCCAGCAAATATTTTTATTTTCAATCGCAATAGGTAAATTATGATTTCATTTATTTGCTATTTTTCCTTAACAGCTAGTGTGTTTATTTTACCTATAGGTATTCTCTTTTCTTCTCTAATTTTTTTCTGTACTTTTATAGGTTAATTTTGAAATTAAAATAATATTCCAATCATTATCGTCGTTTCTCTATATTTTCAAGTTTTATATATCGAGATTTATAATTTCCATTTATTGAGAAGTAGGTAAATACCTAATGATAAAATACAAAGCAAACCAAGCCGACCTAACAAAAATCCATTGGAATTATCTGAATTAAAAAACACTGCAAAAAGCTAATCTTGTGAATATTTTCACGTGATAGGTTACCTATAGATATAATATATACAACCCATTATTAATTATTACGGACCATTTTTCATTTTTTTAAAATAATTTATTGAATACGAAATAAACTAGGTATAATATATACATTAGATATCAAAATTTAAATAAGATGTGATTTTTGCTCAAGAGTCTCAAGTAGGTAGGTAGGTACATTTATTTTGGACAATTTCAAAAATTATAAAGAAAAGATGTTTAGAATTAAAAATAACGTCCAAATATTAAACACACTGTTTTACATAAAAAATTTTTTATTTCACAGAAAATGTCGAAAAAAATATTTTTTTGATCTAAATAAACAATATTGAATACCTATTTGAAAGTTATTTTTAATTCTAAACATCTTTTCGTTTTTAAAAGATTATTTATTTTAAAATATGTTCATACAAAAAGGAACTGAATTTGACCGAGCTTTTCGCTAAAACATTTTAGAAACTTCAGTTTTTTTACCCATTTTACGGACCTACCCTCATTTCAAAAATAATTGAAGCCACATAACTAGTAGGTACCTACTGATAAGAGAAGAAAACAGATTGAAGGAAAAATAAATAAAGCTCCTATATTTCAACTCTACCAAGTCTATGACGAAGAGGAAGAAGCGCTATTGCCATTTCTAGAGTAGGTAGACGAAATTAATTTTTTAGTCTTCTTTTGTTTTACAATATTTTTCAAATCAACAACTAACACTAAGTCATCCTTTAATAATAATTATTTGGGTTCTTATTTTCTTTCATTGTTTTAAATGCTTATATAATCAATTAATTTGCAAGGTAATTTCGACTAGGTATATTGACAAGACAAAGTTACCTACAAAACATTTATGCTTCGAAATTTTTTAAAATGTAATGTTACCCCTACCTCATTCATTAATTTTATTCAACAATTATTATTACCTATGGCAAGCTAAAAATTAGATAACCATCCTCATCTCTTTTTATCGTCATAATGGAGAGGATTATTAAATTGTACCTAAGGATTTTTATAGGGATAATTTTTAAATTTGGCATCGAAGCTTTAAAATCCAAAAGAGCCAAGTAAAATCGTAAAATACAGAATGCTGCATTCACAACCGATGTTGCCATGTTATACGAAAATCCTCAAACAAGGAGAAATTTTTTTTAACAAGAAAATCTACACGTCATATAAGATATTAGGTATATTTTTAGGAACTTGCAATATCTATATAGTGACCATTTGACCTGTATGTTAGGTTTCTTATGTTTTCAAAATTCGATATTCGACTTCGTACCTAGAGTGTATTAGTCATAAGTTTGGGTTTCCAAAATAGAAATATATCAGGTAAGTATGTGCTTATATTTTGTTATTGTTTCATTTCAGATAATTGTAGGTTTTTCATTATTATTTTCTCGTTACAATATCTAGGTAAGTAAATTCAACATTATTTTTATAGTTGTGGCAACTATGTCAATTCTAAACATTTACGTTTTATTGTGCAAAAAACGAACAAATTCGACTGGGTAGGGGTAGCGTGTGTTTTTAGATCCAGGGGCAATCGGCGGGCAATTGAATATAACCAGAATATAACCAAAGAATACACCAAAATAACTAATAGTCACAACACAACGGGGTTGTGTTGTGCTAATAGTAGCAGATGTTACTTTGTTGTGTATCTGCGATAATATAGATCTATATATACAGGAATTTGAGATAGATAGAAAAATATGGGCCGAAAAAATGCGTCTGAAACTGAAGCAATTCTATACAGAATGTATAGCTCCTGAAATATTCAGAAATCAAATAGGAAAAGGGCAGAAATACATTGACCTCCCTTATATCAAGCAAGCAATATCAGAATATGAGAAAAAGAAGTCTGGCAAGACAGAATCCAGATAATTAGGGCAAAGATATGGATGCCGATACTAATGCGTAAGTAAAAACACTAACAAGACATTTTAAAATGAAGCCTGATGTAACTGGCCAGCACAGGTCCAAATAATATTCCATATAGCAGTGTTCGCTATAACTATTCAGTAAGTAAAAAAATGTCAACACCTATTTAGAAGAAACATCTAATTTTTTATTTCATTTACAGTTCTGATAAAATGGATTGTTTAACTTTTGCTGAAATGAGTTTGAAATAATTTTGTTAGTAAAAATATTTATTTAGAGTATTTAGAATTAAATTGTTTTTTTTTCAGTCTTTATAACTATATGGATCAAGACTTCAGTATGTCGATGGGTGTCACCACCCCTTTGTGAGTGTAGAATCGTAAAAAATGGATAATTTTATAAACTTTTTATTTTCTTTTTGTTCTGAGGAGAAATGGTAGAGAAAAATGGAAGATGAACTTCAGTTGCTATGTACTAATAAATATGAAGACAAATACATTAAACATAATGTAATAATAATTTTATTTATTTTTATAGAATATTTTTGGTTTGTTTCTTTTCAACAAAAACATACATACACCTATTTTTGCTGTGATTTTTTTGTGAATAATTAATAAGGATCATTGAAAAAGCAGACATGTCTGTTTATTGCTATAATAAACATTTTTATAGTTTACCTAATTAATTAGCATTTCTTTCTGTATTATAATTAATATAAAAACTGCCTACTTACTCTGTACTTCAAATTTGTAATACTACAATTAAACAAAAAGATTGCCTAAATAATTTGTTTTTGTTTTCAATAAAAAAAGACATTTTTGGTATAATTTACTTGAATAATTAGGATTAAGAAGAGTCAATGGAAAAACAGGCATGTCCGTTCATTACAAACTGGAGGAAAACTGCAAAAAGTATTTATAATAACATTTCGATACATCACCTGGAAAAATTGAAGATCAAAAATATATAACATTTTTATTCCTGTGTTTCGAAAATAAAAGATTACAACAGTATAGAATAGAATACGAAATGTCTATTTTGGTCAATTAGTAGAATGCATTTATTACTATCACCAAAGTAGTTTTTCTCACTAACTCGGGTGGCCCATGTATGTATGCTGATGAACTCTATGGTTGTGTACAGGTCCCCGGAGGAACCAAAAGGCCCCGATATGGGGATCAATAAATATAGGGCACTTTTTTGTGGGATCACTAATAGCAGTAGCTAAAAATATTTGTGGTTTATTTCACACCTATAGGCACTAAACACGTTACTTGTGATGGAGCACATGTGGAGTAAATATAAAGAGCATTTACGAAGCACAAATTTACTTTTTCAGCATGAAGATTATTTTATTATAACCACTTACAAATACTGACAAGCTATGCTATAAACAATAATAAATAATTTGAAATATTTTTATGGACACAAAACCGTCATCATCTGTCATTGAAGTTTCATACAGCGCCATCCATCAAGACGGTGGAACGTCTGAACTAATGTTCGTTTCCAAAATTTTGTATGCAACAAATCTCAAAAAATACAATGGTTTGAGATTTCATATTTTCAGAATGGAATTCTCTAGGCTTTCTTTTGGGGATCAGATCTTGGCGTTCAAATTGGTGACCACAAATTGTCAAAACTGTCAAAAACATACCATCACATAATGGCTAATATCTTTTTTAAAACAATATAAAACTTAACCAAAATACCTGATCCCCAAGACAAAGGTCCAAGTTATATTGTGTTAAAATTTCAACACTTAATTTTAGTGCGTTCTTTAGATTTGTTGTTTACAAAATGACCTAAATTTTGTTGCAAGTCAGGGGTGCCAACTGTTTTGAGCTGTCTAATTTAGGAGCGCGCTCTTAAATTGTTTGGAAATGTAGGAATATACTTACTACAAATTTATTAAAAAAAAATACAATTCAAAAAATTGTCTTACTGCAATAAAACGTTAAAAATCTTGAAAATGGAATGTTGTATCGAGTTCAACAAAGAGTACCTCTTATGTAGGAAATTTAATAAAGAACTGCAGACAAAAGTCTCAAGCTCTTAATACAGGGTGTTTCAAAAATATTGTACAATAAATGTTTATGAACCCCTCGTACCACGCCACTGGCTCATTAGAATTTGACAGAATTGATACTGTTGATGTGTTTTGAAGAGACAATAACCTACAAATAATTTCAAATTTTTACTTTCATCTCCCGAGAAGATATGCAATAAAATGTGTATTTCTTCTGCATCCTTCAACAGCCTGTATCTCACAAACTAATGAGGTTAGAGAAAAGTTTTATTAGGGTATTTTCAATATTTTTTAACGATCTATCATGCCTCTAATTTATGGTACTTATTTAAGGTACACCCTGTATAAAATTTACTCTAGTAAAATAAATGAATGAAATATTGCTTAAGCTTAATACCAGCATTTATTTTTTCAAATCGGTACACTTTACGATTACATTAAAAAAGTATATCTATGAATTACGTCACAAAATTATTTAGAAGTCGTCTAGAGGTGGATCTTCACCGTTTATTGGATAAACAAAAGGATATTTGTTTCAAATGCTTACAGTTATTACACATTTGGTAAAATGTTTTGTTTTCAAATGAGTTAATAGAGGTTGTGTTAAGTAAATATTTAATTCTTAAGGTTTGGAGATTTTTTGAATATTTCGCTATTTTCTTAAAAATCAAATTAACCTCTTTTGCACTATATTCTGCTGTTATTTCAAGTTCTTTAAGCAATGGAGAGTTTTTCAGCCACATATAGATATTTTTCAATGGTATTTTTTTGGTGAGAATTATTTTTTTCCAAAGACTGGGTGTGAAAGACAAGAAGTGCCATCTTTTACAAACCATTTTAATTGTCGTGTATAATTCCTCATGGCTAAGGAAAGAAAATACGTAAATCAAAATTTCATCCGGTAACAAACTTATGTAGTCGCGGTATCTTGGACTCTTCCGCAGATTGTAATTTTCGGAATGTTCAGTTTCCATCGATGATCGTTTCTTAGGACGAACCATATTTTTCTACCTTCAATATAGATAAATTTTGTTAAATTTGCTTTCGAAGAAAACACGTTTGATACGTTTGTCAAAAATTTTGACGTGAGATGATAACGTGATGTCGAATAAAACAATTTAATAATTTGACAACTATGGGTAGGTACAGAATAAGGATATATGCTCCGAAAGTTACCGAAAATACGTTTGGGTGTTCCGAAAATCACCGCTAGTTCGGTAATCCTGAAAAAATGGTGAGATTTGAAGTACGGTTACCAGAAAGCTGGTGAACCAAACGTCAACTCACTAACCAACGCTTCTGTTACGGTGACAGTGACAGTTGAGATTGATAAGTGAACTGGAAAACTGTCTTTGTTGTTATTTGATATTTGAGGACGAATTTCCAATCTTTTTACAATATCATACTGTTGCAGTATTTCACTTTTCACTATAGTACTTAATCTTTTAATTATGTATCTCATTAATTGAGATTGTCTTTCGATAGGATCTTGAACTGACTGAAGATATGTGTTTTTGTGGTTATTGCCAGGAAGAATTGGGGACACTGGCAAATCTGATGGGTGTCTCATGTATTTCTCACATATGTTTAAAAGCGCATGATGATTTGAATGTCGACACGGAAATACACAAAATTTAGGGAAGTTCTCTCAAACCTTGTGCTAGTAGCAGCGGAAGTTCTATCAAGTCTCCTGCTGGTAGAAAAGATGACACTATAATAATTGGTCAGACCAGGAGACCAAGCTTTTGATAAGCCTCTACACAGAGCATAAACATAAATTTTTATCTCCAATGTAACATCATTAGTGAGAGATTGAAAGAGTTGGGAATAAATAAATCTGCATTGAAATGTGATGAAAAATGAAGGAATATGAAAAAAACGTATGATAAGGTTCTTAAAGATAAGAAATTGACTGGAAACTCTAAATGTTCAGTTGGTTCAAAGAAAATTTCGGATCAAATAGGCCAAAAGAAGGTAACAACTAAAGCAGAGTGCTACAAATCACCTGATGAACTGATCATAATTATATTTTATTTTTTCTTAGATATTGTTCCAAAGATCATTGTGATTTGTTTTCATTTTGTAGGAAATACGTTTTAGTTAGCGTTTAGAACATGCTATTCGTCAGAGAATATTATGTTTAGTATGATTTTATTATATTTGTAAACATGTTATTTTTTTATTAAGACTAGATTGTTTATCATTTTCTCAAATAGGTTTGAAATGAAAGTATTGTTATTTTATTATTTTCATTATAATATTCTCGTTTTCTTACTCCTATTCTCTGTGAAGCTGAATATACTGAATATCATAAGTTGTTTAAATAATTAAAAACCTAACACAAATATTTTTTAAATTTCTATATGTTATTTGAGTAATGGCGGATATGATTCTGTACCCGCTGTCAAAAGAGTCAAATCAAATATTTAAATTACTTTATAAAATAACTATACAATTAATCACCATGCGAAATTTATGAATAAAAAACACCGAGATTATTATTTATTATAGATTATAGTTATTAAAACCTGTTTAAAAGGAAATATACTGAAATACTTACAAAGCGTCGCAGTAAATAACAATTACTTCACACCTTCTACCAGTTAAACTCTTATTCTATCTACTACCCAGTTGAGGGCGCATGTAGCATGTAGCATGTAGCGTGATATTGCAGTATCGCCCAATCGGAGGAAACGTGAACTGTCATCACACAAACTTTAGACACGTTTTTTTTTACAACAGTTAATCACCATAGATTATAGTTATTACAACCTATTTAAAAGAAAATACACTGCAATACTTACAAAGTATATATTATATTTACAAAGGTTCACAGTAAATAACAATTACCGTGAGTTCGGAATGGATTTTTGGAGCGGTGATAGTGTAGTGTTCGTGTAGTGCAGAGTTTAGTCACGTGATGATGGTGTAAGGTTGGAGTGTTCAGTGATCAGTCTGTCAAGCTAATAATCAAACGGTTCTTCTCAACGGTGTGAATTGATTTGATCCTAACCTAAGTAAAAAATAAAGTAAATAAATCGATTTTTTTGTATCTTGGATTTTCTTGCTTGCTTGCGGTGGTGTTTCTCGCATAGAAAAAGTATTTTAAGAAACTAAGAAAATAGCTAATAGGAATAGACCCCCATTTCACATATGTTTACCGCCTATTATATTATTTTCTAATGAACTATTTTTTGAAAGTGATTCTTAAACAGATGAAACAGAGGTAGATGTAAGGTGGTTCCTAGAAGAAATTCAGCAAATGGAAACAATGCAATTTAAAAGACATTTTAGACTAGAAGCAGAGTCTTTTGAAGATTTACTTGGAAAAATACATACCTTGTATGAACCTTCACATTTAGGACATCTAGAAATATCCCTTGAATTAGGGTTACTTATAAGTATTTGGTATTTAGCTAATATCGAAGGTTTTAGGTGAGTCTTAAAGAATTATTACAGTTTCCTGTAAAATTGTAATTTTTTATTGCAATTGTAATTAAATTATTTAAAGGCAAAACCAATAGTTATTTGAACAAGATGTATCAAGGAAGTGTATAGGTAGACACACCGTGTGCCGTGAACGGTACACGGCACAGGGCAAGAAGGGCAAGGAAAAATAACCCTCCACCTTAATATGAACCTTCAAGGGGAAAGGTTAATGGAATGGTTATTTTTCCTTGCCCTTCTTGAAATGGTAAGAGCTAAGATACATAAAACGAAAACAAACACTGAACATCATTTTATTCGTGTACCGTTCACGGCACATGGTGTGTGTGTGTACCTATACACTTCCATGTATCAATACACATACTAGAATTTGTAGGTATTGTATAGAGATAACCATCCCCATGTTTTTTAGAGGGGTTGCTGCTCGTTTTCAAATTCAACTGCTTGGAATGCTTTCCGTAGAACTTGTAAAACCATTGTGATACTAAATAGAAGATACAACATAATTTCATGGCCCAGAGGTAATATATATATAAATGCTTTATTTAGTCAAAAACAACTAATAAACAGTAAATACAATTTCACAATATAATATATATAAATAAAATAAACATTACACAAAATAATAACAACAACAAATAAATACCCCAATATACCCAAATTACCTGCTTACAAATAACAAATATTGTTTTAGTTTACATTTGAATTCATTAATTGTTGCTAATTTCTTTATTTCTTCTGGCAAGTTATTAAGTTGCTGTAAACCTTTGAAAAATATTGAATTCTGCGTGTTGTTGACAGTCCTAATATAAAAATCATTTTTAAGTCTTGTACTATGGGTGTGAACATGATGTTTGTAGGTAATTTTATGTTGGAGATAGTCAGGCGCGTGACCTATTTTTATTTTAAATATGAAAATTAATGTTCGGTACAGGACCATATCGTTAATTGTGAGCCAGTTTAAAGATGTCCGCATTTCTACAGTAGGGTCAATTCAGGACATGTTAATATTATTCGCATTGCTCTATTCTGCAACTTTTGGAATCGCTTTCCTTCATTTGGGTTTAAGAGATATAATACTGTTGAGCAGTAAGTGAAGTGTGGTAGTATTAGAGAAGTAAATAAAACCAGCCTTGACCACTTTGTTAAATGCTGTGAACATCTGAAAAGATAATTTATTTTAAATGAAATAGTTTTTATTAAATGGTTTGTGTGCTGTTTAAATTTAAGCTGTCAATCTATAATAACTCTGAGATATTTGAATTTATTTACCATATCAATTTTTAAAAGCCCAATCATTATTTTATGATCTTGTTCAACAAAAAGTTTATACTACTGCTCATTACCAATTATGATGAATTAGGTTTTTTTAGAATTAATATTTAATAAATTAGCACAACACCATCTATACACAATTTCTAAGCACTTATTTATCATTGTAACAATATCTTTTATATTTAGAGAAGAATAGTAAATGAAGGCGTCATCTGCAAATAAGTGAAATAAACATTTAGTCTGAATGTCTGCGATGTCATTGATATAAATAAAAAAAAATAAGGGACCTAGGACACTTCCTTGTGGTACACCTCGTTTTATTTCCACCTCCTCGGACACTAAGTAATGGATTTTGACCTTTTGCCTTCTATTTGTTAAATAGTTTCAAATCCATACCAATACTGTAGCACTAAACCCTGCTCTTTCTAACTTCTTTAAGAATCTGTTCCTGTCGACCGTTTCAAAGGCCCTTTGGAGGTCCAGAAAGACACCGACAGTAACATATTTTTAATTTAGATTTCCTTCCAAATCATCCAGCACACATTGTAAAGCAGTCTACGGTCCAGCTCGTTATTTTTATTGGTTAGGATTTTTCATTTTCTATCAATATCAAATAGTAAAATAGTTTATAAATTTATGGAGGTGAGAAAATGTGTAGTTTGTAAAAATACATGGAATAAGTAAGGTTATATATTAACATAAGCATAGTAGGTATAAGGTATAAGACGAGAGATTCGATATTTTCGAGAAATATACAGTGAATGGCTAAATTATGGAATATTATCATTATTTCGAGAACCGTCGAGTTTTAAGGGAAATCCCGAAACAGGTCGATTTTTGTTGTAAAATACCCATGTTATAACGTACATGGAGTAGGGATGACGTCACCGGTGTAGGTGTAGTGACGTAATCGTTAATTTTTTTAAATAGAAATCCGTATAATGTGACACCTCATTTGAACGAGAACTTAATTCTCTATTTAACGACATCACATTTTTAACTAAAATATATTTTTAAAGGGTACGAAAACAATTTTTTTTATTTAAATTCAACCAAATTACAACTAATGATTTAGTTAATAATGTACTTTAAAGAAATCAAATTATGCATAACAATTATTTTAAATAAAATGTGTGAAATGCCATCCATCGGTTTCTTGACAATATGCGAATCTGCGGACACATTCATCAAGTACATTGTGGATGACTTCTGGAGTAATTAGACTCATTTCATGCCTAATTCTATCTTTCAAGTCCTGTAAGTTTTGGGGTCTATTGACATAAACTTTTGATTTTATGTAACCCCACAGGAAAAAGTCTAGAGGTATTAGATCTGGCGACCTTGCTAGCCACTCTATAAAACCTCGTCTTCCGATCCACCTCCCGGGAAAGCAATTATTTAAAAATTGACGTACTTCACGTGCGTATTGCGGAGGGGCTCCATCTTGTTGAAACCAGATATTTTCACTAGGTAAATTTGGATTATTGGCATTTGGATACATGTTAGCAAGGACAGGTATAAGTTGATTTCTCAAAAAAGTCAAATAACGTTCTCCTGTTAGATTTTCTTCAAAGAAAAAAGGGCCAATGGTTCTGTCATTGATGATCCCTGTCCATACATTCACTTTCTGAGGATATTGCGTGTGTGCCTCAGTCATCCAATGTGGGTTTTCTTGACTCCAATATCTGCAATTTTGACGATTCACGGTACCATGTATAAAAAATGTGGCTTCATCGGAAAAAATAATTTGATTGATGAAAAGTGGATTGCGGATACATAAATCCTGCATAATTTCAGAAAATTGAAGCCGGTGATCGGGATCGTCGTCGTTTAATTCCTGATGTAGTTGAATTTTGTAGGGATGGTATTTTTCTTTTTTTAAAATACGTAATACCGATCGTTGGGAAACTCCAGCATATTCACCCATTTGTGTTGAACTACTGTGAGGATTGTCATGTACATTTAATAAAATATCAAGTTTCACATTGTCTTCAATTTTAGGACGCCCTGCGTTTGGAATATGATTAACGTGCCCAGTTTCTCCAAATTTTCGGACTATTTTACTTACTGTTGATTGGCTGATGGGTCTGTCGGGATATTTTGCGTTGAATAAATTGCATACCTCGTTCTGTGTTCTTTTTTATCTCCGCATTCGCTAAGGATTAATATTTCTATGCGTTGTGTTTCATTTAGGTGAGCCATAATTTACTATTCAAAAGTTAAAATTACAATTGACAACTGATGACTGATGACAATTCACAAAATCAAAAGATTTACGACAATAAATATTACAGTAACTATGCCACTATCACTTGCTTGAATTAACATTTGACAAAAAGTTTCAGTGTTTATGAGAGAACTTTTTGTGTCCATTATTATTTTTACTTATTTTTTCTTTTTTAAGTATTTACTTTCGTACCCTTAAAAAAATATTTTAGTTAAAAATGTAATGTCGTTAAATAGAGAATTAAATTCTCGTTCAAATGAGGTGTCACATTATACCGATTTCTATTTAAAAAAATTAACGATTACGTCACTACACCTACACCGGTGACGTCATCCCTACTCCATGTACGTTATAACATGGGTATTTTACAACAAAAATCGACCTGTTTCGGGATTTCCTTTAAAACTCGACGGTTCTCGAAATAATGATCATATTCCATAATTTAGCCGTTCACTGTATATAGACATTCGACTTCACTACGAATTCAATAAATTAGAAACTGCTGATAAAATGATTTATTAACAGCTTCGCGACGATGGTCTGGTTGTATACCGATATACTCAGGACGAAAATTTTCTGTCTCATTTTTGTTTTTGAACTGTAAACATGAGTTTTTTTTTTGTAGTTTGATTCCATTTTCGATGTGCACCATCGGTGGTTTTTGACGCCCTCAATGAATATTTTTTGTTTCAGATTAATGTATGAACAACAATAATGACGTCGAGAACAAAGAAAATTTTAAAAGTAGCGCAGAACACCGCTCGCCTCCCACCAGCAAATGAAACTGAGCCGGAGTCACCGTTGTTAGCTGGAACTTCGCACGTGGATCCCATTTTCCCAGAAGCACAACCAGAAATTGGGACTGACAAACATCTGGTTGATTCACCTTCTGCAGAAATAGATGCCACTCTGCACACAGGCACATTTTCCCCAGAAAAACAACCAGAAGTCGGGGTTGACGAACATTCGGTTGACCCACTTTCTGCAGAAATAGATGCTTCTCTGCAAGAAATAGATATTTCTACGAAACAATCTGGAGCACCAAATAAAAATCCAACTTCTTTATATATTGACTGCCAGCCGTCGACATCTTGTGCAAAATATCCAGTCAGACGTCCCGCACTAAAAAACCTCGTGTAATCCTGACGGATAAACACGCTTGGTCTTCAGATGAATCAGACCCACTATTTATAGATAATTTTCATACAAGCGTTCAACAATCTAAGGATCTCCTGGACAAAAAGACACATGTGTGCGGTACGCTAAGAACGAATCGTAAAAGAAATCCAAAGTCGGATACTTTGAAAAAACTAAAAAAAGGTGAAATATGCGGTGAACAAAAAGAATATGGAGTTAGAGTTATAAAGTGGATGGATAAGCGCCAAGTTTTAATGATAACTACAGTACCATCGCACGGTGACAAGCTAATACCAACTGGACGTAAAAATAGAAAAGGAGAAGAAATACTAATACCATCACCAGTAATATATTATTATAAAGCAAAGAAAGGTGTTGACATGTCAAATCAGATGTCATCCTATTATACTTACACTACAGAAGACAATCAAGTGGTATCGAAAGGTATTTTGCGAAGTTGCACTTGGAACCGCTGCGGTAAACACTTGGTCATTATATAACTTCCGAAACCCAAGGAAAAAGCTTGACATATTACAAATCACAGAGATGATTATAATGGGACTTATAGAAACTGACGAAGAAGTTGATGACAATACCTCATCAAACTCAATTTAATTATTTGTACAACTCTCCTTAATACTAAAATAGTTAGTAATTTGATGACAAATATTTATATAATAAATATTTGTCAGCAAACATATGTCATTAACAGCAATAACCTGAATTTATATATAGAGAGGTCAATAGAAACCAAGACAGATATTCTTACATTGATTATACTTACATTAAAATGGTATAGCATTGCTAGTCAACTGAAGTTATGCTTATTAGTTATAGTGATTGTTGAAATAAACTAATTATTTATAAATCTAAAACAATTATTCATCAACACCATAACCATCCACTACATGGCGACCGTGACGAAATCGAGATATTTTTAAATTCAATGATGAAAATGGTATGTCATAATTATATATAAAATAGTGGTGTGGAGTGCAGCATTGATAGTACAATAAAATTTCGGAAGACATTGCAAAGTGATGGCTAAGATGGGTCAAAGCCATCCAACAAAACAAAGTGTTTAAGAAACTGTAGTCGTTAACTCTAATTTCATCGTCCAAGAAGATGCTATAAGACCAGATAAAGAAGTTCAAACCCTGATTTTTCAGACGACAGATCAAGCGAGAAGTTACCAGAAGCATGGTAGTGACAAATCCCGGGATCCAGCCAACATCCAGTACCATTGTGTTGAATGTCTAGTGTGGGTAAGCTCATTTCTAAACAATCTATTCTTCATAAATTTTATTATTATGAGTACAACTCTATTTTTACAATTTGTTGTTTATCGTATACATTTATTTGTGGAATGAGTAATTTGTATTATGCAGTATTAGCCGTATTTAATAATATAATTCATATCGTTATCTCAAAACTAGTTATTCGTAACTTACTTTTTAATTGAAGTTAGGTTAGCAAATTCAAAAAAAAAACAATAGATTATTCTGTAAGTCTAATGTCGATTCAGTGGATTGATTTGAAAAATAAATTACAAACATTTTTTGATGAGATTTTGAAACATACCAAAAGAGCATTAAAACAAAAGGTTCCAAAAAAATATTGAAATAATGAATGATATAGTATTAAACATAGTAAATAACTTTAACTCCTACACTAATCTTTTGAATAAGTATTGGGCAAACTTAGACATAAATCAACAAAAATTTTGCAAATCTAATTTAAAAAAAAGACCGTAAGATCAATTCAAGTGCTACATTGTAAGTACGTAGTACCTGGTTCTTGCATCTCAGCGATAGTTACATCAGTAAGTGACAGCGCGTCTGAAAGTGACTCGAGCGAAAGTGAAGACGAAATAGCGTTGAGTGCTTCAGATTTTTTTAACCTAGCGAGTAAGATAATTCCCTCCGAATTAGATGGCTCTCCCGATAAATTACAAGCGTTCCTAGATGGATTAGGCTTGCTTAAAATACATGCTACAGGGAACGAGCAAAATGTCATAGCTTTTATAAAAAACAGACTCACTAGCAAAGCTAGGAACCTTATTACCAATGAAAATTCTATAGACCAAATAATAAACGCATTGAGAAGTGGTATTAAAGGCGAAAGCTCCAGTTTAGTGGTTGCGAAACTTAGCCAGTATCAGCAAGGACACAAAGAAGGTGTAACGTACGCCACTGAGGTGGAAAAATTGGCTGACAGATTACAAGCAGCATTTGTCGCGGAAGGAATGCCTGCAAATATAGCTACCAAGTACACTGCTGAAGCCGCAATGAAGGCGTTAACAGTAAATGCTAGTTCCGGAAACACCAGGCTAATAATGGCTCTTGGTAATTTCACATCCACGCAGGAGGCATCGACAAAATTTGTATCGGTTGACAAAACCGCTGAAATAAACAATGTTCTACGATACCAATCTAATTACAGATACAATAATCAGTTATAATATCACAAGAGCATAAACAATATTCGATTATTCACCGAGTCACGAGACGTATTTGGCGAAACATCACTAGAGCGCAGCTCGAGTGGTGTTTCGCGAAATACGTCGAGTTAAGAGGTAAATAATCGAAAAATATTGTCTATGCTCGAGTTGGTATTCGTTATGATTATATAACGAATAATATTCTAATTTTTTTTATTGATTAATATTGAAGGTACAATTATTATAAATACATATTTGATGTATTGTTGTTTTCGGAATTTGTAGTAGAATTAACTGACATTTCATTGATCTTGCCCGTTACTATGGAAATGATCACAATATGGCAGGAGGCGAAACACCAAAACGATTATATCACGTCGTCAAGGTGTATATTCACTTATCAATACGTCGTAACTAAGGGAAATTCAAGGATTGTATTGGTTCATTAGAACATGAGTTATATAATCACGGTAATAGTCGGTTTAACAAAGACGCCAGAAATAATAATTGGACAGGTAGTCCCAAGAATCAATATCCTGGTCAAGTCAGCAATAGTTATGGAAGACATCAGGCAACTCAGAATAACTATAATCAAAATACATCAAATAGCCACTACAGGCAATATGACGGAAATATTCATAATAATTATAGGTATAGAAATCAGCAAAGAAATGTGCGAAGAAGTTAAAGTAACCAAAATAGAAATGTAAGACTGTGTGAATCTGAGGAAGTGAATGAAATAGGTGAAAAGAATGAATTGGGGTTTCAAGAGCACAGTATACCATAAATAAAATTAGAAATTCCTTATTCGGAAAAAGTTACTTAATTTTTAATATGGATTTAAGTTTATCGAATTTCGTAACAATTTATGTAGATACTTTCAAATCGCATTGCAATTTTATTGTTGACACTGGAGCTGATATATCTTTGTTAAGACTTAGTGACGACTTACCAAGACAATTTATTAAAACAACGGTCAAAATTAATATTAAGGGAGTCACGGAAGGTACAACTCAGACACGACACTATTTCTTGACAATGTAAACTTTTTACATCAATTTCATATAGTAGAAAATTTTTTTCCAATTCCTGCCAATGGAATTCTAGGTAGAGACTTCTTGACAAAATATAAATGTACAATAGATTATGGAAACTGGGAAATGTACGTAAATTTTCCAAACAATGAGACAGTAGTGTTATAGTAGTTTGTGCAACTAGTGTGGATATGATGGCCATATCGCACGAAGACGAAGTTTGAGCACGACGCCGTAGGCGGAGTGCTCAATCGTCCGAGAGCGATATGGACAATCCACACGAGTCGAACAGTATATTTTTTCTACGACCCACTTAAGAAAAAATCTAGAAAAAAAACATTTTATTAAACTATAATATAACTCCAAATTAAAAATTTTTAATAATTTTACAATTATTATTATTTTATTATTATTTAGAAATAAAATTGAAATTTAAAAAAAACTTCCCAACTGGGAATCGAACTCTGATCTACCGCGTGAGAGGCTGGGATACTTACCACTGGACTACCGATGAATATACTAATCATCTATCTATAACGTCAAATGTATTACATAAAAACTGACGTTTGTCAGGAGTGCCCTTAAATATTCAATTTGGTCTGTTTCTATACGTTATACGTCTCCTTTGCGGCTAAGCGAATATCTGGTGGAACATTATTTATTGATTCATCACTGGAATCACTCATTTTTACTAATATTTTTCTTAAAAACCATAGAAATATTTTGACAAGTTATTTTGACGTTTCTATGAAATTGAAAAAAAATTAGTTGGCGGGTACTAAACGCAAATGCTGATTGGTGGATTTCATATACGTTCTAGGATGTATATGAAATCATATCCGTTCAGTTAACCGGAATGGCCTACATTTACATTCTGTAAATTGTGCAGAAAATGGATAATATACATGTGGGTGTAGAAAAAAATTATTTAACAGTCCTGATTATGACACAATAGCAGTACCACCTAGATGCGAATGTTTTAGACTAATAGATTCCTTTAAAAATCTTAGATACGACGTAGTAGTTGAGCAACAAGAAATCTCTCCAGGAATATTTATAGTTAGAAGTATAGCCTCTAACACTAAACCATATTATGTCCGAATATTAAACTCAACCTTTGACAATGCTTGTATTAAAGTTAAAGACATAAAAATTACAAATTTAGATTTATTAATGTGTATACTATTAAGAATGACACGGATGATAGAGTGAATGAATGGGGTGTTAAACCGATATCCGGCTTTTGGTATTTTATTGAAGTATATTGGTACTACTTTGCAAAGATTAATTTAAAATTTTTTTAAAGTGAATATTTTAGAAGACAAATAAAAATTAAGATTTCCTAAATGTTTGCAACTTTCACTACAGATACGTCACGCACTTAAAGATGAAGCTAGCCACTTTCTGATCTAGATGTTTTATGAACAAATAGCCAGTTACAAAAAGGCCATTTGAATTTGAAGTTTCAAGAACAGTCAAAGTCTATGAAAATATATATGAGTGTTTTGTTTTTGTTTACAGTTTATACGAGCTTGACGTTTTAACCCTTTTAATACCAAGCTTTTTTACATACGTGCGATACCAAGCGGGGTTCATTTGCACCCCATTTTTTTTTGTCTATCTTTGTAATTTTTACACTTTTTTTAAGTAAAATGAAAAAAAACGCAAATAAATTATTTTGTATCTATTTTTATTTCAATTTAGTTACTAAAAAATAAACAAACCTTAATTAGGTATTCAAAATTAATTTTAATTTTTTGCTTTACATGGGATACAAAAAATTTCTTTTTCAGAGTGATTTACACATACAAAACGCTCACATTTTACACAACGTTGTCTTGATTTTCTATCTTTGGTACTTTCACAGAGAAAACATCTACCTTGAGTTCCAACAGGTCTTGTTGAAGGGATATTTTGCTCCAATTCTGGAACAACTTTAAGAATATTTTCTTTTATGCTTGCTTGCAAACCATTATTATTTCTAAATCTATAAATCATATTTTCCTGGGCCAGTTCCTTTCCCAACTGAAGAAGATATTTTCTTCTTGCATCTAAGTGCCCAGACCCGTAATTTGGATTTTTAATTTTCCATATTTTATAGGCATTTATAGCTCCAATATCGATGATATGGTAAAAAAGTACCATGGGCCATCTAAGAGTTTTTCTTTGAGTGGTATATTTTGCTGCCATTTGGTCTGTTGCATCTACAGCTCCTTTAGTACTATTATAATGCAAGACAATATCTGGTTTGTAGTCTGACTCCTTATTACTTACTTTGTCATCGTCATGCTCGGTTGATAACAAAATAACGGTTTTGTTCTTTTTCGGCACATAAGACACTAATGTACAATGTTTTGTAAAAGCAAACATTGAAGAATATTCTTTTTTTGAAGATGATGGAAGTAGTTCCTTTGGTACAAAAGTCTTATTTTTGCGCAGAGTGCCACATAATGTAAGCTTCTTATCCAACAATTTTTGAGACAGCTGAAGACTAGTAAAGAAGTTATCAGTTGTGATACCATATCCTTGACTTAGATAATCAGAAAGTTCAAGAACAACCCGTTCACCTTGTCCTTTTTCAGGCTTGTTGCCTACTTTGCCTAACAAAAAAAATCGGTAGATAACATAGCATAAATCAAAATAAATGACTTACCTAAATACACTTGCATATTCAAAGTATAATTGTATTCACAATCTGCCAGTGCCCATATCTTTATTCCATACTTTGCTGGCTTGCTTTTCATATAGACCATAAATGGAGCCTTTCCTCGAAATGGGACGAGTTGCTCGTCAATGCACACGTGCGTACTCGGATATAGTGCTTTTTTACAGTTTGATACGAATTTATCAAATACTTCCCTTATTGGTGCAAGCTTGTCTTCTAACTTTCTCTCAGCCCTGGTCTCAAAATTATCGAATCTCAAAAATTTGGTCAGAAAATGGTATCCATTTCTAGACAAAGTTGCTGTTATTATAGGCCGACAATATGCAGGGTCACTAGTAAAAAGCATTGCAATGCTCCTAATGTAATAAGTAGACCTATATAGGCCTCGATTTCTCTTCTGTTAGTTGGCACATATTTCTTTGTACTCTCGGGATGAGTTTCATTATAATTATCAAAATGAAATTTAGCTTTCCGGTTGGTTTCAGCGACAATAATGTTAAATATATCGTCTGAAAAAACAGTATAAACGATTCTTTGATCGTACCTATTTCTGCACTGGTAGGTGTAAGTCCTGGAACATGCACAATCTTGTTTGCCTGCGAACGTCGAACTTGATTATTTATTGGCATTTTATACCACTGGGTACCATCTTTAGCTGCATAAACAGGAATATCAGCTACAGGTACCTCTAAGTTAGTGTTTTCTTCATCAGAAGAAGCATAGATTTCTTCATCGAATTCTTCTTGGTCGGATATATGGTCCTCACTTTCGATGTCGCTTGCATCATCTTCCTGCAATAATTCCTCATATTCTGGATCATCAATTTGCAACAGCTTTTGCATTATAGAGGGTAGAAGGAAGGAGCACCATCTTGTATGGGTGACAAGTTGAAAAAGTGTCCACCTGTAAACAGCAAATTATAATTCGAAGATTCACCGAAATGGCGCTCGTGTAGCTAATGGAAATGATGTGAATTTAGGGTTATAAACCGAGTGAAGTGTGCTGGGTTGAAAAATTTAGTATTTTTCGTGACTAGTGTAATTGAGAAATATGCAGTATTTAAAATCTCAATTATTTACGTAGTATTTCCTTTTTTAATTTTGTATCTTACTCTAATAATTCATGGCGCTGTTTTTAAAATCTTTCCACTTGCTACTATGGCGCCACCTTAATTTGCTTCCTTTCGATGGACACTTTTTAATACATTCAGATGGTGCTCCTTCCTTCTACCCTCCATATTTTTGCATATTATTTTATTTACTGAAAATGAATAAGAATAAAAAAGGTCAGAAAACTTTACGGCAAAAGAAGAACGTAAATTTACATGTAAATTTACAAGTTCATTAAAATCTTTGTCATCACTAAAATTTGGTAAATCAGGATATTCCATTATTATAATTTGGTAAAAATAAAAAAATTACATAATCCACTGACACAAAGTTTTAAGGTTAGAAAACTAGGATTATTTTAACCACTCACTTTTGGGCGGTTAACAAACCCGTAGGAAAAACTCTGGTTACCCACTGATCCAGTCTGGTACAACACCCATTTTGCTTAAACCATCAGTTATGTTTTAGACCTTGTTGGTAGAAGTCGTCCTATATCAACCCTTATGTACCTAGCTAACTTCTCTTTTAGGTTATGTATGAAAAAGCATGAATGGCGAACTATTTAAATCATCCAAAAGTTGAATTTTTAAATTGACATAAAATCCTTGTGAGAATGAAAATATTAAAAATACTTGATTCCCCATTATGATTTTGTCCACCACTAACTATATTAACATCAGTGAGAAAACATCATATTTTTGTTGGGTTTAATACCCCATTAACAATGAAGCGTAGATAGTGTTGAATAAATCATCGTCACCCTTTCCATGAGCTATTTTATGTATACTGTGTGTATATGTGTACTTTTTTTATAAGGGGTTAATAATTTAATTGTAAGAATTTCCTTGTACCATAGGCGTAGATATATTTTTTAAAGGGATCAATTTATATGTAAAAATTTACATCTACCATGGGCGTAAGATAGAATTTTTAAAGAGTTTTTTTTAAACTTAAATCATTGGTTACATTTAACTTTTTTCTTATACTTGTTATTTGTGAGATACCAGGGAAAATCGAGAAGTACTCAATTTTAATAAATGTTGACAACCACGTTATTAGGAGCTTTATCAAAAAAGTGTTCAAATATATTTTGAAAGAGTAAGGCAGTGGCGTACACAATTTTTTAAGGTATTAAAATCGGGAGTTACACATTAGGTCTGTCCAAACCGCAATCAGAAACTGTCAGAAACGATCAGAGAATAACTGGTCATAGCAAACACAACGAGTTTACTTTCGCGTAATTCCATTCTTTGATTGCAATGATCGACTACTCTCTGATCTGATATTTTAAGCTGATGATGGTGCCATCAGCGCTATTTTGCTACAGAGCAGTATATATATGCATCTCTCTTTTTGGGGTCTCTGTTCTGCTCATTAGGATGACAGGCTTTTTATTTTTTTAGATAAGTAAAAAATATCCTGAAAAATGATTTAACAATAAAAATTTTCTTCAATATTTCACTCATACATGTTGTATCAATGCAACGAATGCTGAATTATTAAATGGAAATTCAAAAATTACAGCGGAAATTCCACGTTGCCCTGACAACCCAGCGATAATTCCACGTTGCCATGACAACTGTTGACCGAAAACATTAAAATAATAAACGTGAAACGTCAAAGAAGAGTTTCTTAGAGGTTATGAATCGATTCGGAGATATAACAAAACGGGAAATTGATAAAAATGGCATTAAAAGTGTACCCATAAACACGGAAAAGAGTAAGAATAGTGTATGGAGACAATTTATGTTATTTTGCGACGAAAAAAGTACAAATTCAATATAGTGGAGATATTTGTATTTTTATTCGAGAAATATTCTCCCCAAATACCGCTTGTGCTTAAAAATTAACCGGATAATTTCCATTCAAGCTTGTTGTCTAATTCCACTCGTTCTTTGAACTCGTGGAATTATTAACAACAAGCTTCCATGGAAATTATCGGTAATTTTTCAGCACTCGTGGTATTACCCCCGAAAATTTTTCGAACATCCTTAAAAAGACTAATAAATAAGGTTTTCAAAATAATATACTTTTATATTCACTTCTAGGACGGCCGGTATATATAAATATTAATCGTAGATATGATAAACAACTTTACTTATTTAACGGGGTGACTAACGAATAAATTTTGTCGATTTATATTCAGTAGCGTGTTGACTTTCGAATAGGACTAAGACTAACCTAACCTCTTTAAACTTCTACTTTATTTTTTAAAACTCGCCATTTGTAATGTTTACATGAATGAACGCTCAAAACGGTCCATAATCCATTCCACTTGAGCTTAGGATAGTAACGCTCACAAACAAGTGGAACGGAAAAAACCTTAATGAACCTTCAAGGGAAAAGGTTAATGAAATGGTTATTTTTCCTTGCCTTTCTTGAAAAAGTAAGAGCTAAAATATATAAAACGAAAACAAACACTTAACCTCATTAATCGACTATTCCCGACTATTCACGAACGAAGACCGAAACGAGGCATGGGTTCCTGCATTTAAGAGCGCGCTCCTAAATTAGACAGCTCAAAACAGTTGGCACCCCTGACTCGCAACAAAATTTAGGTCATTTTGTAAACAACAAATCTAAAGAACGCAGTAAAATTAAGTGTTGAAATTTTAACACAATATAACTTGGACCTTTGTCTTGGGGATCAGGTATTTTGGTTAAGTTTTATATTGTTTTAAAAAAGATATTAGCCATTATGTGATGGTATGTTTTTGACAGTTTTGACAATTTGTGGTCACCAATTTGAACGCCAAGATCTGATCCCCAAAAGAAAGCCTAAAGAATTCGATTCTGAAAATATGAAATCTCAAACCATTGTATTTTTTGAGATTTGTTGCATACAAAATTTTGGAAACGAACATTAGTTCAGACGTTCCACCGTCTTGATGGATGGCGCTGTATGGAACTTCAATGACAGATGATGACGGTTTTGTGTCCATAAAAATATTTCAAATTATTTATTATTGTTCATAGCATAGCTTGTCAGTATTTGTAAGTGGTTATAATAAAATAATCTTCATGCTGAAAAAGTAAATTTGTGCTTCGTAAATGCTCTTTATATTTACTCCACATGTGCTCCATCACAAGTAACGTGTTTAGTGCCTATAGGTGTGAAATAAACCACAAATATTTTTAGCTACTGCTGGTGATCCCACAAAAAAGTGCCCTATATTTATTGATCCCCATATCGGGGCCTTTTGGTTCCTCCGGGGACCTGTACACAACCATATATATAGACTTCATCAGCATACATACATTGGCCACCCGAGTTAGTGAGAAAAACTACATTGGTGATAGTAATAAATGCATTCTACTAATTGACCAAAATAGACATTTCGTATTCTATTCTATACTGTTGTAATCCTTAATTTTCGAAACACAGGAATAAAAATGTTATATATTTTTGATCTTCAATTTTTCCAGGTGATGTATCGAAATGTTATTATAAATACTTTTTGCAGTTTTCCCCCAGTTTGTAATGAACGGACATGCCTGTTATTCCATTGACTCTTCTTAATCCTAATTATTCAAGTAAATTATACCAAAAATGTCTTCTTTTATTGAAAACAAAAACAAATTATTTAGGCAATCTTTTTGTTTAATTGTAGTATTACAAATTTGAAGTACAGAGTAAGTAGGCAGTTTTTATATTAATTATAATACAGAAAGAAACGCTAATTAATTAGGTAAACTATAAAAATGTTTATTATGGCAATAAACAGACATGTCTGCTTTTTCAATGATCCTTATTAATTATTCAAAAATGATCACAGCAAAAATAGGTGTATGTATGTTTTTGTTGAAAAGAAACAAATCAAAAATATTCTATAAAAATAAATAAAATTATTATTACATTATGTTTAATGTATTTATCTTCATATTTATTAGTACATAGCAGCTGAAGTTCATCTTCCATTTTTCTCTACCATTTCTCCTCAGAACGAAAAGAAAATTAAAAGTTTATAAAATTATCCATTTTTTACGATTCTACACTCAAAAAGAGGTGGTGACACCCATCGACATACTGAAGTCTTGATCCATATAGTTATAAAGACTGAAAAAAAAACAATTTAATTCTAAATACTCTAAATAAATATTTTTACTAACAAAATTATTTCAAACTCATTTCAGCAAAAGTTTTAAACAATCCATTTTATCAGAACTGTAAATGAAATAAAAAATTAGATGTTTCTTCTAAATAGGTGTTGACATTTTTTTACTTACTGAATAGTTATAGCGAACACTGCTATATGGAATATTATTTGGACCTGTGCTGGCAGTTACATCAGGCTTCATTTTAAAATGTCTTGTTAGTGTTTTTACTTACGCATTAGTAACGGCATCCATATCTTTGCCCTAATTATCTGGATTCTGTCTTGCCAGACTTCTTTTTCTCATATTCTGATATTGCTTGCTTGATATAAGGGAGGTCAATGTATTTCTGTCCTTTTCCTATTTGATTTCTGAATATTTCAGGAGCTATACATTCTGTATAGAATTGCTTCAGTTTCAGACGCATTTTTTCGGCCCATATTTTTCTATCTATCTCAATTTCCTCTATATATAGATCTATATTATCGCAGATATACACAACAAAGTAACATCTGCTACTATTAGCACAACACAACCCCGTTGTGTTGTGACTATTAGTTATTTTGGTGTATTCTTTGGTTATATTCTGGTTATATGCAATTGCCCGCCGATTGCCCCTGGATCTAAAAACACACGCTACCCCTACCCAGTCGAATTTGTTCGTTTTTTGCACAATAAAACGTAAATGTTTAGAATTTACATAGTTGCCACAACTATAAAAATAATGTTGAATTTACTTACCTAGATATTGTAACGAGAAAATAATAATGAAAAACCTACAATTATCTGAAATGAAACAATAACAAAATATAAGCACATACTTACCTGATATATTTCTATTTTGGAAACCCAAAAATTAATCACAATTTGCCTTATGACTAATACACTCTAGGTACGAATTCTGAAAACATAAGAAACCTAACATACAGGTCAAATGGTCACTATATAGATATTGCAAGTTCCTAAAAATATACCTAATATCTTTTATGACGTGCATAGATTTTCTTGTTAAAAAAAAATTTCTCCTTGTTTGAGGATTTTCGTATAACATGGCAACATCGGTTGTGAATGCAGCATTCTGTATTTTACGATTTTACTTGGCTCTTTTGGATTTTAAAGCTTCGATGCCAAATGTAAAAATTATCCCTAGAAATCCTTAGATACAATTTAATAATTCTCTCCATTACGACGATAAAAAGAGATGAGGATGGTTATCTAGTTTTTAGCTTGCCATAGGTAATAATAATTGTTGAATAAAATTAATGAATGAGGTAGGTAACATTACATTTTAAAAAATTTCGAAGCATAAATGTTTTGTAGGTAACTTTGTCTTGTCAATATAGTCGAAATTACCTTGCAAATTAATTGATTATATAAGCATTTAAAACAATGAAAGAAAATAAGAACCCAAATAATAATTATTAAAGGATGACGTAGTAATAGTGTTAGTTGTTGATTAGAAAAATATTGTAAAACAAAGGAAGTCTAAAAAATTAATTTCGTCTACCTACTCTAGAAATGGCAATAGCGCTTCTTCGACTTGGTAGAGTTGAAATATCTGAGCTTTATTTATGTTTCCCTTCAATCTGTTTTCTTATCTTATCAGTAGGTACAAAGTTATGTGGCTTCAAATATTTTTGAAATGAGGGTAGGTCCGTAAAATGGGTAAAAAAACTGAAGTTTTTTAAATGTTTTAGCGAAAAGCTCGGTCAAATTCAGTTCCTTTTTGTATAAACATACCTATTTTAAAATAAGTAATCTTTTAAAAACGAAAAGATGTTTAGAATTAAAAATAACTTTCAAATAGGTATTCAATATTGTTTATTTAAATCAGAACAATAATTTTTTCGATACTTTCTGTGAAATAAAAAATTTTTTGATGTAAAACAATGTGTTAAATATTTGGAAGTTATTTTTAATTCTAAACATCTTTTCTTTATAATTTTTGAAATTGTCCAAAATAAATGTACCTACCTACCTACTTGAGACTCTTGAGCAAAAATCACATCTAATTTAAATTTTGATATCTAATGTATATATTATACCTAGTTTATTTCGTATTCAATAAATTATTTTAAAAAAATGAAAAATGGTCCGTAATAATTAATAATGGGTTGTAAGTTATGTTGTATATATTATATCTATAGGTAACCTATCACGTGAAAATATTCACAAGATTAGCTTTTTGCAGTGTTTTTTCATTCAGATAATTCCAATGGATTTTTGTTAGGTCGGTTTGGTTTGCTTTGTATTTTATCATTAGGTACTTACCTACTTCTCAATAAATGGAAATTATAAATCTCGATATATAAAACTTGAAAATATAGAGAAACGACGATAATGATTGGAATATTATTTTAATTTCAAAATTAACCTATAAAAGTACAGAAAAAAATTAAAGAAGTAACGAGAATACCTAATAGGTAAAATAAACATACTAGCTGTTGAGGAAAAATAGCAAATAAATGAAATCATAATTTACCTATTGCGATTGAAAATAAAAATATTTGCTGGCAGAAATTGTGTTTGTTTGAAACCAAAACATCGAAACAGCTGATCCGGAGAGAAGTTTGTTTGAATCGTGAAGAGCAAAGATAAATACTTTATACCTATACGGCCAAGAGTGGAAAGACAAAAAGAGAGAGAGAAAATAAGTTGCATAAATAAAAGCCGATTCGGTACTACTAGCGACATCTATCGTAAATATTTTGAACCAAAAAATTACTAGATAAGTAGCAAGTATTTTGTAAGTTTTAAGGTTTATACACCTGCGCGGAGGGCCCTCTCAAGATTACGGGCCCAGTTGGAACAAACCTATTATATCTGACAACTGACAGCTGACAATCGATACCACTTGAATTTCTTCCGACGCTGTTGCAGTTAATACTTCCGCTTCAAATATTCACTTTTTTGAGGTTAAGCTGCCATTTTGTAAAATAAAATTTTTAAAATGTGTTTTTACTTCCGCCTGCAGTCTGACCTTTAAAGTCGATGAATGTTTTATTGAATTAACGCATCTAATTTTTTTTTTAGATCCAAAAGTTCAGATCAGGATTCATTCGTTAGCAGACGACATGTTAACAATAACTGCGATAAGTAGTTTAGCTCTGGCTGTTATTTTAATAATCATTGTTGACGCCTGCTGGTTGGCAAAATCTAAAGTTAGAAAAGCCCAACGATTAGAACGAAGAAATAGCATCAGACAAAGTTTACATTCGCTTCGATCGATCGGAATGTCTCAAAGCAGTTTTGCCGATACTGGATACAGGCGTAAGCCAAATCAACAGGTCAGAAAAATTATAATGACACTAATTTGTTGATATAATAAAACACACATTACACAAAAATAAAACTTTATTTTTCGTAATTTGAAAATAAACGCTTCTTATAAATTAACGGGATATTAACAACTGTTTACTTTTTATCTTTATCATCTTTACCGCCTTTATCGTCAGCTGGATCTTTTTCGGGTTTCTTTATTTCTTCTTTCTTCTGATATAGTATACTTTTGGACAGTTCGCCAACCAACATATCGATGGAACCGTCTATAAGTCGATTTTGCATATCTGGCGTAACAGATTTTCTTACTGCCGCTTCGACGTACTGTACCAAATTTCTTTGTTGGATTTTTCTGAATACGTCCCCAACAGCTACTTGATAGTTCAAAATAAGTTTTACTCGTTCATAGACGTGCATTTGTCTTTTGCGAAACTCTGCTTCGTATTGCATAGCTACGTTTTCTCTTTTTGCTTCTACTAACAGTAATTGGCCTTCGGCTTGATACAGAAGAAATTTTTCATGTGCTAAAACTGTAGAGAAATATTAATATTATTGGTTATTCACCGTTGCCTGGTTAGATGAACTCTGTAAATAAAATATTGAACATTAAAAACAATCAGTGGGTCCTATCGAGCGAAATTGATATGGCAACACCGCTCAGCCGTCGATCGGCTATCGGATTCGACAGTTACGGAAATAATCAATTGAAGCAATTTAAGGTCGAAACACACTTATCAGCACAGCACCTGACAAGCATCGTCAGAGCACCGTCGAGTGGTCAACTCGACGGTTGTGTATGGGCTCACTTAACGCATCGTCACGGGATCAGCACCGCCGCGATACCCGACCATAGACTTCACTTTATATTGTCAGAGATATTGAATTGGCACGCGCCGTCCGCAAAATATTCTCTCTGAGAAATATGTTGTGGTCGAGGCGTTGACGTGCCTTGTCGGTAATGTGCTGATGTTAGGTATGCGCGTTTACGTTTAAATACACATAAGAAATAAAATCTGCTGGTGATGATCAGTCGCTGTTCCTATGAGGTGCTGATAAGTGTGTTTCGACCTTTCAAGTGTGATATTTTGTAAAAGAGTAAAATTATAATCATATGGATATCGCTCCATGAAAATTTACAACTTTCTTTTTATTACAGCAATGCCATATATTGATGTGCCTCGTTGAAATTTTGCACAAAAGTTGATAATAAATAGTCTTCCAATTCCATATTCAAAATTCGCTGACAAACGCTACGAGGGTCGAAAATTTTGAATATGGAATATGAAAGACTATTATATTATCAACCTTTGTTTAAAATATAAACGAGGCACAATCGCATTACAGTGATAAAAAGAAAGTTGTAAATTTTTTTAAAAATTCTTGGTTCTCAATTTTTTCAACCCTCGTAACGTTTGACAGCGAATTCTGAATATGGACTTTTATATTATCACATATAACTCAGTCCTTTTTCAACCAAATTTTTATATCAGATTTCAACTTCCCCCCGTATATTGGACTGGTCGAGCCATAAGGCGACCGTAATAAACGGACATCTTGGTGCACTGTTGCCGGCTCAGTGAATTGTCGCAGATTCTATTGGAGCTTAGGAGCTAGCTTCTCACTCGTAAATACATATACTGATACAAATAGGATGTTTTATAAAATGTATAATTTTTTATAAATGGTTACCTTCTTTTAGTTCTTGAATACTGTTTTCTCTATTCTGTTGCCATCCATTTTCATAAGCATCAATTTCTTTATCCAACCATTTAGCCAGTGGAGGTCCCACATAATGAACAGAAGCCCAAACCATTACAGCCATAGACAGCCCCCCATAATAATTGTGTTCCAGTACATATTTCTCTTTACTAACTAAATATATTCCAGTTGTAAATAAGAATGTGTAAAATCCACAGACACCAGTTTTCGGATAGAAAAAAGTTGCCCATTCTTTTGGTATAAAACCCCAAATAACTGGACCTGGCTCTTGTCTAAGAAGAGCTAGTTTCTTAACAATAGGTTCTTTTGGAGGTGGACCATCGGAGGGGGGTCCAGCAATCATAGAATCTTTCAATTTACTGATAGTTTTATCTAATGGTTGATCCTGTGGTAAGTTTGGATTCTGGTTATCGTCTAACGCTAATTTAAATCCATCCGTTAATCTCAAAACAAGTTTATTCGAAGATAATCGATCGCATTCTTTTGATAATCGACTAGTTACAGTTGCTTCTTTTTCCCTTTCGGTAACTTCGTAAGTTTCTTCATCGCATTTGAAAAGTAAAGTGTCACCTTGCTTGTATTTATTCAATTTTTCACTATCAAAAATTTTCACATTTTTTCCATCACAATACGATTTTGCAATAATTAAACGTACAGTCTGAATATTCTTTGAAATAATGTGCAAATATTTCATTTTAAACATATATTTTCAGTTGTCGGTAAAAATTGTTTGTTTGACAAATGACAATATGACAAACCACAGAATATCCCACTGATAGAGAAGAGACAACTTTTGACATTTCTGTATATAATAGGCAATTTTTAGCGAGTTATTGGTTATAAGTAATTTAATTATTTTCAGAGCACTCGATCTACGGATACTCTCACAAAAAAAATGATTACGAACGGATCCATAGACAGCATGGAAAAATCAACGTACAGCTCATCTATAGATGACAATCAATCTTATGATGTGTATGAATCTCATAATCCAAATCCGACTTCATTCTCATTTTCTCCGACTATTGAATACCACAAATCACCATCCCGCTTTGAAAAGCAATATGCAAAGCCCACTTTTGATTTATCCTATAAAAACGAAGGTTTCAGGGATAATTCTACGTTTGCTTCAAACTCGAACTATCAATCGAGAGCCGAAAGTGTTCAGGACGATTCCACTGAAGAGAGTCCTATCATGGATAAAAGTAGTTACCCTCCAAGTCAATATTATAACACAGACACCCTACCGTTACATAATAAATCTGATTCGACGTTGGATATGAAGAGAGGTATAGAAGAAGCTAACAAACCTTATGATTATGGTTTTATAGAAGAGTTAAAAAATAAACTTCCGCAAAAGAAACCACCAAGAAAATATTCGCCTACTTACTCTGAAAAACTCGATAATATGACTTACTCTCACGATTTTAATACCGTAGGACTAGCGCATTCCCATGATACGAGACCACAGTCGGCGAATATTTTAGAAGAAGATTTCGACGAACGCGTTCCTCCTATACCGAAAACGAGAGCAAAAAGTGAGGTTTTATTAGAAACGAACTTCGACTACATTCCCCCAGGTGGCAGTCCTCAATTTAATCAGCCTATTTCTGACGCGAGTCGAAGTAAAAGTCAACCTCTAGAAACGGCAATGTAATGGAAATTTAGAAATTTATTAGTCCGCGACTGTAATGTAGGTGTTTAATGAAATTGAACGTTTGGACTAAAAAATAAATGTCTAGTTGAAGCATCTGTCATTAGAGGTGGATTTATAACTCTGTTTGTTTATTTCTGTGATTCTTGGTCACAAAGTCACACGCCAGAAAAATTGAATAACGAAACACAGAGTAGAGATTTAGCTCAATAGGGCGTTTCCAAGTGACGCCATGTTGTCTTGAACAGCTGATCCCGGACAACCTTCAGAAAGATGGACGGAAATAGCATTTTTTACTGATTCGAGAACTAAATCGAGAACAAAAGTTAATTGGTTTTGGTAAATTTGTGTACTAGTGTGTATGTTGGATACTTTAATAATCTAAAAGTGTAAAAATGCAATTTTTATGAGTTTTATCGTGTTATATTACTCGGTTTGAGGTTATATTAGAATTAAGTGTGGAGGTTGTCCGGTGACAGAAATTCGTCACGATGACGTACTTGGAAAAGGTCAATTCAACTACATTTGGTAGAATTACGTAAGAACAACTTCTGAACAATATAATTTGTGATAGTAGGTGGTAATTTTCAACTTGAAACTTTATATTTTTGAGGCAATTAAGGCGCGCATAGAACTAGTCTGGTGGTGGAGTAACGTATGTCAAACGGTGGATTCCATTTTATAGTTTAAATTTTCGTTTCTATACAAATCCAATGGTGTACTTCGATTTTTTTGACACGGGCCTCATCAATGGGTTTCCGTTGGTGCTTTTTATTTTCCGAGTTTTATTTTTTAAATATGAAAGAATACGATTGTCAGTGTCTGCCACCGCCACGTCACTACTACTTGAATGTACGCCTAGCCTAATACTATTAAATGTGTTCTTAAACGATAAGACGATGATCGAACAAAAGTAGATCAGCAAAGCGGGTTCTGGGGCATAAGTGGCGTTCATGAAAAATGGGCTATGCAAATTTTAAAAAGTGTGCTGTGTGACGCGTGACGTGTGTGCGAGAAGTAGTACGTCGGAAAGAACAACAACAGAATAGTTATAATTTTTTTTTCTAAAATAATATATTATATACACTTATCGGACCATTTGTATTGTCACTGCGCATGATTTTTTCTATGTATCGTTAATCTATGTCACACAATCATCACAGTGCCGTTTGTCCCAAACCATACCCCAATATTCAATATACAGGGTGTACCAATCTTACGACAAAGTTCGATACATGGGTTACTTTAAGAGATATCAAAAAATGTTATCAAGAAAAATACCAGATGTCTTTAAGGTCCATATTTTGACATTATCTCGAACTATACAGTTTTGAATAACTCCGTTACAAAAGAAAGATATGATTTTTTTTTAAAGGGAACCCCTGTATAATTATACTGAATTCGGATAACGTAGTAAAACGTTATATCAAATCTTAAAAAAAACGTGAGCAATCCGAATTCGGTATAATATACAGGGGTTCCCATTTAAAAATCATATGTTTTGTTTGTAACGGAGTTATTCAACACCCTGTATAGTTCTAGATAATTTCAAAATATGGTCTACTAATTTTCTTAATAAAATTTTCACTTAAAATAATCCATATACCGTACTTTATCGTAAGATTGATACACCCCGTATCCTCTTTCCGACGTAATACCTCTCGCGCTTACGTTACGCCTCACACAGCACACTATTTATTAGTTAATTTCCATAGCCCCCTTTTGACTAAGGCCACTTGTGCCTCAGAACCCGCTTTGCTGATCTACTAAAAAAATTTTAACAATATGAATATTTATAAAAATTTTGATATATTTTATACTATAGATATTTTAAGAAAAGTTGTATTATTTTTATTACAAAATCTGATGTACTGAGTGTTAGCTAATTAGTCTATTTCCTCCAAAGATTTAATAAAGATCCATCGTAACAAATTTATGGTAAATTGAAAACTAATTAAATGCTAGCTAGTTTTTATCTCGTTTTTGTGTGTGTACATTCGATAATATAATCGGTATACCCAAGTTCAGGGCCACTAGTTTATTTTTACCAAATTTTGATGAGCTGTCAGAATTTTTTGTTGGTGTGAAATAATTGATGACGAACATTAGATTTTGTACTAAAAATAATTTATAGGTAATAAGCGAACCTTGAAAATATTGTTATATTATTATTGCACACTGTATATATTTTTGTTACAAAAAAATTGACTGATATAGTACGAGAATGTACAATCGGGTCTTGTATTATTTTTGGCATTTTGTAAATAATGTTTAAATAAGCAGATCTCAAATAATGTAAAATAAATATTTTCTATGAACTCTTTATGCATTTTTATTTATTTAAGAGCCCCAGCGCTGGATGTTGTACATTTCTTGATTTTAAAAGGGCATATGACTATCAATCGTAGTAAATCTAACTTCCAAATAGTACCTTTAAACTCGAGCATTCCTAAAACAAATACCCAAATATGGGAGAACTTTCAGAATCTTTTAAAGTAAGACAAGGAGATGGAGTGCTGGACCTGACGTTTGTGCGTACAGCTATCTCATCTACTCGTTCGTGAGCCTGATGTCTTACCTGTCTACGCCTATCTCGCTCTCCTGGCAAGCCTCACGCCTGCACGCCCATTCCAGTCACCCCCCTCACTAGCACATCACATCATGGCCTTCCCACTTCTGATATATAAGCTAAATATTCTGATCATTGAAAAAGGGAAACCATCGGACTCGAACCCGGGTCCCCTCGGTTAGAAAGCCCTTACGTAAACCTCTGCGCAAATGGCAATGGCAAAGTCATTCAGGCCAATAACTCTGTCTTCTTTCATTTTGAATTGATGATGATGAATTGATTTTGATAATGGAGAAACTTATTGATAGGCATGTTAGGGAAAACTTTCTCATTGAAAGGCCACTACATTATAACAAACATGTCTATCAATCAGGAAAATCCTGTGAAACAGCCTCATACCAACTGGTGTCGAAAATTGAGGTTGCCCTAGGAAATCAAGAAATAGCTCTCGGAGCATTTCTTGATATAGAAGGAGCGTTCGACCACACCTTCTTTGACTCCATGATAGCTGCTGATGCAAGGCGTGGAGCAGACGACACCACATGTCGGTGGATGAAAAACATGCTTTTCAACAGGACAGCAACGACAACATTATGTGGAAATTCCATGGAGGTATCGATAATGAAGGGATGCCCACAGGGAGGAGTCCTATCACCTTTGCAGTGGGACATTGATATAGACGAACTCCTAGAGGAATTGAACAGGAAGGGGATATACACCCAGGGGTATGCAGATGATCTGACAATACTTATACTGGGAAAATACCCTAACGTTATATCGGAGCTGATGCAACAAGCTCTGGAAATGGTGGAGATTTGGTGAAGGAGGGAATGCCTAAGGGTGGACCCTGCAAAAACTGCGCTCATTCCCTTCACTAGAAAAAGGAAGCTTGAGAGACTAAGTCTGTTCAACGTGCAGCTGTTTCTTAGCCAGGAGATCAAGTATCTGGGCATAATTCTGGATGCAAAACTAACCTGGAATTCACACCTACATGACAAAACCTAATGGCTGCCAAACGGGCGATAGGAAACACATGGGGACTAAATCCACGGATCGTACACTGACCGTACACAACTGTGGTAAGACCCATGGTTACCTAAAGAGCCTTAGTTTGGTGGCCAAAAACAGATCAGAGGAAAGCCGAACTGAAGATATCAAAACTTCACCTGTGCATAACGGGTGCGATGAGAAGCAGCCCGACTGCGACAATGGAAGCCATTCTCAATTTTCCTCCTCTTGCTCTTCCTGTTAAGGCGGAAGCGAGAATGGGTGCATACAGGCTGGAATGCAATGGGAATTGGCATAGTCATTCCAGAATCACAGATGTTATCACAAACTCGCTTCTTTAAATGAGAAGTGATAACATGTTAGCCACAATTAACGACAACCAACCATAACATATCCAGCTAAACTGGGATGGGTTGGAAGCATGCAGTCAGGAAGGAAGGTTGGTGTGGTACGCAGACGGATCCAAAAGAGGAGCTGGAGTCCATGGTGCGAGACCCAGGTGCAATGTCCACGCATCGTTTGGGAAGTTTGCATCAGTATTCCATGCAGAAATGTACGCAATCGACACTGCCTACAAAAACTTTTAACCCTGGCAAGTAACTTTTAACTGGGTCCCGGGGCACAAAAGGGTATTGTAGGCAATGAAAAGGCAGACACCCTAGCAAAGCTATAGGGTCTGAAACTGTATTCACTGATCCTGAACCATTATTTGGAATATCAAAATCTGCTGCACGTGGTTGTACATCTCGGTGGAGACGGAATTACTCACCGATCACTGTACCCTAAGAAAGCACAGGCATATAGGGCGAGGAGCCTATCTGTCGGTTTTGCATGGAAGAGGAGGAAACAGCCTCTCTCTCACATTATCCTCGATTGTGAAGCACTGTCTCATTGGAGATATAAACTTCTAGGACTAAAGTATCCAAGGGAAGATTTCTCCAAGAAGGACCTAGTAAAAATACTGTTGAGCCTGATAAGGGCTACTGGTCTCTTCACATAAACGGTATAAGGGGCCGTTCATAAACTACGTTCGCATACAAGGGGGAGGAGGGGTCTTGCTGGGTGTGACAAGGGAGGACGGGGGGTCTACGGCAACGTGACGTTCGCCGTTCATAAAAAAAATTACTTTAGTATTTATTTCGTCAGTGAAACTTCAGCTTGAAACTGTAGATTTTCAGCAAACTCCTTACGATTGGTTTTGTCCATCGGTCCACGATAAATAATTGGCAAGTAGAACATGTAAGGAATGTGGCCTATATCACAGGTCTAAAAAAACCTTACTGCATCATTTAAAAAATTTCCATCGAAAACGGAAACGAAAAGATGAAGTACTTCGGCGTATACAACCAACTCGCATTGCTCGAAAGTTGTTATGCATATAAAGGCGCGTTTACTTGTATCCAGTAGCTGGCGTAAGTCTCAACAGCCTGCCACCTCTTGTATATTACTGTCATCATGTGAATATTTTTTCGTGCCAGTGACAATAGGGGGGAAGGGGGTCAAAAAAGCTAATTTTGGCGTGACGTATTTTATGAACCAAGAGCACAAAAAGCCTAAAGGCTGAGGTGCCGAGGTCTCTAAGCCTCTGACTGGTGGTGGTGCTGAATCAATAAATCAACCCTCTGCGCTACGGACGGTTCCTACCTATTGATTAATTGGCAAAAGCGATACGACCCCTACCGGACGTTCAGGTAACCGAGCTATGGGCCGTGTCATCAGTCATTTGTCGTGTTTTGCATTGTATTTAAGTGCTTTTTAACAGTTGTTACATCGTATTCCAGTTAGTTTTCGTTTTATTTGCTGTTGTTTCATTATTTGAAAATGAATCATTACTGTATTTCATGTAATCTACTATGCTCAACTTCATGTCTAATTATGTTGATATATGAACACAATCCAAATCAAGACAATCTACAAGAGATATTTTTCAAAGAAAAAATAACACAAATCCAAAAATAAACACATTAACTAGTTCAACACACGCAAACACAGTTAAATAAACAAATATAATGGCTGATAATGGCCCATAGCTAGATTCCAACTGTCACCGTCCGCAGCGCTGCAATCTTAACCCGAGTCGCCTACAGGTTCTTACGAGTAAAACCTCTAGTCCGAAATTGTTAACTTTCATATAATTTTTGTCGCTGGATACGGTCCTGTATTAATATATTTATTTTAATAGATCTGCTGATAACACAAATTTTTAGTTGAAATGTTGTTACGAGTATGTTATTCGTTGTAATTAATTTTACATACATTCTCTTCGTTTTAATAATTGCAACAGTATATTTTTAAATTTTAAATTTTTAACAGGGACCAATTATGAAAACGCTGACTCGTATTATTGCCAGAGCCGGCTTAAATAACAAATTAAAGACATTTTAAAGCTATTAACCAAGACCAAGATTCAATAACGTAATTTATTGAGGAAAGTATTTCAACATTTTTCAAAAACATCTATAGGGCATGTCCAACAACTGATATGTTGACACTAATGACAGTAGATAGTCCTGAGTAGGGATATTCGATATATATCGATGCATCGAAAACATCGATGTTTACAATGCGATCCATCGAATCAATCCGATGTTTTAAAAAGCTATCGATGTACTCGATGTTTTTTCATAAAACATTGAATCGATGATAACCAAATAATTTCATAAAAACTCAAAACTCAAGTTTGACCGCTAAAATTTTACCTAAAATCTTACTTTCTGTTTGTTTGTTTTAAAATAGATAAGTTTATTTTTCAATAGTAGACTGACATTATAATGTCGTCGCGGCGGCCAACGTGTACTAAGGCCTTTTGCCGAATTCAGAAATGATGTTGACAGCACTGCCCAAGAATCAGTGACAATAAAAAACTGTTTTTGTCAAGTGCCGTAATAGTCGTTTTTTATCTTTAGTTTCGTCAAAAATTGTTCGATTTCGATGACAATTTGGTAGAAGGTAGCTTTCATAGTAACAAACCATGAAAAAATTTGCAAATAAAAATATTGAAAATTTTTAGAATTTTGACGTTTTTTCGGTAAACACTATTTTTGGGGAGTGGAAAAAGACATGATTGCGATTTCCGGCCAAAGTTGAATTCCTAGAAACAAAAGTTGAATATAGACCTTGGAAAAATCTACAACTTTTTCGTTAATGACTTTTTCACATAACCTCAAAATTATCTCGTAAAACGCAAAAAACTGCATTTTTCGTTCTTTATTTTTAGTTTCATCAAAAATTGTCCGATTTCGTTGACAATTTGGTAGAAGGTAGCTTTCATAGTATCAAACCATGAAAAAAAATTTCAAATAAAAATTTTTAAAATTTGAATTGATTATAGCGAATTATTAAAGAAATGGACTAATAAATAGAAATCAATTTAGAATGTGATAATTAAGTATTAACTTCACAATTAACAGCGTCAGAAATTGAAGAAATTTCAAGTGGTATCGATTGTCAGTTGTCAGATATAATGAGTACATCTTAACTTTTTCTTTTTATCAAAATACTCAAAAAAGTCCACAAAATAAGCCTAAAAAATACGGTGTTAAAAAATAATATATCTTTATATTCACTAAGACGGCCGGTATATATTAACGTTGAGTGATAAATCACAATCAATACATATACTCCAGTAAAGGAAATGTTAAAGTTGTAATAACAGCGACATCTTCACCACCAACCGCAAACCAAAAGTCTAATTGACACAAACGTCTGTTTGTACTATCAATAGATTATTACAGTTGCCTGTAAAATTGACGTAGTTAGTACAAGTCATATATTATTCCTTCTAATTGCAAACCAGAATGGTTGGTTAAATCTTAATGTAGATCATACCGACCCCGTTTAACTTAGAAGTGTCTGTCGGGGCATATAGCCCGAGAAGTAGTTGTTGCATTTTAGTGAACGGCCTCTGTTTTTTGAAAAATATTTTTCAAAAACTTTGGAAGGCGTTATAATAGTATTAAACTATTATCTTTGACATCTATTTTATCCTGTTTGTAGATTTTTGAAAGTGTACTTTGCAAGTAAAAAGTTCTAGCAGGTGCAGCCGGTAGAGGACATCCAGCTGAAAAGGGCATCCAGGACATTTTCTGATATCGTCTGTGGTTTCCTCGGCCGGTGGGGAATATTTTCTTTCGATTGTGGACATTTTCACCGGCTGCTTATACAGTGTGGAAACCACTTATGGAATAAAATTCTTTATGTCATTATCTTAGAAAATTATAAAAAATGCCGAGACACGTCAACTTTTGAATTGAGTTGTGCGTTATGTAAACATAAATTTAAATGTACAGGGTGATTTACGCATGTATGCCATAGTCGGTGTTGTTTTTTTTAAATGAAACACCCTGTATATTTGCATATTTTTGAAATCCTCTTAATGAACCGATTCCAACAAACTGAATAATGTATGGTCAATTATGAATTATACAGGGTGAAATTTTGAAATTAATAATTTATTACACTTGAAATATTGGTATTTTTTTAAATTAGCTAAATATGGATTTATCAAAAATCTAAACTAACTAATTATTAGACGTATTTGTATATTAAACAACGCCAATAATTAGACAAAATAGGTAAATAATGTGGATTGTTTTCTATGCTGTCAGTTGTTGATGTGTTGACAGTTTATACTGAAAAAGTAAAATCTTTGTCAAACACTCTTTCCTTGTCGACATAACAATGAAATATTTAACTGAGACTCACCGAATTGAGATTTTAATTATGATCGGGTACGGAGATAACTACAGAAGTCAAGTTGAAGTGGCAAACTTATTTAATCACAGGTATCCCGAATTGCCTAATATTTCACAAAGTACTGTGTCTAAAATTCATGCACAATTCAGAGAACTTGGACATGTCAAACCATTGAAAAGAAAACCACACTTCGTTGAAGATGATGTGAAAGTGGATATTTTGTTAAGTGTCGAAGAGAATCCAACTTCAAGTACACGTCAAATTGCCCGTGAAAATAATGTTAGTCATACAACTGTTCTAAGATGTCTTCATAAAGAAAAACTTCATCCCTACAAATTAACTTTTGTGCAGGAGTTAACAGAAGACCATCAGATCCAGTTCGTAGAATGAATTTCTGCGAAAGATTGATGAATAAGCTGAACAGAAATGAGGTAGCTCTTGGTACCATTCTTTTTTCTGACGAATCAACATTCACATTGAATGGAGAGGTAAACCGACAGAACTGTAGATATTGGTCAGCAGAGAATCCTAATTGGATGCGTGAGACACATACTCAGTACCCTCAAAAGATGAACGTTTGGGCCGGTATCATAGGCGACCATATTATTGGTCCTATATTTATAGATGGAAATTTGACAGCTGAAAAATATTTAAATATGCTTAGAAATGAAGTTATTCCTGCGTTGGCAAACTTATATCCCAACGCAATAGATCCTAGCTTGCCGAATGAAAATGTTTGGTTCCAGCAAGACGGGGCAACACCCCATTATGCTTTAATGGTAAGAACTTATGGATTGGACGAAGAGGTACTATTGAGTGGCCAGCTAGATCGCCAGACCTTACGCCGTTAGATTTTTTTCTGTGGGGTTATCTCAAGAACAAAGAATATGCAACACAACCAACTAGCATTGTAGACCTCAAAGACAGGATAACTACAGAAATACGGAATATTTCACCTCAAACTTTAAACAAAGTTAAGGAGGAGTTCTATAGGAGACTGTGCTATTGCCAACAACTAGGTGGAGAACATTTTGAGCATTTATTTTAATGTATTAAAATCAAATACATCAGGTATTTTATGTATGTGTTTAATAACTGTAAAAATAAAAATTTCACCCTGTATAATTCATAATTGACCATACATTATTTAGTTTGTTGAAATCGGTTCATTAAGGGGATTTCAGAAATATGCAAATAAACAGGGTGTTTCATTAAAAAAAACAACACCGACTATGGCATACTTGCGTGAATCACCCTGTACATTTAAATTTATGTTTACATAACGCACAACTCAATTCAAAAGTTGACGTGTCTCGGCATTTTTTATAATTTTCTAAAATAATGACATAAAGAATTTTATTCCATAAGTGGTGTCCATACTGTATATTCTACTGGTTGAAAAGAAAAACAAAGATAAAACCATAGTGACCAAACCGTAAATAGAGGCAACAAGTCATAGGCCCCTGTATAAGTGGGAATGTCCATCTGAACTCCGGTGAGAGAGAAAAAGACAGACGTCAGAGGCTTTTCTTTTTTTTCTCGTCTATAGCATGCACGCCCTTAGAGAAAGACAGCCTAGACCTCTGACTGTCTATCTCTCTCTTATACGCTGATGGGTTCCGAGCTGGATTGTTGCCTCTCTCTGTAGTATCTCTATGATCAAATTATTAATTATCTAAATCCAAAAAGCGATCAAGTATGTAAATGTTTTTGTTGACAGTTTTATTTCGTAAGAATTTTATGTCTGATGTACAATTTTGAGTTTTCTATTTTTTTTAAATATTTTATCCAAATCAAATGTGATTAATCGACCCTATACATAATTTATTATTTTTCCAATATGGAAAGTAAAATCCCGAGGATTACAGGTAATAAAAACATTTTATCACCTTTTATGTCTAGGCTAATTTCCATACATTTTAGTGGATGAAGACTCTATTGATTTGGGAGAATTTAATTTGGATGATTTAGCGAATTTGACAAAATTTAATGTGGACGAAAAGAAAAAGAGATCGTAAGTTTATCAATTATTTGACATCTGTAATGACAATGTCTTATTTATTTAATTTTTAAAATTTACTATCTACTTCTCTGGCCTCTGGCGTTGATCTCCTTAAATACACATTTGCATTAGTAAGAATTTATGAAGCATCTAATTTCATATCGACTATTCACACCTCTTAACTATATTAAGTCTTCGCCCACATAAACTACACTGTAAACTAGGAGCGAAACCGAAAATCTTATAGGCTCATAACAACAATTTTACAGGAAACTGTAATAATCTATTGATAGTACAAACAGACATTTGTGTCAATTAGAATTTTGGTTCGCGATTTGAGATGTCGCTGTTATCACAACGTTAACATTTCCTTTCCTGGAGTATATGTATTGATTGCGATTTCAGCATCGTCTTTTGTCTGGGATTCAGAGCACAGTGCTGTCAGACGGAGAATATCTACCCTGTACTGATGAGGCGCAAAGACGCCGAAACTGGTCTACAAGTGATATTGTCTATTCTAATTGCAAACTAGAATGGTTGGTTAAATCTTGTAGATCATACCGACCCCGTTTAACTAAGAAGTGTAATTCAATGTCTGTCGGGACATATAGCCCGAGAAGTAGTTGTTCCTTCTAAGTGAACGGTCACGTTTATGAAAATGTGCAACTTGTGGAAATTGTTCATAGTATTTGTGTCTATACCTAGATAAACATTTGAGAAATGGTATATATACCTCTACTATACGTTTAATATTTCCACGGGTACAGTCTTTGACGAAAATTATGGTGCATTTTGCTACAAACCCCCTTAATATTATCAAAATTAATATTTTAAAAAGGCACTACTTACAGGAGCTTCATTAACAATTATTATGTTTTATATTTTTTACAGAAGAACAAGAAAATCTCCTAGAAAGAGTAGAAAATCGCCAGTGAGTGATTTCTGCATTGGATATGGAGACATTCCAAAATCCGAAAGCGAGTAAGTAAAATTTGGGAAATATTTGGTATGAGAACTACTGAGATTGAGTTCAAATAATTCCAGGTTAATCAATTGTGGATTAAGAAACTTGGCTACTGCTTATAATGCGAATACACATTATTTCCTTGCCATAAATTAATAATGACTTTTTTCTTTTCTAGAAATTTACTAAATATCACGGATGAAGAATATCTCAACTTAAAATCTGTGTCCGAACAAGTGATGTCAAGTCCAACTACACCGATTATTTCTGGGGAAGAAGAAGAAGAATCGTCTTCTGCACAAACTTATATTTATGATAAAGGCAGCGACATCGATTCGATGTATTTAGATGAGAGAACTTCTTTCTCTAAAGGTAGGTGAACTACAAAGGTTAGCTGATATTTTGTTGCTTTGATAAAAAAATAATAACTTAAGCTGCTATCAAACTGAACAGTACCTATATATTGAAATGTACGCTTCAAGCAGTGGCGGGGGAGATCGCCATTGTCAAATGTCTATTAGGTCCTCCATTATGACGTGACTTTAGATATGTAAATATTATTATTGTCGCAGATGAAAAAGTTCAGTAAAAAAAAAACAATTATTTTCAATTTTCCACGAGTAGCTACTAACTTTATCTACTATATTATATAGTCGCGTTTTTGTGATCTTAGTTTTAGGAACTGTACCTACACTAATTATTATAATTACTCAATTGCAGCATTTCTAAGCAAACGCCATCTATCCATAATGGCTACTGCATGCGGAATCCTTTTGATATCCGTACTGATTTATATAACATTCGATAAAAATATGCTACAAATCTTCTTCAAACCGAGAGTAGCCCCAGAATCCTTTATTAAGTCGTATATAAAATTTCTGGTAGGAGAATTATTCGACGGGGTAACCCAGATTTTTGGAACTATAGGAAACTTTTTATCGAAACCGGTAAGTTATTTTTTGGAACTGAATACCATGTACTAACATATTCGACAAAAAATAAGCAAATGTAATAAATATAGGTACTCGTAGCCAAATTGGAAACGCTTCTGGCAAAGTTTATGGGATATAAAAAATTAATAAAATTTGCTAACAAATAATTTAAAGATATTCTCTTTATTATAAAGATATACTTTTAAAAGAATGTAATTTTTAGTCAAATTATAAATATAATTCTAGGTAAATTATTCAGAAGAGGATTTCTTCAGCTCATAAAGTAGGTACTACAGTGACGGCACAAACGTTTATATTACAAGGTATACCTAGTAAACAAAAAAAGATTTTGTAAAACAATCATTTTGAAAGAATATCTAAATATACATCTATATTATTCAAAAAATATTTTTGAAATTTATTTATAACTATTCCAGTAGCGGCTCGTAACTGGGACAGAGAAAAACTACTTTATAAAAAATGTAACACTACTGAATATTTTATAGGACAAAATATCAAAAGTTATATTAACTATCAAATTATTAGTTATACTCAATGTTTATTTATATGAATTAATACAGTTTCCTGTAAAATTGTCGTATTTAGTAAAGCGTTTTAACAATAGATGTCGAAGAATAAAAATATATTATTCTACGCTTCACAACTAGTTTTGAAAAATATTTTTCAAAACTAGTTGTGAAGCGTAGAAGAATATATTTTTATTCTTCGACATCTATTGTTTATTTATATATTTAGACCAGTAAGTCACTACACAATTTCATTTTTTTTAGATTCGTGATCCTGAAGTCCCTTCCTGGTAGCGCGTCGTTTATTCAAGTTCACTCCAAATTAAATATAATCCTGTACGATCAACAACAACTATAGATGTCTTCAAAATATCCACTTTAACAAAATCTTTGTACCGGTAATTTCTATATTATAAGAATAAAACTGTCAACAAAAAATAAATATCAAATCTACAGACACTTTGTATTTATTTTAAATAGTCAATTATTACATTCTAAAATCTTAAGAACGTTTATTGAATGTACTTGTTGGTTGTGGGTTGTGTGAGTTGGAGACCACTGATATTATTGAAATCCAACATTTTCTTGGTATCTGGATCAACTTCAATGATGTCATGTTTCAAAGCAGAAGCTTCTGGTAGGTAGATAGTTATCACTAGGGCTGGGCGATTATAAAAAAATATAATCGATTATCGATTATATAAAATCATCGATTAATCGAAAATAATCGATTAATCGAAGAAATTCGATTAATCGATTAATCGAAAATAATCGATTAATCTAAAATAACTGATTAATCGAAAGTAATCGATTAATCGAAAATAATCGATTAATCGAAAATAATCGATTAATCTAAAATAACTGATTAATCGAAAATAATTGATTAATCGAAAATAATCGATTAATCGAAAATAATCGATTAATCGAAAATAATCGATTAATCGAAAATAATCGATTAATCGAGAATAATCGATTAATCGAAAATAATCAATTTTCGATTATTCGAAAATTTATTATTTTTCATTGATATTCTTGATAACGGCAGCTGGACCGCTACCGAAACGTTAAAAATAGAGTTTCAACAAACATCGTGATCAAGAAATATTATATTTAACTAATTTTTCCCCAACTCACGCCTCTAAAAAGATTGACAGTTTGGAACTTACGAAAATATTTTGAAATTTAAGACTTAAAAAACTTGTCAAGATTTTCTTAAGGCATCAGTTAGGGAAAAAGTAATTATATTCAATAGTTCTTGATAACGATACGTGGTAAAATCTATCGAAACATTGAAATAAAGTTTCAAAAGAACGATTGTGGTTTGATTCCTACAAAAAACAAGATAAAGAGTGAGTAAACCATAAGGAACATACAGAAGATATTTGGAAGTACTTAAGATTCTGATATTGAATTATGCTGAAATAATTATTCAGAAAATAAATTTTTTAATCGTTAAATTAATTATTTTCGAATAATCGGAAATTCGATTATTGGATTTATCGATATTATCTAATTGATATTTAATCTTATATTTGATTGTTATTAATTTATGGATAATTAGAAAATATTAAGTTTATAAGGTAATTAAACGATAGAAATAGTTTTATAGCATCGAATTATTGAGCATATTTATTCGAAAAATAAGTTTTGTTTATTTATAATACCAATTTGAACTTTAGAATAGCCACATTTTTGTACTTTTTGTGCTCGCTTAATTCGATTTAACACTAAAGGTTGCATCGTCAAAAAGGTTTTTTTTTATGAAAAACCTTTAAAATCAAGAACACTTAATTTTTTAATTGAAAGTTGAGTTCCTAGAAACAAAAGTTGAATAGGAAAAGTTGTAGACCTTGGAAAAATCTACAACTTTTTCGTCAATGACTTTTTCACATAACCTCAAAATTATCTCTTAAAACGCAAAAAACTGCATTTTTCGTTTTTTATTTTTAGTTTCGTCAAAAATTGTTCGATTTCGATGGCAATTTGGTAGGAGGTAGCTTTCATACTAACAAACCATGAAAAAAATTTTCCAATAAAAATATTGAAAATTTTTAGAATTTTGACGTTTTTTCGGGAAACACTATTTTTGGGGAGTGGAAAAAGACATGATTGCGATTTCCGGCCAAAGTTGAGTTCCTAGAAACAAAAGTTGAATATAAAAGTTGTAGACCTTGGAAAAATCTACAACTTTTTTGTCAATGACTTTTTCACATAACCTCAAAATTATCTCGTAAAACGCAAAAAACTGCATTTTTCGCTTTTTATTTTTAGTTTCGTCAAAAATTGTTCGATTTCGATGGCAATTTGGTAGGAGGTAGCTTTCATAGTAACAAACCATGAAAAAAATTTTCAAATAAAAATATTGGAAATTTTGACGGTTTTTCGGTACACTTTTTTTGGGGGGTGGAAAAAGACATTATTGCGATTACCGACCAAAGTTGAGTTCCTAGAAACAAAAGTTGAATAGAAAAGTTGTAGACCTTGGAAAAATCTACAACTTTTTCATGGATGACTTTTCCATATAACCTCAAAATTAGCTCGTAAAACGCAAAAAGCTGCATTTTTCGTTTTTTATTTTTAGTTTCATCAAAAATTGTTCGATTTCGATGACAATTTTGTAAAAGGTTGCTTTCATAGTAACAAACCATGAAAAGAATTTTCAAATGAAAATATTGGAAATTTTGACGTTTTTTCGGTACACTTTTTTTGGGGGGTGGAAAAAGACATTTTTGCGATTATCGGCCAAATTTGAGTTCAAAAAAAAAAAGTTGAATATAAAAGTTGTAGATATTGGAAAAACCTACAACTTTTTCATCCATGACTTTTTCACATAACCTCAAAATTATCTCGTAAAACGCAAAAATCTGCATTTTTCGTTTTTTATTTTTAGTTTCGTCAAAAATTATTCGATTTTGATGACAATTTGGTAGAAGGTAGCTTTCATAGTAACAAACCATGAAAAAAATTTGCAACTAAAAATATTTAAAATTTTGACGTTTATGGGGAGTGGAAAAAGACATGATTGCGTTTTTCGGCCAAAGTTGAGTTTCTAGCAAACGCGGCATTAGAAAATTTTTATTCGGTGTGGAATGAACTTGTGTCTTCTCATGTGCCAAAGTTTAGGGTTTTCAGTAGTCACAAAAAATTTCCTATTTGGTTTACTAGAGAAATAAGAGATACTCTCAAAGAAAAGGACAAACATAGGAAGTTAAGAACGGTGTCAGATTATTATAAATTAAAATATATTGAAACTAGAAGAACACTAAAATATCTAATAAAAATTGAAGAGAATAAATACATTAATCAGTCACAAGAAAATGTTTCAAATGATATTAACTATTTTTGGAACTACATTAATGGTAGAAAAGTGATGGTAAATTTTTGTACAAAGACAAAGAAATTGAAGAGAATAAAGAAGTTGCAGATATCTTCGCCAAACATTTCTACTCTGTTTATGATTAGGATCGAGCTACTTATAATTTAAATTTTGACGATAAACCTAATAAAAATGAAAACTTTCTTATTAGAACAATATCACCTAGCGATTATGATCTAGCAGTAAAAAAGCTAAAACCAAAAAAAGCTTCGGGTGTGGATGGAATTCCACCCTATGTTTTAAAAGGGTGTAGCGAATGGCTTAAAATTCCACTTTTACATATCTTTAATAGAATAGTAGAGTTCAAAGTTTTTCCTGAAATTTGGAAAACTGCAATTACTATACCGATTTTTAAATCCGGCTATAAAAGAAACGTAGAAAATTATAGACCCATATCATTAATGTGTGCTCCTGCCAAATTATTTGAAAATATCATATACCCAAACATTGAAAAATACATAGTGTTTCGAATAAATCTATAAATACAAACTTATTTATACTTGGCAATCATGTTTTTGAGACAATTGGCGAACAATCACAATTAGATGTAGTTTTTACTGATTTCCGTAAGGCATTTGATCGTGTTAATCACGATATCCTGTTGAAAAAGATACATAAGATGGGTATTGGGAAGGATCTTATAGAATTAAAAGTTATTTAGAAAACAGGAAATTCATTGTTAGATGTAATGGAAATGCCTCTGGGAAATTGCATGCGAACTCGGGAGTACCTCAGGGTTCAAATATAGGACCGCTTCTATTTCTTTTATTTATTAACGACTTACCTTTAGTACTTAAACATTGTGAATGTCTCTTATTTGCAGATGATCTTAAATTATTATATAGGACAGTGCGAGATTGTAGCTTACTGCAGAGAGACATACACAATTTATATGAATGGAGTTTAGTAAACAAATTACACTTCAATCTTAAAAAGTGCAATGTTATGAGTCTGTCTCGGGCAAAAGGTGTAATTATTTTTGATTATGAAATGGGTGGAGAAGTATTAATAAGATGTACAGAAGTTAAAGACCTTGGTGTTACTTACAACAACACTTTTCCATTTGTAAAACATATTAGAAACTTGGTTTCTGCAGCAAACAGAGTTTTAGGTTTTGTTATTAGGCAAACAGAGGCTTTTAATAATATTGATATAATAAAATTGTTATATTTTACTCTAGTTAGACCAAAATTAGAATTTGCCAGCACAATTTGGTTCTCAGAAGGTATAACTATACTAAAGGAAATAGAAAAGGTCCAAAATAAATTTCTTCTTCTTCAAAAAATATAATAATTGGCCTGATTACAAAACCGTGAGATCAAAAGATCTTAGAGCGCAAAGACGTAATTTATCAGTTACTATGTTTTTGTACAAAGAGTTATTAATAATAAGATAAACTGTCCTGAGATAATCTTACTTATTCCTTTTAATGTTCCTAAGCCGACAAACACGTTCGCTATTAATGTTTAGAATACCAAAAACTACATTAACAACAAGAGCTCCTCTTCCAGGAATTTTGAAACTTGTAAATAATTTCAATATGCTAATTGATATAGATTGGTCATTATCTGAAACTAAGTTTTATAATCTGATTTTAAACCACGTTATTAACACTTCTATGTAGTAACTTGAAAAGACTGCTATTTGAACCTCTACATATCTGGGGTGTGTTTTTATATATTCGGGTCATGCCATTCATGTATTCATTTGTATATCAGCATTTGTTAAAATTAAATCTTGTAATAAGGCATCAATCCTGTTGGGTTTATAAATAAATAAATTACTAAATTATGCTAATTTAAAGATTTTAACTATTGAACACTTTACTGATACACATCAAGTGTTAAATTAGAATTTAGTACTATTATCAGTAACATATCCAAAAACAGAAATATTTTTTGGGTACACTACGATGTTACATTTCCAGTGGCGGTCCTTACAATAACTTAGTTCATTGAATCACAATTTATATTTAAAATTTACCAAATAAACAGTTTTGGGCGACCCTGTAGAAATAAATATTCGAATAATCACCGCGTTGTAAAGACGATTAGAAGAGTTTTCCAATGAGGGGTCTTGAGACACATGGTTGCATTTAAAAAAAGTGCCGATTACGTCACCACGTTAATACTGGTAACGCAATGTTCGTTACATCTACATCATGTGGTGACGATTCAAAAATTAAAATTAACCTGTTTTTGGATTTTTTCCAAAAGTCGTTTATTTTGGAAATAATGAATTTATTCCATACATTAGCGACATACTGTATACCGGCCTTCTTAGTGAATATAAAGATACATTATTTTTAAAACCGTATTTTTTAGGCTTATTTTGTAGACTTTTTTGAGTATTTTAATGAAAAAGAAAAAGTTAAGATGTACTCATTATATCTGACAACTGACAATCGATACTACTTGAAATTTGTTCAATTTCTGACGCTGTTAATTATTGTGAAGTTAATACTTTATTATCACATTCTAAATTGATTTCTTTGATAGATAATTCGCTATAATCAATTCAAATCTTTACTCTTTTGAGGTTAAGCTGTCATTTCGTAAACCACCAAATTTATCCACCACCTCGAATGGTTTGCAACTTTGGTTGATGCAACAGTAATAAATGAACGCGTCATTTCTTCAATCAGAAATCCACCAATGAATATAAAAACGCGGTTGGTGGATCTACCAGTGAATAAAAAAACATGTTTATTAACTTGCAGTTGCCGTTCCCGTTGAAAGTTAAAAAGCTAGTTTCCGGCTCCGTCCCTTCACTAGAAACCCCACCGTCTTATCTTCCGCCACATCCAGTCCGCACCGCTCTATCTTCTTCACACTCTTCCTACACATTCTCTCCGCCTTACTTTCTATCTCCGCCTCTCCCTTTGCCGTACATACCAGACACACATCGTCCGCATACACCGTAATCTCACGTCCCTCTTCATATACTATCTCACAAACCTCATCAAACACAAACTTCCAGAGCGTCGGTACAAGAACCGAGCCCCGAAGCACTCCAGCCTCCGTCTCATACCTCCTCCCTCTGGAGTCTACAATTACACGCCCCGTCAGGCAGTCCTCCACCATGTTAACCAACCCCTGCCACACTCCAAGCCTCAGCAACGCGCTCAACACTGCCAGTTTGCTGACAGTGTTGAACGCGTTCCCGACGTCGAAGAACACGAGTAGGACCAATTTCTTCTTCCTCCAGCTGCCCTCCCTAGCTCTTACCACCAAGCCCATCACCTTGCCTAGTGCCAAGATGCAAGATTTCCCCTTCGTGAACCCGTGCTGGTTTACCCTAATATCCCCATTCCTTCCAATTTCCTCCTCAATCCTATCCTTTATTATACCCTCCATCAATTCACCCAGACCACACATTAGGCTGATAGGCCTGTAGTCTCCCGCCCGCTTCCCCTCTCTACCCGCCTTCTTCATCAGTATCACCCTGGCCACCTTCCATCCTCCCGGGAACTCCTCCTCCCTCAGCACCCTGTTGAATAGTTCGCAAAAGTACTCCCCATTGTCACCCAACAGCCTCTTCATCATATCACCCCTCAGGCCATCTATCCCAGGGGCTTTCCTCAGTTTAATGTTTCTCCCTCCCTCCTCTACTTCCCATTTCTCTACCGGCCTTATCTCTCTCATTTTCCCTACTCCCCTAGTATCCTGGATTTCTCGAATTCTGTCCCCCACTCCTCCTTCTCCCCCTGTGAACAATTTCTCTAGAATCTCCTTCTCCCAATCCTCCTCTAGCACCTCGTTCCTATTTCCACCCATCCTCTCCACCACTAACTCATACGCCTTTCCATATGGATTGTTTTCCAATTCCTCTAGTAACTCTTCCCACTTCCCTCTTTTGTCCTCTCCACCCTACGCTCCAGTTCCTTCTTCTCTTTGTATCCTTCCTCTTCCCCTCAGCATCCGTCTTCGTTCTTTCTTACACTCCCTCCAGAACTCCTCTATTTTCTCATTCCACCTGTAATTGGCCCTCCGCTCACACCTATTGCCCCTCTTTCCCTCTCTTTTACAGCCCTGTATCACATTGTACAATTCATCTGCATCATGTCCAAGTCACCTTCCTATCTCCTCTCTTATTTTCTTTCTCATACTCTCTGCCTCGGCCTTCGTCCACTTCCATCCCCACTCTTCCAATAATTCCTTTCTCCCTTTCCTTATATCCGTCTCCACATACCTCCACATATCCTCCAGAACCCTCCAACTAGTCACTCTTTCCCCCAGCCACCACGAAGGTGGGCAGTAGTCCATCATTCAGCACCACCAACCCGTTGGATGTCAACACTTCCTCCAGAATCTCCCCTCTCCTGTCCGCTTTCTTCCCCCCATACAGTATTCTTAGCATTGAAGTCCCCTGCCACCATTCTCCTTATGATCCTCCTTTTTCCTTTTGACACCCTCAGATCGTCCTCTAATCCTGTCATGCTCCTCTCATATTCTTCCAGGCTGACATTTGGGCTTATATACACACTGTACACCTCCATGTCTCCCATTCGCACTACCACCCATCCGTTTCCGTTCCTCACTTCATCCGCCCTCAGTTCATCCCCTACCACTCTTATTCCTGCCTCTCTTGTATCGTCCATAATCCATCCTCCTGCTTCCCCACATATCTAGCATTTACCTCGGATCCACACACCACATCCACTTCCCTCCTAAAAATCACTACATCCAATATATCATGCATTTCCCTAAATTTATCTGTAACACCGTCCATCCATCCCCTACATCCCTTCTTCCCGCGCAATGCTCGCCCCTTCCTCGTCCCCTCCGAGGGGTCCGGAGGGTCCCTCCCATTTTTTCCTTCACCTTTTCCATCATCTTCATCTACTTCTTTCCTTCCCCTACGTACTCTACAAAGGAAGGCCTGCCGACAGTCTCTGGTTATGTGATCCTCACTCTTACATAGCCAGCAGTAACTCCTCTCCTTGATTCCCTTTGCCTTACACCCTGCTACTTTGTGCCCCTTCACCCCACATCCAAAGCATCTGCCCACCTCTCTACCCTCTACAATAGTTACCCTGTTCCACCCCAATCTAATTTCCCTTTTTCCCAGTAAGGCTTCCGCCTTCACCATCGTCATTTTCACCCCGTTCTTCTCCTTTACCACTTTAATCACCTTTGTCTCTTTCCCAATCCATTTCTCTATTTTCACCCTCACCCCTTTATCTTTCATCCACGGGTCTATCCCTACCATCTTTATGCTTTTTGTTCCCCTCCCCGCTTCCACCGCCCTAGCTCCTATCACCCTTTCCACCTCCTCCAGAATTCCCCTCATCTCAACCCCCTTCTTTGCCTCTATAACCACCTTCCTATATCTTGAGACTCTTAGTCTATCCACCCACTCCCCTTTCATCTCCCCCAACCCCCTCTTAATCCTTTAAATCCCCTCCTGATCGACTTCCCGATATATTTCAGGATTATCGCCCCATTCCTACCCCCCTTTTCCTTTTCCCCATCTGTATAGATTGTTACCTCCGCCTCCTCTCCGTCACCTCTCACTCACGCCACCATCTTCTTCAGCACCACCACCTCTCCAATGCTGTTCCCGCTCCTCACTTCCCCAAACAGCCGACGCATCAGCTCGAACACCCTCTTCTCATCTGATGGGTTCCGAGCTGGATTGTTGCCTCTCTCTGTAGTATCTCTATGATCACATTATTAATTATCTAAATCCAAAAAGCGATCAAGTATGTAAATGTTTTTGTTGACAGTTTTATTTCGTAAGAATTTTATGTCTGATGAACAATTTTGAGTTTTCTACTTTTTTAAAATATATTATCCAAATCAAATGTGATTAATCGACCCTATACATATTTTATTATTTTTCCAATATGGAAAGTAAAAGCCCGAGGATTACAGGTAATAAAAACGTTTTATCACCTTTTATGTCTAGGCTAATTTCTATACATTTTAGTGGATGAAGACTCTATTGATTTGGGAAAATTTAATTTGGATGATTTAGAAAATGTAAGAAAATTTAACGTGGACGAAAAGAAAAAGAGACCGTAAGTTTATCAATTATTTGACATCTGTAATGACAATGTCTTAATTATTTAATTTTTAAAATTTACTATCTACTTCTCTGGCCTCTGGCGTTGATCTCCTTAAATACACATTTGCATTAGTAAGAATTTATGAAGCATCTAATTTCATATCGACTATTCACACCTCTTAACTACAGTATCCGCCAAAATAAACAGTACCGAAAATAAAAATAAAAATTAATTTTTAATTTCTGTAATGTAAGTGTTCAAAATGTTCACCATTTCGACGCAAACAAGCTTCATATCGATTTTGTAAGTCAATAAACATATTTATAAAAAGTGGTTGATGTAACCGCCGAAAAATATTTTGTATTCTTTCCCGTAGTTCGGCAATATTCGCCGGCGGATTTTCCGAGTGAAATATTTTGTCCTTCATTATGCCCCAAAAGTATGCGTCAGGTGGCGTCAGATCAGGTGAATGAGAAGGATATTCGAAGTCTGTTCACCGAGAAATTATTCTATTTTCCGTATGAACGAAAATAATGCTCTACCAAAAACACTTTTTCTTCCGTTGTTACAACCATTTTTGAATCAAATTTAACTGCAGCGTACTATTAATATATCAACTAATGATAATTTAGTCAAATATGACAAATCCATATTACATAAACAACTCCACAGCACTTTCTGTTTCGGTACTGTTTATTTTGGCGGATACCATATTTCCATGGGTACAGTCTTTGACGAAAATTATGGTGCATTTTGCTACAAACCCCCTTAATATTATCAAAATTAATATTTTAAAAAGGCACTACTTACAGGAGCTTCATTAACAATTATTATGTTTTATATTTTTTACATAAGAACAAAAAAATCTCCTAGAAAGAGTAGAAAATCGCCAGTGAGTGATTTCTGCATTGGATATGGAGACATTCCAAAATCCGAAAGCGAGTAAGTAAAATTTGGGAAATATTTGGTATGAGAACTACTGAGATTGAGTTCAAATAATTCCAGGTTAATCAATTGTGGATTAAGAAACTTGGCTACTGCTTACAATGCGAATACACATTATTTCCTTGCCATAAATTAATAATGACTTTTTTCTTTTCTAGAAATTTACTAAGTATCACGGATGATGAATATCTCAACCTAAAATCTGTGTCCGAACAAGAGATGTCAAGTCCAACTACACCGATTATTTCTGGGGAAGAAGAAGAAGAATCGTCTTCTGCACAAACTTATATTTATGATAAAGGCAGCGACATCGATTCGATGTATTTAGATGAGAGAACTTCTTTCTCTAAAGGTAGGTGAACTACAAAGGTTAGCTGATATTTTGTTGCTTTGATAAAAAAATAATAACTTAAGCTGCTATCAAACTGAACAGTACCTATATATTGAAATGTACGCTTCAAGCAGTGGCGGGGGAGATCGCCATTGTCAAATGTCTATTAGGTCCTCCATTATGACGTGACTTTAGATATGTAAATATTATTATTGTCGCAGATGAAAAAGTTCAGTAAAAAAAAAACAATTATTTTCAATTTTCCACGAGTAGCTACTAACTTTATCTACTATATTATATAGTCGCGTTTTTGTGATCTTAGTTTTAGGAACTGTACCTACACTAATTATTATAATTACTCAATTGCAGCATTTCTAAGCAAACGCCATCTATCCATAATGGCTACTGCATGCGGAATCCTTTTGATATCCGTACTGATTTATATAACATTCGATAAAAATATGCTACAAATCTTCTTCAAACCGAGAGTAGCCCCAGAATCCTTTATTAAGTCGTATATAAAATTTCTGGTAGGAGAATTATTCGACGGGGTAACCCAGATTTTTGGAACTATAGGAAACTTTTTATCGAAACCGGTAAGTTATTTTTTGGAACTGAATACCATGTACTAACATATTCGATAAAAAATAAGCAAATGTAATAAATATAGGTACTCGTAGCCAAATTGGAGATGCTACTGGCAAAGTTTATGGGATATAAAAAAATAATAAAATTTGCTAACAAATAATTTAAAGATATTCTCTTTATTATAAAGATATACTTTTAAAAGAATGTAATTTTTAGTCAAATTATAAATATAATTCTAGGTAAAATATTCAGAAGAGGATTTCTTCAGCTCATAAAGTAGGTACTACAGTGACGGCACAAACGTTTATATTACAAGGTATACCTAGTAAACAAAAAAAGATTTTGTAAAACAATCATTTTGAAAGAATATCTAAATATACATCTATATTATTCAAAAAATATTTTTGAAATTTATTTATAACTATTCCAGTAGCGGCTCGTAACTGGGACAGAGAAAAACTACTTTATAAAAAATGTAACACTACTGAATATTTTATAGGACAAAATATCAAAAGTTATATTAACTATCAAATTATTAGTTATACTCAATGTTTATTTATATGAATTAATACAGTTTCCTGTAAAATTGTCGTATTTAGTAAAGCGTTTTAACAATAGATGTCGAAGAATAAAAATATATTATTCTACGCTTCACAACTAGTTTTGAAAAATATTTTTCAAAACTAGTTGTGAAGCGTAGAAGAATATATTTTTATTCTTCGACATCTATTGTTTATTTATATATTTAGACCAGTAAGTCACTACACAATTTCATTTTTTTTAGATTCGTGATCCTGAAGTCCCTTCCTGGTAGCGCGTCGTTTATTCAAGTTCACTCCAAATTAAATATAATCCTGTACGATCAACAACAACTATAGATGTCTTCAAAATATCCACTTTAACAAAATCTTTGTACCGGTAATTTCTATATTATAAGAATAAAACTGTCAACAAAAAATAAATATCAAATCTACAGACACTTTGTATTTATTTTAAATAGTCAATTATTACATTCTAAAATCTTAAGAACGTCTATTGAATGTACTTGTTGGTTGTGGGTTGTGTGAGTTGGAGACCACTGATATTATTGAAATCCAACATTTTCAACATTTTCTTGGTATCTGGATCAACTTCAATGATGTCATGTTTCAAAGCAGAAGCTTCTGGTAGGTAGATAGTTATCACTAGGGCTGGGCGATTATAAAAAAATATAATCGATTATCGATTATATAAAATCATCGATTAATCGAAAATAATCGATTAATCGAAGAAATTCGATTAATCGATTAATCGAAAATAATCGATTAATCTAAAATAACTGATTAATCGAAAGTAATCGATTAATCGAAAATAATCGATTAATCGAAAATAATCGATTAATCTAAAATAACTGATTAATCGAAAATAATTGATTAATCGAAAATAATCGATTAATCGAAAATAATCGATTAATCGAAAATAATCGATTAATCGAAAATAATCGATTAATCGAGAATAATCGATTAATCGAAAATAATCAATTTTCGATTATTCGAAAATTTATTATTTTTCATTGATATTCTTGATAACGGCAGCTGGACCGCTACCGAAACGTTAAAAATAGAGTTTCAACAAACATCGTGATCAAGAAATATTATATTTAACTAATTTTTCCCCAACTCACGCCTCTAAAAAGATTGACAGTTTGGAACTTACGAAAATATTTTGAAATTTAAGACTTAAAAAACTTGTCAAGATTTTCTTAAGGCATCAGTTAGGGAAAAAGTAATTATATTCAATAGTTCTTGATAACGATACGTGGTAAAAGCTATCGAAACGTTGAAATAAAGTTTCAAAAGAACGATTGTGGTTTGATTCCTACAAAAAACAAGATAAAGAGTGAGTAAACCATAAGGAACATACAGAAGATATTTGGAAGTACTTAAGATTCTGATATTGAATTATGCTGAAATAATTATTCAGAAAATAAATTTTTTAATCGTTAAAATAATTATTTTCAAATAATCGGAAATTCGATTATTGGATTTATCGATATTATCTAATTGATATTTAATCTTATATTTGATTGTTATTAATTTATGGATAATTAGAAAATATTAAATTAATAAGGTAATTAAACGATAGTTATAGTTTTATAGCATCGAATTATTGAGCATATTTATTCGAAAAATAAGTTTTGCTTATTTATAATACTAATTTGAACTTATAGAATAGCCACATTTTTGTACTTTTTTTGCTCGCTTAATTCGATTTAACACTAAAGGTTGCATCGTCAAAAAGGTTTTTTTTTATGGAAAACCTTTAAAATCAAGAACACTTAATTTTTTAATTGAAAGTTGAGTTCCTAGAAACAAAAGTTGAATAGGAAAAGTTGTAGACCTTGGAAAAATCTACAACTTTTTCGTCAATGACTTTTTCACATAACCTCAAAATTATCTCTTAAAACGCAAAAAACTGCATTTTTCGTTTTTTATTTTTAGTTTCGTCAAAAATTGTTCGATTTCGATGGCAATTTGGTAGGAGGTAGCTTTCATACTAACAAACCATGAAAAAAATTTTCAAATAAAAATATTGAAAATTTTTAGAATTTTGACGTTTTTTCGGGAAACACTATTTTTGGGGAGTGGAAAAAGACATGATTGCGATTTCCGGCCAAAGTTGAGTTCCTAGAAACAAAAGTTGAATAGGAAAAGTTGTAGACCTTGGAAAAATCTACAACTTTTTCGTCAATGACTTTTTCACATAACCTCAAAATTATCTCTTAAAACGCAAAAAACTGCATTTTTCGTTTTTTATTTTTAGTTTCGTCAAAAATTGTTCGATTTCGATGGCAATTTGGTAGGAGGTAGCTTTCATACTAACAAACCATGAAAAAAATTTTCAAATAAAAATATTGAAAATTTTTAGAATTTTGACGTTTTTTCGGGAAACACTATTTTTGGGGAGTGGAAAAAGACATGATTGCGATTTCCGGCCAAAGTTGAGTTCCTAGAAACAAAAGTTGAATAGAAAAGTTCTAGACCTTGGAAAAATCTACAACTTTTTTGTCAATGACTTTTTCACATAACCTCAAAATTATCTCGTAAAACGCAAAAAACTGCATTTTTCGCTTTTTATTTTTAGTTCCGTCAAAAATTGTTCGATTTCGATGACAATTTGGTAGACGGTTGCTTTCATAGTAACAAACCATGAAAAAAATTATCAAATAAAAATATTGAAAATTTTGACGTTTTTTCGGTACACTTTTTTTGGGGGGTGGAAAAAGACATTATTGCGATTACCAGCCAAAGTTGTAATCCTGGTTGGGTCCTCGGTATCCACCTAATAAATCCCATCCAATATCGAAGTACTGAAAATATATTAATCCACGACGGACTAACTCCTTCGAAAAATTCTCAATATTATATTTTAGAAAGAGATTTGACAGTGTTTCCGTTAACATCGAGTAGTCATGGTGTGGTGTTGGATTACATAAGCGGTTCCAACGCAATCGGTGGTACCGTGTTGATTATAAATACTGTTAAAGCGCCGATGCAAAATGTTTATAACAGGATAGTTAAAGGACCCGTGCCTACTCTAATCGCAAGCAGGACTACCATAAGAAATAACATGTTTGGTGTTCATGCTTCTTACTACAATAGGTATTTAGACGAGCTCGGTAATCACTTTCTAAAAAAAGCCAATGAAAGTATGAAGTTCTACAGTTGCGACATCACCAAAAATAAACACGAAGCTGTTTTCGTTCGTTCTCCTTATTGGGATTTACATAAGAGTAATGTTTCCGAGACGACTATAATGTTCAATAAGAGTTTGATTACTAGCAATGGGAAAGGATTGTTTCATTTTTCAAGAGACATGAGATCCTCCAATAATTTGTTCCATTATGTGTTCCAGGATAATACTATTGATAGTAATGAAGGTGAGTAATTTGAAAAAAAAAACAGTTAAGATAAAAACTTACCATAAATGTAAAATGCTAGTCCATGGAGTCCCCGCACACAATACACATGTATGTATATATGTAAATTGGGGTGACAATCACTGAGACCTAAAATATCTATTGTGCCCCCTTACTTCTACTTAGTTCCAGAGGAAAGTTTCAGAGACTAGTAGAGTCCTATTTTCCAGAGGAATTTTAGGATATCTTCAGGCTTTAACTTAGGTAAATGTCCCTCTTCTAACCAGTAATCTCCAAGGTGTTGTAGATGGAGGTTTCTTCTTCCATGCCACAGAATCTACATTCTTCTTCCTCCACTATTTTGAGCTTTTTCAGGCGCCCATTCAGACGACAATGTCCCGTTAGTTTTATTTTGACTTATGCATTCATTTCATCTCAACAGGTTGTAGTCACCCAGAAGAATCTATGATTGTCTAAGTCCTACTAGATCTTCCCAATGGTCAGATCTTCTCTTTTTTTCGGCTTTGTATATTTCTTCCAATATTACATTGGAACTGATACCGCAAAAGGGTTCCGGCATCCCAAAAGGGTGTTTCAGTCCCCCTCTTTGCTAGTCCATCTGCTATTTCATTTCCTTCTAATTCCAGTGTATCCTGGAATCCACAGAAAGGTGACTATATTGTTGTCACCTAGTTCATTGAGTTTGCCTAGGCATTAATTTTGGAACTGATTACACAAGAGATCAGTGCTTTAATGGCTGCTTCACTATACGACATTATGATAATCCTTTGCCTTCTATATCCTTTATCAATATTGAACTGGGCACACTTTCGGGCCTGAATTTCCGCTTCAAAGATACTTAGGGTTTTCCCGAGCTTTCAGAGTGTTTGGTTCCTGGCCCATACATTCCTATCCCAGTTCCTTCTATTGCTTTTGTGGCATGCCCCAGGTTTCTGATTTCCCTCTCTACATAGTCTGTATCTTGTTCTTTCTGCAACACTTTCCACCACCATTTGTAGTGGTGTGAGGTTGATAATCACTTCCATTGCTGCCGTTGGGCATGTTCTCATTGCTCCTGTAAGGCACATATAGGCTAGCTAGTCTAGCTAGCTAGGTTTTCTCTTGTCGTCAATAGGCTAATACTACTACTCCATGCAATGGCTTCATAAGTGATAATTGGTCTCACTATGGCAGTGTACATCCAGCTCGGTATTTTTGGTTTACAACCCTAATATATCCCTGCCAGATTCCTTCACACCACTAGAGCCATCTTTGCTTTGTACGTAATCACCTTTTCGTGTTTGTTCCACTACTGTCTAGAGTCAAAACTAGATACTTGACTTCTTGTCTCCATTCAACCTCGCTCCCATCAAGTTTAATGGTTTTGAGGCTGAGTTTCATTTTCTTAGTGAAGGCTATTAAGATGGGTTTGGTGGGGTTGATGTTAAGTCCCACTTGCCTATACCAGCTATTTGTATAGTTCAGACCCTTTTGTATGATATCACAAAGGTTTTTTCGAATTTTCCACTGGCTGTTATGACAATATCATCGGCATATCCTTGGCAGGATATTCCGAGAGGTCAGTCAAACCACACAGGAGTTCGTCAACCATCAGGCTCCACATTAATGGGGATTCTACTCCTCCCTGTGGACATCCTCTGGTTGTACAGATGGAGACACTCGTCCTCGTCTCTGCTACACTAGTGGTGAACAGTTCCGACATCCATTTGGATGTTGTGCTGTCTACACCTCTTCTATTTAATGATCTTTTGACAGCCTCATAACGCAATACACATTCATGATAAAGTAAGGAAAATTTCAAATATACAGGGTTCTACCAGCTTTGACAAAAAAATGTCACATTCTAGCTTTGGTACGTCAATATCAATATTTATTTTTGTTTTTTTAGGCGGAGGCTTAGACATATCTCTACCATATGTATGGCAGTACAACGAGAACTTCACCCATTCGGTATACATGGACAACAACACTTGGATAAATAACAAAAAATTCGGAATAACCATCGACGGTCATTTTGCAGTGGTCAACATTACCAACAACGTTTTTAAAGATAACCATTGTGAAACTGGCCTAGTAGCGTTAAAGGGAATGGAGAAAAAACTGAAAATAGTCAACAACAAATTCGAAAACAACAATGGACAGTACGTTATAGAATTCAGTTCAAACAGCCAATCGGAAATAATCGGCGACGTGCCGGCTATTTTCATGTACAACGAATTAAGAAACAACAGACGTGTCCTGAAAGGTCGAAGCGGAGTCCTGCAACACAGCAAAGATCCGACGTGCGTAGTGGGTTTTCGAGGCATACAAAAAGTTAACGTTAACAGAAATTTATTTTCCGATAATTTTCTGGATTATCAACTCTTGGCCGGAATAAAAACCGCTAAAATCGATAATTATCTTAATGTAGTTGAAAATTGGTGGGGAACCGACAATGAAAATGAAATAAAGAATAAAATTTTCGATTTTGACGACCATGCTATCGCTAGATATCGGCCGTATTTGTGGGAGGACAACTTTCAAGCTAGCTACTCGGTTTCTTTTAATTCAAACACCACAGTGGATTTAGATGATCTTGGAGGAAGAATTTACGAAGATTTGCAGTTAACTAACAGAGGACGACCTTATATAGTAAAATCCGATATTACTGTCATGAAAAACGTCACTTTGACTATCCTACTCGGAGTGGTCTTAGAGTTTGCTCCGAATGTTGGAATACTCGTTTTAGGAACTCTTAAAGCTAGAGGGTATCTCGGAAGTGAAATTATAATGAGGCAAATAACTAAAGCTGGTTATCTGAAACATGCAATGGATGGAGAAGGTATTCTCAGGGATAAACGCGAACTTGAAAAATTCTACGGACAAAATGGAATTAGGTGAGAATCTTTATTGTAAAATTTGGGGAAGATAGATAGAGAAATGTATTTATATATTTTTTAGGTTATGTAAGAGCCACAGCTGCGTTGAAAATGACGAAGCCCCCACGAACGAAGGATTTTTGGAATACTTCAATGGTACTACCTTACAATGGATACCAATGTGTGACTCGAGGTTTACCGAAAGAAATGCTCAAGTCGTATGCCGCGAATTGGGTTTAGATCCGTTAAACGCATTTTTCGACTTCGGAGAAAGAATAGATTTCCACAGTAACTCTTTATCAAGAATTTGGTCATGGCCGGAACCGTTACAATGCAAAGGTACAGAAAATAGATACGAAGATTGCCCGATAAGATTAAACGGGCAACAATTCGGCCATAGACATAAATGCGAGTGGAATTCGAAATTCGTTTTTATCCACTGCGACAAGCAGCAAAGAACCCCGAATTATTGGGGTGGAATAAGATTCGCCGACGCAGAATTCGAACAACACACTTATAATAACAGAATTCACGATATTAGAACCCATTCGACTATGCAATCTTCCGAATCAATTTTAGAGTATGTGAAAATTCAAGGAGCTGGAATATTGCACAACGAAAAATCTTCTGCTATACAGAGTGTTATAAAAACTCCTAAAATTAACTACATCGACGTTGATGGTTCCGCTTCTTCTGGTATAGACCTGATATCTCCGGCAAATACTATGATTTTGCTTCAAAATAAAATCCAGAACTCCTTAGGAGTGGGATTGAATATTATTTCCTTATCGGAAGAAGGAAGAGAATCCGAAGAATCCAGTTTCACTCCTTTAAGAGATTTACGCGTGCCTTATAATATTTTCAGCCTTATAGATATTTGTGATACCCATAAGGAAATTAGAGTACAAGAAAGAGTTTTGGTTTATTATAAATACGATAATTATCCTGTTAATTGTATTAAAATATTCAGGAGTGTTTATGACATTAAACCTTTGGGATTGAGGTTATTACAATTTGATCTATTTAATTCGAGTACTAAGTATGGTATTCCTGATTTATTAGAAATGTACGATGGTGACATATACAGGGTGTTTTCAAATGACACTTACAACGTTTGCATGTAGATACCTCTCGTAAAATTGGACAAAATGATATAGGGATTGGGGGGTCTAGCCTATTTACTTTTCGAAATACAGGGTGTTAAAGTTATGAAAAATTAAATGTTTCAATTTAATAACTTTAAAATGGATAAATATATTGATTTGACATTTGGCAGGTTGTTTTTAAATGTAAAAGGGAATATTTTGATGGAAAAACATGTTTCAATTCTTGATCCAGTGGTGTGCATTTGGAAGAATATGACACCTTTCCCCTCCCATTTTTTACGCCACTGGCATTTGAAGCTATTTTTATTTTATTTTGTATTCCTCAATGGTTTTCACGTGAAAAACGCATAACCTTTACATATCAAAAAATTTGTAGTTTTCAAGATATTTAATGTTTTTAAGAAGTCTGCAAGATCACTTTTTAATAATGAAATAAAAAAAAATATTTTTCTTGAATTGTTTTTAATAACTAACAAACTACTAATGGTTAGAATATGTAACAGGAACTAATTTCTGAAACAGCAATGCATCTAAAACATTGAGAGAAGATTGTTGAAAATACTCTTACAAAATTGTGATTTTATTAACAAAATAATTAATAACAATAAAAAATAAGATAATTACAAAGTTAAATAATATCCCATTCAAACATAATTTTTCACTAAGCAGTCAACAAATTACTAGAGATGTTCAAAATTTTTCCATTCACATTATTTATACATAATCTGCAACGTTTTCTCATTGAAAATCGCATACCTTGGAAAGACTGGCGATTGTCAGAAATAATTTCTGTGGCTGCATGGATTCTTGCTACCATTTCTTCCTCCGTTTCTACTATTGTATAGTAGACAAGGGACTTCCTCGGGGACTTCATGTAACCCCACAGAAAGAAATCGATTTGATTCAAATCCGGTGACCTCGCAGGCCACATATTGGGTCCACCTCGGCCTATCCAGTGGTTTCCGTATTGTTGGGTTATAAGTTGTCTGGCCGCTAGATTACAATGTACAGATGCCTCATCGTGATGAAACCGTACATTATCCATATTTGCCCTAATATTTAATGGTACAACGTCGTTTCTCTCAAAAAATTACAATAAATATTACCATTGAGTTGATTAGGTAATAAATATGGACCCACTATACAATCTCCAAGAATGCCTGCCCACACGTTAAGCGAGAATTTTTCCTGAAATCCACGTTGTCGAATAACATATGGATTTTCGTCTTCCCACACGTGGCTATTCCTTGAATTGAAAATTCCTTCACGTGTGAATTTGGCTTCATCAGTAAATAGAACAAATTCGGTAAAGTTCCTATTTTCTAAACATTTTTGGGTGTACCAATTGGCAAACTCCACTCTTTGAGGACAAGCTGTTCAGGGCCTGAACTTGGGTATACTTATAAGGATACAACTGCTGTTCATTTAAAATATTCTATACAGTTGAGTTACTTACATTTAAAGTTTTGCCAATGATGCGAGTGCTTAAATAGGGTCTCTTTTCAATACGGTTTAGAACAGCCTCCTCTAATTGCACAGTTCTTGCAGTTCGTTTTCTACCGCTACCTTGTAATTTTGAATTAAATTGTCCGAATTCTCGCAATCTCCTGTCAATTTGAGCAAATGTTGTGTGACATGGAAATCTAGGTCGATTTGGATATCTTTCTCTATACAAGCGCTCGGAACGCCTACCATTCTTTCTGGCTTCCCCGTATATTAGCTGCATATCAGCCATGTCTTCAAAAGTATAATCCATCATAACAAAATGTGAATGAAAGTTGCACAAACAAATTTAATTGCAAATAATTTATTTTGGTTTTGACGTTAAACAAAATGTCATTTACCATTTCATCATTGACATCGACAGCCTACTATACAATAGTAGAAACGGAGGAGGAAGTGATAGCAAGAATCCATGCAGCTACAGAAATTATTTCCGGCAATCGCCAGTCTTTCCAAGGTATGCGATTTTCAATGAGAAAACGTTGCAGATTATGTAGGTATAAATAATGTGCATGGGCGAAATTTTGAACATTTCTTGTAATTTGTTGGCTGCTTAGTGAATAATTATGTTGAATGGGATATTATTCAACTTTGTAATTAGGTACTTATCTTATGTTTTAGTGTCATTAATTCTTTTGCTAATAAAATCACAATTTTGTAAGAGTATTTTCAACAATCTTCTCTCAATGTTTTAGATGCATTGCTGTTTCAGAAATTAGTTCATGTTACATATTCTAACCATTAGTAGTTTGATAGTTATTAAAAACAATTCAAGAAAAATATTTTTTTTATTTCATTATTAAAAGGTGATCTTGCAGACTTCATAAAAACATTAAATATCTTGAAAACTACAAATTTTTTGATATGTAAAGGTTATGCGTTTTTCACGTGAAAACCATTGAGGAATACAAAATAAAATGAAAATAGCTTCAAATGCCAGTGGCGTGAAAAATGGGAGGGGAAAGGTGACATATTCTTCCAAATGTACACCACTGGATCAGGAATTGAAACATGTTTTTCCATCAAAATATGCCCTTTTACATTTAAAAACAACCTGCCAAATGTCAAATCAATATATTTATCCATTTTAAAGTTATCAAATTAAAACATTTAATTTTTCATAACTTTAACACCCTGTATTTCGAAAAGTAAATAGGCTAGACCCCCCAATCCCTATATCATTTTGTCCAATTTTACGAGAGGTATCTACATGCAAACGTTGTAAGTGTCATTTGAAAACACCCTGTATAATGTTTCTTCTACGATCATCGATACAGTAACGATGACTTCAAAAAACCAGAAAAAATTATTCAAATCGACTTTGCCTAGTTTGAGTGTAAAATTGTTCGCTAATGGAGCTTCTTCTGTTCACGGATTTATAGCTGAGGTGGTTACGTTGCCGATTTCTGCCATTGGGTTTAGTAAGTATCAATTTTTTTGCTTTTATTTCTAAATGAAACCATTTTATTCTTGCGCCCAACCAATATTTCTTATTGTATCTCGTATCTTTTCTATTTTTTCAGACCGAGATGTTCAACACAACATTACAAGATCTACAATTAGTAATAATGGAGAACGTGGTCTTTTATATATGGCTTCCGGAGAAGTGAACCCCATATTAACTTTGGAAAAGAATCAGTTCAAAGGCAATTGCAGAAAATTGTATGGAAAATTGAATAGATGAGGCTTTTACTTGATGAAGATCCATACTACTGATGAAATAAAACAAATTAATTTGTTTAAATCTTCATTATTTATTTTGAACTGACGTTCAAATTAAAATTAGTGACGCGTTTCGCTACACAGTAGCTTTTTCAAACTAGTGAAGCTACAATGAAAAACTTTTAATTTATATAGTGCCTTAATACGGAATTCTAAGATATTGACAAAAGTATTAAAAATGGGGATAAGTACAAAAAGTGCCTAAATACGGAATTCTAAGATATTGACAAAAGTATTATAATATATTTAAATAGGTATAAGTACAAAAAGTGTCTAATTTTAATTTGAACGTCAGTTCAAAATAAATAATGAAGATTTAAACAAATTAATTTGTTTTATTTCATCAATTGTATGGAAACTTTACGACTTGCAAATCCGGATTGCAGATTGATGTTCAGAACACAGAAACAGTCTATTTCAGAGTAAGTACCAAAAAAAAGTTTCCTGTAGTCAAAGCTTAAACATAAATGGAGATTAACGTTGCAAAGTGACCCAGAACCATTTATTTATGATTTTTTTCCAATTGTAGAGCAATTTAGTTGAACAAAACCAAGGTGGTTTGTACATAAAAGCAGATTCGAGAGGTTCGACTACATCTCTCAGGGGTTATATCCATAATAATCTCTTTGTTAACAATTCAAATCTTCCTACTTTATATATCGAAGGTAGAAAGTCTTCTCCGTACCAAGAAGTCGCCATATATAGAAATTACTTTACCAGAAACCAAGCGCAATACCACAATAATATCGTGTTAAAACAAGTAGTCTCGAACTTCACCTACAATTATGTAAAACGGAATATTGCATGGTCTTCAAAATTTGGAAATATCTGGATTCGATCGAGTTAGATTGAACATTTATCAGAGTACAACGCATAATGGATTTTATAAGTAAGTTTTAATTAATAAAATATCAAGACCTACTCGATTTTGTACACAAACTTTATATTTTCTGTGCGATGTGAATATTTTTTGGAAAATTCAAGAAAAATAATCCTAGATTTATAAACATTAAACAGATTTCCAAATAATGCTGGATTTTTAGACATTATAAGAGAAAAAAAATGAGTTTTAGACCACACAACTGAAGTAAAATTTCTAAAATATCAAATATCAAATTCTCATCTTCTCATTGAATGGAACAGAAAGAAAAGAAAATGTGCGCGCGCACTGCTCTCTCATGCCCCTACAGTAATATACGAAACGTAACTCTCTCTCTTTCTATCTTCACTAACTCACAATATCTCCCTCTCAACTTTCGTTCGCGTTGCCCGATTACACTTTTCGTAACGTTTTTGTCGCGCATTCGCCAGCTTACTCCCCAAGTCAAGCGTGCGTAAAGAAGTGTTACTTCAAAAACAAAAGTATGTTCTATCAACTAAATTTAAGACACCCTGTATGAAATATAGACTTCGAATGTCATCTTGGTTTATTTATTTACTTCCTTTTTTTAATTCATTTTGATAAGAAAATTGTGTCTTATTAACTTAAATGATGTAACATAATTTTGTTTTTCCTCGTATAATATGTATAAATTCAGTCCTACTTGTACATCTAATGAAAGTGTATTAATCTAAGAGGATTTTTCTTTAATTTTTCCAAAAAAATCATCAACATCGGGTAGAAAATAAAAAAGTTATTCAAGATCAGAATCTGTTTATTATTATATTTATTTATTTTTAGTAATTTTGCGGTACAAAGGGATAGCAGATCGACGATAGTAGCAGGAAAAGCTGGTCAAATATTTTCTTCGATCCTGATAACGATTATGAAATAATTACAGTCAATAGATCATTGTAAGTATTTTTTTTCTACCATTTTGAATCTTAATTAGTTCACAAAATATTGTAGATTTTTGTTAGACACTTATTTAATATACCTTACTGTGTCTCCCTGTTTGACAGGGACAAGAAAATCTTTACGGGTTACACATAACTTTTATGGACTGTTAGATTTTATCCAGAATTAAAAATCTAGTTGAAAAAACAATCTCTCCATTGCTCCCCGTATATCTCGAGCTAGAGACGGTCAATTGACTTAAAATTTTAATCACAATCGTTATTTGATTTAAAAAAAATTTATTAACCTAAAGTCCATCGCTCGATAATGTATTCTCAGTTGTAGAAAAATTAGATTAATTTTCACTTATACTTACTCTGTATGTATGTTAGTTGTAGTAATATTAATTTAATCTTTTTTTTGTTGCATGATGCATGAAGATTTGAATTCAACAGGTAAGAATAGATAAATAATATCCGTATGTTTTGTGGTATAGTTTATACGATTTCAGTTGGACAACCAAAAAAAAGTCAAAGGATCACCGCTAGTGATGGGCAGAATCGCATTATTCCAATAATCGGATTATCAGGTTATGAATGATTTTCAATAATCGAATGATAATTCGAATTATAAATCACTAATATTCTAATAACACTAAAGGGTGCATTATTTGTGTTTATTTGTTGCAACATCGCGAAATGACAGGCCGTCATCTCATCAATCCATTCGAATCAGACGCAGACGCTTTTTATTTTTTTACTTTTTACTGCTTAAATGCTCGATAAGAAATGAGAAAAGAGATTACACCGAAATGTGAGTGTTTTTTCTTTTTTTCGTCATTCCATAAAAAAATTCGAATTAATATCCCATAATCGGATACTGACGATTATTTTAATAATCGGATCATGAGTGATTTTTAATTCGAACTATGCCCATCACCGCTTGTTTTATTGTTGTCCAACTGAAATCGTATACTGTAGTGTTTTAAATATGTATTACAATGTTGCCAATAGTTTCGGCAAAATCGTAAAAAATGTGTATACATTTTTTTTCTTCAACGCTCTTTATCTTGAATACGGATGGCGTTACGAAATTTTTTTACTAAGCAAACCCCAATAATTTTTCAGTTTTCTACCTATCCTAGAGACGGGGTCACCTTTTTTGAAACATCCTGTATAATATTGGAACGAACTAAAAATTCAAAAACTCGGTTAAAGAATCCAAAAATTGAAAAAGTCTTAAAACTTTTAAAATTGACATCTCTGTAAAAACGTAGTAATAATCTTTCTCCGTATTTACAGTACATTTCCTTTGTGGGACGTAAGAATAGATGCAGAAAACAACTATTGGGGTTTCAATACATCGCTGGCGGTAAGAGGAAGAATTAAGGATCAAAGTGACGATCACAGATTATTAGAAGTAACCTACGAACCTTTTTATATGAATAATCAAACTATTCTAGATGGAAAATGCCCTCCTGGATGGGAATTAGTGGGAGAAACTTGTTATATGTACATATAGGAGTTCCGATGACCTTTTGGGAAGCAAAAGCGTTTTGTCAGGTTGGTTTTAAATCAAAATTCATTCCTCTGATACCAAATCTGGTTCAGTAGTTACAAAAATTACTTTAAAAACTTGAAATAAATAAAAGTACCTATATTATTATCCTATTAATATTTACAGGAAGACAACGCTTCTATGCCCTACCTCTTAGGCAACATCAATTACCTTCCTCTTTATGATTTCTTAAGAAAACAAAACGAATGGTACTATTATTCTGACAAAGTTTGGGTTCAACATATTGACAGAATCAATGAATGTACCATATTTGCCTACCAAAATGTGGAAATTGAAGATTGTGATAAGAGAAGTCCGTTTATTTGTGAAATAGGTAAGATTTTTGGTGAGGACAAAACGCATGGTTTCGCGACACCGACATTCTTATGTGACGCGTTGCGCCTCGGCTGTTTAGGACAAAGGGCTTCATTTAAGGCATTTTTTTACATCATTGATTTGCCATTGGTTCACTGACGTCAGTCTCCGCTGCACCGACCTCTTAGAGAGTCACCAGTCGCACATAAAAAAACGCAGTTATTGTTTACATCATTCATAGTGATGAGCGATATCGTGATTTTTTAATCACGTTTGTGTAATGATATCGTGATTTTTTAATATTGGTTATTTTAAAACGTATCGTGATCACAACAAAACAAAATTCGATCTTATTGACGAATTTTTGTCGAATGAGAGCGATGAAGGTCAATATGATGTTCGATTTCGAATATTTCTATTCATTGCCATTTTCGCTTGCTCTGATCACGTCACGCTTTAGATTTGCTTATAGGAACTGTGACTGACTGTGATTTGTTCCTATCAGTGAAAAAGTAACAGTTCGTGAAATATCGCTCATCACTAATCATTCATCATTAGCTTCGTTGTATTTCTTTCACGTTACAACTAATTAAAGTATCGTTCTTGAGACTGCTTGTGTCGATATACAAACTGAACTTTCTGGAAGAAGTGATAAAGTTGATGTGTCCATCCCAAATTCGAGCTTGCGTACTCGAAACGATTCCAGTACGGTTCATAAATGCCAGAGCCCGTATTCTTAAGGGACTAGTGAGAATATCACCATGAGATTGGTGAATTGCAGGGTTGCCTAAAACATGAGAGTTCCATATTTGTCGTATTTTTAAAAAGAAAAAACATTAATTGTTCTCAATTACTTAATACCAGTTTTACCCTTATTACATACCATGATTCAAGCATGCAAGTTATGTTTTTGTATAGTTTTTAAAGTAGTTGATGTGTAAGAATAAAAAGGAAAAATCATTCGCCCAACTGGCAACGTCGCTAAACAAACTTGACCATACTTTTCTTGTTTATTAAAAATTTGCTGTTCCCACTAGGTGAGAGGCTCCACCACCAGTACCTGTCATTCCTTTTCTGTTTTACTTCTTTGGCTACTGCATTCTTTTAGAATCCTGTCAGGTCTAGAATATTTTGAAATGTTACAAAATTGCACAAGACATTTTTTATCGGTCACTTCAACCAGTCTTTTTTAGTCACTCCAATCAACGAGTTTTATTGCTCAGCAACACAATTTTTTGGCAACTTGCCTGGTAAACCCTTCCGTATGGATGTTCAGTCATACATTCAACCAGAATGAGTTTTTGCTCATCCGTGGATATTGCTAATCACTCATTGTCAATGGAATAAATATAAATTTTTCTTAACAAAAAATTAAAATCAAAACGAAAATATCAACAACACACAGACTCCTTAAGCAATACAACTCAGTGAATAAAATAAAAAAACTAGGAAAAATAATGGAAAACGTACTAGAAACTCTGATGCAAAATGAAGTAATAAAATTTTAAAAATTGTTAATTACGCCGGCCTTATCCAATACGCATGCTTCTTGGCATCTCACCGGTTTAGGCGAGATTCTCTATCGGTCCGAACCGTGAGAGATTGAATCTCTCTCTCGTTTCACGCAACCCGTAATACACCAATCTCATGGTGATATTCTCACTAGTCCCTTAAGAGGGCCCTCCGTCGCAGGTGTATAAACCTTAAAACTTACACAAAACTTGTTACTTATCTAGTAATTTTTTGGTTCAAAATATTTACGATAGATGTCGCTAGTAGTACCGAATCGGCTTTTATTTATGCAACTTATTTTCTCTCTCTCTTTTTGTCTTTCCACTCTTGGCCGTATAGGTATAAAGTATTGTATTTATCTAAGCTCTTCACGATTCAAACAAACTTCTCTCCGGATCAGCTGTTTCGATGTTTTGGTTTCTAACAAACACAATTTCTGCCAGCAAATATTTTTATTTTCAATCGCAATAGGTAAATTATGATTTCATTTATTTGCTATTTTTCCTCAACAGCTAGTATGTTTATTTTATCTATAGGTATTCTCTTTTATTCTTTAATTTTTTTCTGTACTTTTATAGGTTAATTTTGAAATTAAAATAATATTCCAATCATTATCGTCGTTTCTCTATATTTTCAAGTTTTATATATCGAGATTTATAATTTCCATTTATTGAGAAGGAGGGTTCGGCCCTGCATCTAATGTGAATGGTATACAGTTAAATCGACGGAGCTATAAAATAAAATTGTGAGTAAAGTTAAAAACTATAATTAACAGGAAGTGCATAAGTACATCGCGTAAGTGTAGATGATTACATATATTTGGTGAGTACTCTCTAGATATTGAGAAAATACGAAAATTTGATATAAAACAATTCAATATTGTAAAACTAGAAATCTTCATTGTGTTAATTACCAGCAAAAACAAAAGCGATTATCAGTCAACAAAATACGAGAACTTGATTAGAATACAGTCTCGGACTGACTGCAAAAAGGAAAACAAGATAAGATAATAATAACGCAGCGAAACGTGTTCAGCCAGCCCGGGTAAGTGTTGGTAGCTGAACTGAGTAGGTCACTAACGAAGCTGAACGGGACGCGGAACTCGTTAAGGTGCGTTAAGTAATGAACATCGATAAATACGATATGGAGGAAATTAAAGGAATGTTCTCGCAGATAAAAGATAGTCTTAGAAGTATGGAAGAAAAAATAGGCAGAAATGCATATATTATAATGGAATTGAAACAGGAAAATGAAAACCTGAAAGAAAAAATCGCTGAGCAAGAAGAAAGATTAGACTTCGTGGAAAGAGAGATAAGGCGAAATAACATAGTAATTCAAGGCATTGAAGATAAGGAGAATGAAAGCCAACAGGACATACAGGAAGCAGTCCAAAAAATAATGAGAAAAATAGAGGTAGAGGTAGATACAGAAAAAGATTTGATTGAATTCGACAGGATTGGAACGTTTGGAAAAAACAAATGCAGACCACTAATAGTTAAAATCAAAAAATGGAGCAAAAAATTGGAAATCATGAAGCAAGCCAAAAAACTAAAAGGAACTAATGTCTGGATTAATGACGACTACTCGAAAAAGGTCCAAAGAGAAAGAAAAATTTTATTGCCTCAGATAAAAATTGCCAGAGAACAAGGACACAATGCCGTACTTAGATTTAATAAACTAATTATAAACAACAAAATGTATGGAGCAGATGAATTTATGGATGAGAAGCAAAAAGAAAATGAAGATAAGAAACGTACAGCAGCCGATCGTTCTCCGGAGCATGGAGGAGGCAACAAAGGGAAGAAGCCAAAAAACTAATAGATAAAGATAAAGAAAATACGATAGATACAAACGAAGAAGAAAAAGCAATGAAATGGATAATGAGTAAGGGTAAAAATAAGAAAAGTAAACGCAGGAGTTTGGTGAGAATGGCAACATGGAATATCAGGACAATGCTGGCAATGGGAAAAATGGAGGAAATCGCAAAAGAGATGGGGGAATATAAAATAGACATATTGGCAATTCAAGAAATACGATGGAAAGGTGAAGGCCAAATAAATAAAGGGAAATATACACTGTTTTATGGGGGGGAAGAAAGCAGAGGGAGGAACGGCACAGGATTTATGATAAGTAAAAGAATGAGAAATAATATACTAGAATACACAGTTATAAGCAGTAGAATATCAAAATTAAGATTAAAAAACCACATGGCAAATATTGCAATAATTAATATTTATGCACCGACAGAAGAAGCTAAAGATGAAGATAAAGATGAATTTTATGAGAAAGTGGTAAAGGTATGTGAGGAAACCGCAAGACATGACACACTAATAATTATTGGGGACATGAATGCAAAAATAGGAAGAGAAGACTATTTAATTAATGTTGCAGGAAAGTATACTATACATGAAATATCTAACAATAATGGACTGCGGTTATGTAATATGGCCGAGGAGCTCAACCTGTATATTAGTAGCACTAGTTTTAAGCATAAGAAAGAACATAAAATCACATGGATTATACCTGGGACTACTACGGGGAACCAGATAGATCATGTTCTGATATCAAAAAGAAGATCAAAGATGATACAAGATGTAAGATCATACAGAGGAACGGGTGTTGATACTGACCACCAATTAGTAATAGTCAAAATGCAAATGAGAATTGCAAATATAGTAAATAAGACTGTAAAATGTAGAAAATGGAACGTGCAAAAATTGAAAGGATGTAAAAATGAATATAGGGACGAGGTAAAGAAGCAACTACAAAAGAGCAAAGAGCAAGATAATATTGATGAGCAATGGAAGGAAATTGAAAAAAGTATAATAACGGCAGCAGAGGAAGTGATTGGTACGAAAGACACAAGAAAGAATAATGAATGGTTTGATCAAGAATGTAAAATAAAGATGAAAGAGAAAAAAGATGCCAGACTAAGATGGATGCGAACTAAGCAACAAAACTATTATGACGAATATAGAAGAGTAAGAAAAGAGAGTGCAAAATTGATAAAAACAAAAAGAATAAAATGGTTGAATGATAGTATGGACAGATTAGAGAATGATAATAATAATAATGTAAAATTGTATCAATATATAAAGAAACAAAGCAGAAAACAAACTAAAATAAACATCAAAGAAAAAGAGTGGACACAGCATTTCAAAAATTTATTAACGGAAGAGGATGGGGAGCATGCAGAAGATGGTATGAGTGATATAGATACAGGGTTAGAAAATGAAGAAAAACCGACCGAAGAGGAATGTAACGACATAATTAACAAATTGAAACACAACAAAGCAGGAGGGACAGATGAAATAGTAAATGAGCTAATAAAATATGGAGGAGATGATCTAAGGCATAAAATATTTAAAATCATAGAGAGAATATGGGAATCAGAAACAATGCCGTATGAATGGTCTAGTGGAATGATTATACCAATATTGAAGAAAGGAAATCCTAATATTTGTAGCAATTATAGAGGAATTAGTTTACTCAATTCTGCATATAAAATATTAACAATGATAATAAATGAAAGACTAAAAAAGATAGTGGAATCAGAAATAGGGGAATATCAAAAAGGTTTTCGAGTAGGAAAATCAACAGTAGATGCCATACATACTATAAACCAAGTAATAGAAAAATGTTATGAACACAATATTGGAGTCCGAATGCTATTTATTGACTTTAAGCAGGCTTTTGACAGCCTGAAACGGAGAACAATTATAAAGGATATGGAGCAGCTAAATGTACCACGAAAGATAATACGGTTGGTAAAAATGACTATGAAAAAATCTAGAGCAAGAGGGAAGGTCCATCGGAGGAATTTGAAATAAATGCTGGGGTAAGGCAAGGAGATGGGCTATCAGCGGTATTGTTTAATATAGCAGTGGAAGGCATAATTAGGGCTTGTAATATCAAAGGAAGCATAATTAATAAGTCAAAACAAATAATAGCATATGCTGATGATTTAACTATAATAGCGAGAGACCGAAGGAGTCTGGAGGAAACACTAGAGAAAATTGTAAAAGAGGCGGCAAAAAGAGGGCTAAGAATAAATCAGGAAAAAACAAAATATATGGAAATGAAAAGAGAAAAGGAAGTCTATCAACCAGAAGCAGTGAAGTTAAATGAATTCAGTTTTGAAGTGGTTAACACCTTTAAGTATCTGGGAACAATTATCAGTAACAAAAATGACACAAAAAGCGAGATAAGGCAAAGAATTCAATCAGGGTATAGAGCATATAATAAATTTAAAAATATCATGCAGAGTAAAAGAATCAGCCGAGCAACAAAGTTAAGAGTCTACAGGACTGCGATAAAACCTGTAGTAACCTATGCGGCAGAAACTATGAGACTTACAAATGAGGACGAAGAGCAACTAAGGATATATGAAAGGAGAATAATTAGGAAAATTTATGGACCAGTGAAACTAGGAAATAACGAGTACCGAAGACTTATGAATTATGAAATTAGGAATATATTAGAAAATGAGGACATAGTAAACTCTATTAAATCGAAAAGGATACGTTGGTATGGACATGTTAAAAGAATGGAGAAAGCACAGGCGGTAAGGAGAATTACAGAATGGAGACCTAATGAGGAAAGATTACCAGGAAGACCAAAAGCTAGATGGGAAGATCAGGTCGTGGAGGATATACAAATTTTGGGAGTACAAGGCGGGATGAGACAGATGCAGGACAGAAGGGCGTGGAGAGCAATTGTTGAAACGGCAAAAACATCTAATGAATTGTAGATATGCAGCAAGAAAAAGTGGGCTGACCCCCACAAGATATAGGGTCAAAAGAGCTCAAACGGAGCGGCTACAACTCCAACTGGAGTGTATAGCCTCGTATATATATATATATATATATATATATATTTATTGAGAAGTAGGTAAGTACCTAATGATAAAATACAAAGCAATCCAAGCCGACCTAACAAAAATCCATTGGAATTATCTGAATGAAAAAACCATGGAGGCTATACAGAAAAAACACTGTAAAAAGCTAATCTTGTGAATATTTTCACGTGATAGGTTACCTATATAGATATAATATATGTTCTGTTAGGTACTTTGGCTGATGGCAACACTGAAACGCTTGTCGGTTGGCGAACCTGGGTGAAGTCAGCTGAGGGCTCTAGACAGAACGACCTGGGTCCCTATTCTTGACTGAGGGAGTAGAGCCATGGAGTAGAGGTTCACGAGAGAACGAATATTTTGTCTTTATTTTGCTTGGTTACTCTGTCACTGCAGTGACAAAGACAAAATAACCGTTCTCTCGAGAAACTTCACTCCCTCAGTCAAGAATACGGCCCCTCGACGGTTATGGTTCCCGGGTAAAATAGGTAAGAGTAAAAACTATTGTAAGCGACTGTTTTGCTAAACAAAGTCTGAATAAAGTGTGAATAATAAACAATCACAAATTGTTTACTATTACTGAACCCGCCGACATAACAATACATATAACATAACTTACAACCATTATTACGGACCATTTTTCATTTTTTTTAAATAATTTTTTGAATACGAAATAAACTAGGTATAATATATACATTATATATCAAAATTTAAATTAGATGTGATTTTTGCTCAAGAGTCTCAAGTAGGTAGATAGGTAGATACATTTATTTTGGACAATTTCAAAAATTATAAAGAAAAGATGTTTAGAATTAAAAATAACTTCCAAATATTTAACACATTGTTTTACATCAAAAATTTTTTTATTTCACAGAAAATATCGAAAAAATTATTTTTTTGATCTAAATAAACAATATTGAATACCTATTTGAAAGTTATTTTTAATTCTAAACATCTTTTCGTTTTTAAAAGATTACTTATTTTAAAATAGGTATGTTTATACAAAAAGGAACTGAATTTGACCGAGCTTTTCGCTAAAACATTTAAGAAACTTCAGTTTTTTTACCCATTTTACGGACCCACCCTCATTTCAAAAATATTTGAAGCCACATAACTTTGTACCTACTGACAAGGTAAGAAAACAGATTGAAGGGAAACATGAATAAAGCTCAGATATTTCAACTCTACCAAGTCTATGACGAAGAAGCGCTATTGCCATTTCTAGAGTAGGTAGACGAAATTAATTTTTTAGTCTTCCTTTGTTTTACAATATTTTTCTAATCAACAACTAACACTATTACTACGTCATCCTTTAATAATTATTATTTGGGTTCTTATTTTCTTTCATTGTTTTAAATGCTTATATAATCAATTAATTTGCATGGTAATTTCGACTAGGTAGGTATATTGACAAGACAAAGTTACCTACAAAACATTTATGCTTAGAAATTTTTTAAAATGTAATGTTACCTACCTCATTCATTAATTTTATTCAACAATTATTATTACCTATAGCAAGCTAAAAATTAGATAACCATCCTCATCTCTTTTTATCGTCATAATGGAAAGGATTATTAAATTGTAAGGATTTCTAGTGATAATTTTTTACATTTGGCTTCGAAGCTTTAGAATCCAAAAGAGCCAAGTAAAATCGTAAAATACAGAATGCTGCATTCACAACCGATGTTGCCATGTTATACGAAAATCTTCAAACAAGGAGAAATTTTTTTTTGACAAGAAAATCTATGCACGTCATAAAAGATATTAGGTATATTTTTAGGGACTTGCAATATCTATATAGTGACCATTTGACCTGTATGTTAGGTTTCTTATGTTTTCAAAATTCGATATTCGACTTCCTACCTAGAGTGTATTAGTCATAAGGCAAATTGTGATTAATTTTTGGGTTTCCAAAATAGAAATATATCAGGTAAGTATGTGCTTATATTTTGTTATTGTTTCATTTCAGATAATTGTAGGTTTTTCATTATTATTTTCTCGTTACAATATCTAGGTAAGTAAATTTTGTTGATTTTTCAAAGCCAACTTGATATAAAACAGATACAATTTTATAATCCAACATGATTTTATGTAAGAAACACAAAAAGTTTAAATTTATTTTTCTCGAAAACGGTTCATGATATCGATTTGAAAGAAGAGAACATTTTTTATGAAAATTATCATGAATTTTCCAAATTGGGTGTCGGATACATAAAAAACTTGAAAATAAAATTTTTTTAATAAAAATACCTGTTGGTCCCCCCGACTGACACGCTTGTGATGGATCTGAAAAAAATTTATTTACAGCGAACGACTGGTTTGTAACTGTTTATTGATTATACCAAGTTTGAATATTTTAAGTAACGGTATTTTTGAATAATTTAAAGAAAACTCATATGAGGACGTCTTCTTCAAAGGGCCGTAGCTCCCTTAGGAAGCATTTTCGGATTAAGGTAATTTGAGCTAAATCGACTTAACATCACCTCTAGTAACTGTAGTTTCCGTTTGGCAGGAGAGTTTCTGGACACCCTGTATACAGGAAATTGAGATAGATAGAAAAATATGGGCCGAAAAAATGCGTCTGAAACTGAAGCAATTCTATACAGAATGTATAGCTCCTGAAATATTCAGAAATCAAATAGGAAAAGGGCAGAAATACATTGACCTCCCTTATATCAAGCAAGCAATATCAGAATATGAGAAAAAGAAGTCTGGCAAGACAGAATCCAGATAATTAGGGCAAAGATATGGATGCCGATACTAAGATACTAATGCGTAAGTAAAAACACTAACAAGACATTTTAAAATGAAGCCTGATGTAACTGCCAGCACAGGTCCAAATAATATTCCATATAGCAGTGTTCGCTATAACTATTCAGTAAGTAAAAAAATGTCAACACCTATTTAGAAGAGACATCTAATTTTTTATTTCATTTAAAGTTCTGATAAAATGGATTGTTTAAAACTTTTGCTGAAATGAGTTTGAAATAATTTTGTTAGTAAAAATATTTATTTAGAGTATTTAGAATTAAATTGTTTTTTTTCAGTCTTTATAACTATATGGATCAAGACTTCAGTATGTCGATGGGTGTCACCACCTCTTTTTGAGTGTAGAATCGTAAAAAATGGATAATTTTATAAACTTTTAATTTTCTTTTCGTTCTGAGGAGAAATGGTAGAGAAAAATGGAAGATGAACTTCAGCTGCTATGTACTAATAAATATGAAGATAAATACATTAAACATAATGTAATAATAATTTTATTTATTTTTATAGAATATTTTTGATTTGTTTCTTTTCAACAAAAACATACATACAACTATTTTTGCTGTGATTTTTTGTGAATAATTAATAAGGATCATTGAAAAAGCAGACATGTCTGTTTATTGCTATAATAAACATTTTTATAGTTTACCTAATTAATTAGCATTTCGTTCTGTATTATAATTAATATAAAAACTGCCCACTTACTCTGTACTTCAAATTTATAATACTACAATTAAACAAAAAGATTGCCTAAATAATTTGTTTTTGTTTTCAATAAAAGAAGACATTTTTGGTATAATTTACTTGAATAATTAGTATTAAGAAGAGTCAATGGAAAAACAGGCATGTCCGTTCATTACAAACTGGAGGAAAACTGCAAAAAGTATTTATAATAACATTTCGATACATCACCTGGAAAAATTGAAGATCAAAAATATATAACATTTTTATTCCTGTGTTTCGAAAATAAAGGATTACAACAGTATAGAATAGAATACGAAATGTCTATTTTGGTCAATTAGTAGAATGCATTTATTACTATCACCAAAGTCGTTTTTCTCACTAACTCGGGTGGCCCATGTATGTATGCTGATGAAGTCTATGGTTGTGTACAGGTCCCCGGAGGAACCAAAAGGCCCCGATATGGGGATCAATAAATATAGGGCACTTTTTTGTGGGATCACCAGCAGTAGCTAAAAATATTTGTGGTTTATTTCACACCTATAGGCACTAAACACGTTACTTGTGATGGAGCACATGTGGAATAAATATAAAGAGCATTTACGAAGCACAAATTTACTTTTTCAGCATGAAGATTATTTTATTATAACCACTTACAAATACTAACAAGCTATGCTATAAACAAACAATAATAAATAATTTGAAATATTTTTATGGACACAAAACCGTCATCATCTGTCATTGAAGTTTCATACAGCGCCATCCATCAAGACGGTGGAACGTCTGAACTAATGTTCGTTTCCAAAATTTTGTATGCAACAAATCTCAAAAAATACAATGATTTGAGATTTCATATTTTCAGAATGGAATTCTTTAGGCTTTCTTTTGGGGATCAGATCTTGGCGTTCAAATTGGTGACCACAAATTGTCAAAACTGTCAAAAACATACCATCACATAATGGCTAATATCTTTTTTAAAACAATATAAAACTTAACCAAAATACCTGATCCCCAAGACAAAGGTCCAAGTTATATTGTGTTAAAATTTCAACACTTAATTTTAGTGCGTTCTTTAGATTTGTTGTTTACAAAATGACCTAAATTTTGTTGCAAGTCAGGGGTGCCAACTGTTTTGAGCTGTCTAATTTAGGAGCGCTCTCTTAAATTGTTTGGAAATGTAGGTACTTACTACAAATTTATTAAAAAAAAATACAATTCAAAAAATTGTCTTACTGCAATAAAACGTTAAAAATCTTGAAAATGGAATGTTGTATCGAGTTCAACAAAGAGTACCTCTTATGTAGGAAATTTAATAAAGAACTGCAGACAAAAGTCTCAAGCTCTTAATACAGGGTGTTTCAAAAATATTGTACAATAAATGTTTATGAACCCCTCGTACCACGCCACTGGCTCATTAGAATTTGACAGAATTGATACTGTTGATGTGTTTTGAAGAGACAATAACCTACAAATAATTTCAAATTTATACTTTCATCTCCCGAGAAGATATGCAATAAAATGTGTATTTCTTCTGCATCCTTCAACAGCCTGTATCTCACAAACTAATGAGGTTAGAGAAAAGTTTTATTAGGGTATTTTCAATATTTTTTAACGATCTATCATGCCTCTAATTTATGGTACTTATTTAAGGTACACCCTGTATAAAATTTACTCTAGTAAAATAAATGAATGAAATATTGCTTAAGCTTAATACCAGCATTTATTTTTTCAAATCGGTACACTTTACGATTACATTAACAAAAGTATATCTATGAATTACGTCACAAAATTATTTAGAAGTCGTCTAGAGGTGGATCTTCACCGTTTATTGGATAAACAAAAGGATATTTGTTTCAAATGCTTACAGTTATTACACATTTGGTAAAATGTTTTGTTTTCAAATGAGTTAATAGAGGTTGTGTTAAGTAAATATTTAATTCTTAAGGTTTGGAGATTTTTTGAATATTTCGCTATTTTCTTAAAAATCAAATTAACCTCTTTTGCACTATATTCTGCTGTTATTTCAAGTTCTTTAAGCAATGGAGAGTTTTTCAGCCACATATAGATATTTTTCAATGGTATTTTTTTGGTGAGAATTATTTTTTTCCAAAGACTGGGTGTGAAAGACAAGAAGTGCCATCTTTTACAAACCATTTTAATTGTCTTGTATAATTCCTCATGGCTAAGGAAAGAAAATACGTAAATCAAAATTTCATCCGGTAACAAACTTATGTAGTCGCGGTATCTTGGACTCTTCCGCAGATTGTAATTTTCGGAATGTTCAGTTTCCAACGATGATCGTTTCTTAGGACGAACCATATTTTTCTACCTTCAATATAGATAAATTTTGTTAAATTTGCTTTCGAAGAAAAAACGTTTGATACGTTTGTCAAAAATTTTGACGTGAGATGATAACGTGATGTCGAATAAAACAATTTAATAATTTGACAACTATGGGTACAGAATAAGGAAATGCTTCGAAAGTTACCGAAAATACGTTTGGGTGTTCCGAAAATCACCGCTAGTTCGGTAATCCTGAAAAAATGGTGAGATTTGAAGCACGGTTACCAGAAAGCTGGTGAACCAAACGTCAACTCACTAACCAACGCTTCTGTTACGGTGACAGTGACAGTTGAGATTGATAAGTGAACTGGAAAACTGTCTTTGTTATTATTTGATATTTGAGGACGAATTTCCAATCTTTTTACAATATCATACTGTTGCAGTATTTCACTTTTCACTATAGTACTTAATCTTTTAATTATGTATCTCATTAATTGAGATTGTCTTTCGATAGGATCTTGAACTGACTGAAGATATGTGTTTTTGTGGTTATTGCCAGGAAGAATTGGGGACACTGGCAAATCTGATGGGTGTCTCATGTATTTCTCACATATGTTTAAAAGCGCATGATGATTTGAATGTCGACACGGAAACACACAAAATTTAGGGAAGTTCTCTCAAACCTTGTGCTAGTAGCAGCGGAAGTTCTATCAGGTCTCCTGCTGGTAGAAAAGATGACACTATAATAATTGGTCAGACCAGGAGACCAAGCTTTTGATAAGCCTCTACACAGAGCATAAACATAAATTTTTATCTCCAATGTAACATCATTAGTGAGAGATTGAAAGAGTTGGGAATAAATAAATCTGCATTGAAATGTGATGAAAAATGAAGGAATATGAAAAAAACGTATGATAAGAAAATCAAAGATAAGAAATTGACTGGAAACTCTAAATGTTCAGTTGGTTCAAAGAAAATTTCGGATCAAATAGGCCAAAAGAAGGTAACAACTAAAGCAGAGTGCTACAAATCACCTGATCAACTGATCATAATTATATTTTATTTTTTCTTAGATATTGTTCCAAAGATCATTGTGATTTGTTTTCATTTTGTAGGAAATACGTTTTAGTTAGCGTTTAGAACATGCTATTCGTCAGAGAATATTATGTTTAGTATGATTTTATTATATTTGTAAACATGTTATTTTTTTATTAAGACTAGATTGTTTATCATTTTCTCAAATAGGTTTGAAATGAAAGTATTGTTATTTTATTATTTTCATTATAATATTCTCGTTTTCTTACTCCTATTCTCTGTGAAGCTGAATATACTGAATATCATAAGTTGTTTAAATAATTAAAAACCTAACACAAATATTTTTTAAATTTTTATATGTTATTTGAGTAATGGCGGATATGATTCTGTACCCGCTGTCAAAAGAGTCAAATCAAATATTTAAATTACTTTATAAAATAACTATACAATTAATCACCACGCGAAATTTATGAATAAAAAACACCGAGATTATTATTTATTATAGATTATAGTTATTAAAACCTGTTTAAAAGAAAATATACTGAAATACTTACAAAGCGTCGCAGTAAATAACAATTACTTCACACCTTCTACCAGTTAAACTCTTATTCTATCTACTACCCAGTTGAGGGCGCATGTAGCATGTAGCATGTAGCGTGATATTGCAGTATCGCCCAATCGGAGGAAACGTGAACTGTCATCACACAAACTTTAGACACGTTTTTTTTTACAACAGTTAATCACCATAGATTATAGTTATTACAACCTATTTAAAAGAAAATACACTGCAATACTTACAAAGTATATATTATATTTACAAAGGTTCACAGTAAATAACAATTACCGTGAGTTCGGAATGGATTTTTGGAGCGGTGATAGTGTAGTGTTCGTGTAGTGCAGAGTTTAGTCACGTGATGATGGTGTAAGGTTGGAGTGTTCAGTGATCCGTCTGTCAAGCTAATAATCAAACGGTTCTTCTCAACGGTGTGAATTGATTTGATCCTAACCTAAGTAAAAAATAAAGTAAATAAATCGATTTTTTTGCATCTTGGATTTTCTTGCTTGCTTGCGGTGGTGTTTCTCGCATAGAAAAAGTATTTTAAGAAACTAAGAAAATAGCTAATAGGAATAGACCCCCATTTCACATATGTTTACCGCCTATTTTATTATTTTCTAATGAACTATTTTTTGAAAGTGATTCTTAAACAGATGAAACAGAAGTAGATGTAAGGTGGTTCATAGAAGAAATTCAGCAAATGGAAACAATGCAATTTAAAAGACATTTTAGACTAGAAGCAGAGTCTGTTGAAGATTTACTTGGAAAAATACATACCTTGTATGAACCTTCACATTTAGGACATCTAGAAATATCCCTTGAATTAGGGTTACTTATAAGTATTTGGTATTTAGCTAATATCGAAGGTTTTAGGTGAGCCTTAAAGAATTATTACAGTTTCCTGTAAAATTGTAATTTTTTATTGCAATATGAACCTTCAAGGGGAAAGGTTAATGGAATGGTTATTTTTCCTTGCCCTTCTTGAAATGGTAAGAGCTAAGATACATAAAACGAAAACAAACTCTGAACATCATTTTATTCGTGTACCGTTCACGGTGTGTGTACCTATACACTTCCATGTATCAATACACATACTAGAATTTGTAGGTATTGTATAGAGATAACCATCCCCATGTTTTTTAGAGGGGTTGCTGCTCGTTTTCAAATTCAACTGCTTGGAATGCTTTCCGTAGAACTTGTAAAACCATTGTGATACTAAATAGAAGATACAACATAATTTCATGGCCCAGAGGTAATATATATATAAATGCTTTATTTAGTCAAAAACAACTAATAAACAGTAAATACAATTTCACAATTTAATATATATAAATAAAATAAACATTACACAAAATAATAACAACAACAAATAAATACCCCAATATACCCAAATTACCTGCTTACAATATTGTTTTAGTTTACATTTGAATTCATTAATTGTTGCTAATTTCTTTATTTCTTCTGGCAAGTTATTAAATTGCTGTAAACCTTTGAAAAATATTGAATTCTGCGTGTTGTTGACAGTCCTAATATAAAAATCATTTTTAAGTCTTGTACTATGGGTGTAAACATGATGTTTGTAGGTAATTTTATGTTGGAGATAGTCAGGTGCGTGACCTATTTTTATTTTAAATATGAAAATTAATGTTCGGTACAGGAACATATCGTTAATTGTGAGCCAGTTTAAAGATGTCCTCATTTCTACAGTAGGGTCAATTTAGGACATGTTAATATTATTCGCATTGCTCTATTCTGCAACTTTTGGAATCGCTTTCCTTCATTTGGGTTTAAGAGATAAAATACTGTTGAGCAGTAAGTGAAGTGTGGTAGTATTAGAGAAGTAAATAAAACCAGCCTGGACCACTTTGTTAAATGCTGTGAACATCTGAAAAGATAATTTATTTTAAATGAAATAGTTTTTATTAAATGGTTTGCGTGCTGTTTAAATTTAAGCTGTCAATCTATAATAACTCCGAGATATTTGAATTCATTTACCATATCAATTTTTAAAGGCCCAATCATTATTTTATGATCTTGTTCAACAAAAAGTTTATACTGCTGCTCATTACCAATTATGATGAATTAGGTTTTTTTACAATTAATATTTAATAAATTAGCACAACACCGTCTATACACAATTTCTAAGCACTTATTTATCATTGTAACAATATCTATTATATTTAGAGAATAGTAAATGAAGGCGTCATCTGCAAATAAGTGAAATAAACATTTAGTCTGAATGTCTGCAATGTCATTGATATAAATAAAAAAAAATAAGGGACTTAGGACACTTCCTTGTGGTACACCTCGTTTTATTTCCACCTCCTCAGACACTAAATTATGGATTTTGACCTTTTGCCTTCTATTTGTTAAATAGTTTCAAATCCATGCCAATACTGTACCACTAAACCCTGCTCTTTCTAACTTCTTTAAGAGTCCGTTCCTGTCGACCGTTTCAAAGGCCCTTTGGAGGTCCAGAAAGACACCGACAGTAACATATTTTTAATTTAGATTTCCTTCCAAATCATCCAGCACACATTGTGAAGCAGTCTACGGCCCAGCTCGTTATTTTTATTGGTTAGGATTTTTCATTTTCTATCAATATCAAATAGTAAAATAGTTTATAAAATTTTTAGCTTGGCAACCTCGAACAGACATTTACGGAGGTGAGAAAATGTGTAGTTTGTAAAAATACATGGAATAAGTAAGGTTATATATTAACATAAGCGTAGTAGGTATAAGGTATAAGACGAGAGATTCGATATTTTCGAGAAATATACAGTAAACGGCTAAATTATGGAATATTATCATTATTTCGAGAACCGTCGAGTTTTAGGGGAAATCCCGAAACAGGTCGATTTTTGTTGTAAAATACCCATGTTATAACGTACATGGAGTAGGGATGACGTCACCGGTGTAGGTGTAGTGACGTAATCGTTAATTTTTTTAAATAGAAATCGGTATAATGTGACACCTCATTTGAACGAGAACTTAATTCTCTATTTAACGACATTACATTTTTAACTAAAATATATTTTTAAAGGGTACGAAAACCAACCAAATTACAACTAATGATGTAGTTAATAATGTACTTTAAAGTAATCAAATTATGCATAACAATTATTTTAAATAAAATGTTTGAAATGCCATCCATCGGTTTCTTGACAATATGCGAATCTGCGGACACATTCATCAAGTACATTGTGGATGACTTCTGGAGTAATTAGACTCATTTCATGCCTACTTCTATCTTTCAAGTCCTGTAAGTTTTGGGGTCTATTGACATAAACTTTTGATTTTATGTAACCCCACAGGAAAAAGTCTAGAGGTATTAGATCTGGCGACCTTGCTAGCCACTCTATAAAACCTCGTCTTCCGATCCACCTCCCGGGAAAGCAATTATTTAAAAATTGACGTACTTCACGTGCGTATTGCGGAGGGGCTCCATCTTGTTGAAACCAGATATTTTCACTAGGTAAATTTGGATTATTGGCATTTGGATACATGTTAGCAAGGACAGGTATAAGTTGATTTCTCAAAAAAGTCAAATAACGTTCTCCTGTTAGATTTTCTTCAAAGAAAAAAGGGCCAATGGTTCTGTCATTGATGATCCCTGTCCATACATTCACTTTCTGAGGATATTGCGTGTGTGCCTCAGTCATCCAATGTGGGTTTTCTTGACTCCAATATCTGCAATTTTGACGATTCACGGTACCATGAATAAAAAATGTGGCTTCATCGGAAAAAATAATTTGATTGATGAAAAGTGGATTGCGGATACATAAATCCTGCATAATTTCAGAAAATTGAAGCCGGCGATCGGGATCGTCGTCGTTTAATTCCTGATGTAGTTGAATTTTGTAGGGATGGTATTTTTCTTTTTTTAAAATACGTAATACCGATCGTTGGGAAACTCCAGCATATTCACCCATTTGTGTTGAACTACTGTGAGGATTGTCATGTACATTTAATAAAATATCAAGTTTCACATTGTCTTCAATTTTAGGACGCCCTGCGTTTGGAATATGATTAACGTGCCCAGTTTCTCCAAATTTTCGGACTATTTTACTTACTGTTGATTGGCTGATGGGTCTGTCGGGATATTTTGCGTTGAATAAATTGCATACCTCGTTCTGTGTTCTTTTTTATCTCCGCATTCGCTAAGGATTAATATTTCTATGCGTTGTGTTTCATTTAGGTGAGCCATAATTTACCATTCAAAAGTAAAAATTACAATTGACAACTGATGACAATTCACAAAATCAAAAGATTTACGACAATAAATATTACAGTAACTATGCCACTATCACTTGCTTGAATTAACATTTGACAAAAAGTTTCAGTGTTTATGAGAGAACTTTTTGTGTCCATTATTATTTTTACTTATTTTTTCTTTTTTAAGTATTTACTTTCGTACCCTTAAAAAATATTTTAGTTAAAAATGTAATGTCGTTAAATAGAGAATTAAATTCTCGTTCAAATGAGGTGTCACATTATACCGATTTCTATTTAAAAAAATTAACGATTACGTCACTACACCTACACCGATGACGTCATCCCTACTCCATGTACGTTATAACATGGGTATTTTACAACAAAAATCGACCTGTTTCGGGATTTCCTTTAAAACTCGACGGTTCTCGAAATAATGATCATATTCCATAATTTAGCCGTTCACTGTATATAGACATTCGACTTCACTACGAATTCAATGAATTAGAAACGGCTGATAAAGTGATTCATTAACACGTTCGCGACGATGGTCTGGTTGTATACCGATATACTCAGGACGAAAATTTTCTGTCTCATTTTTGTTTTTGAACTGTAAATATGATTTTTTTTTCTAGTTTGATTCCATTTTCGATGTGCACCATCGGTGGTTCCTGACGCCCTCAATGAATATTTTTTGTTTCAGATTAATGTATGAACAACAATAATGACGTCGAGAACAAAGAAAATTTTAAAAGTAGCGCAGAACACCGCTCGCCTCCCACCAGCAAATGAAACTGAGCCGGAGTCACCGTTGTTAGCTGGAACTTCGCACGTGGATCCCATTTTCCCAGAAGCACAACCAGAAATTGGGACTGACAAACATCTGGTTGATTCACCTTCTGTAGAAATAGATGCCACTCTGCGCACAGGCACATTTTCCCCAGAAAAACAACCAGAAGTCGGGGTTGACGAACATTTGGTTGACCCACTTTCTGCAGAAATAGATGCTTCTCTGCAAGAAATAGATATTTCTACGAAACAATCTGGAGCACCAAATAAAAATCCAACTTCTTTATATATTGACTGCCAGCCGTCGACATCTCGTGCAAAATATCCAGTCAGACGTCCCGCACTAAAAAACCTCGTGTAATCTTGACGGATAAACACGCTTGGTCTTCAGATGAATCAGACCCACTATTTATAGATAATTTTCATACAAGCGTTCAACAATCTAAGGATCTCCTGGACAAAAAGACATATGTGTGCGGTACGCTAAGAACGAATCGTAAAAGAAATCCAAAGTCGGATACTTTGAAAAAACTAAAAAAAGGTGAAATATGCGGTGAACAAAAAGAATATGGAGTTAGAGTTATAAAGTGGATGGATAAGCGCCAAGTTTTAATGATAACTACAGTACCATCGCACGGTGACAAGCTAATACCAACTGGACGTAAAAATAGAAAAGGAGAAGAAATACTAATACCATCACCAGTAATATATTATTATAAAGCAAAGAAAGGTGTTGACATGTCAAATCAGATGTCATCCTATTATACTTACACTACAGAAGACAATCAAGTGGTATCGAAAGGTATTTTGCGAAGTTGCACATGGAACCGCTGTGGTAAACACTTGGTCATTATATAACTTCAGAAACCCAAGGAAAAGGCTTGACATATTACAAATCACAGAGATGATTATAATGGGACTTATAGAAACTGACGAAGAAGTTGATGACAATACCTCATCAAACTCAATTTAATTATTTGTACAACTCTCCTTAATACTAAAATAGTTAGTAATTTGATGACAAATATTTATATAATAAATATTTGTCAGCAAACATATGTCATTAACAGCAATAACCTGAATTTATATATAGAGAGGTCAATAGAAACCAAGACAGATATTCTTACATTGATTATACTTACATTAAAATGGTATAGCATTGCTAGTCAACTGAAGTTATGCGTATTAGTTATAGTGATTGTTGAAATAAACTAATTATTTATAAATCTAAAACAATTATTCATCAACACCATAACCATCCACTACATGGCGTCCGTGACGAAATCGAGATAGTTTTAAATTCAATGATGAAAATGGTATGTCATAATTATATATAAAATGGTGGTGTGGAGTGCAGCATAAATGTTGATAGTACAATAAAATTTCGGAAGACATTGCATAGTGATGGCTAAAATGGGTCAAAGCCATCCAACAAAACAAAGTGTTTAAGAAACTGTAGTCGTTAACTCTAATTTCATTGTCCAAGAAGATGCTATAAGACCAGATAAAGAAGTTCAAACCCTGATTTTTCAGACGACAGATCAAGCGAGAAGTTACCAGAAGCATGGTAGTGACAAATCCCGGGATCCAGCCAACATCCAGTACCATTGTGTTGAATGTCTAGTGTGGGTAAGCTCATTTCTAAACAATCTATTCTTCATAAATTTTATTATTATGAGTACAACTCTATTTTTACAATTTGTTGTTTATCGTATACATTTATTTGTGGAATGAGTAATTTGTATTATGCAGTATTAGCCGTATTTAATAATATAATTCATATCGTTATCTCAAAACTAGTTATTCGTAACTTACTTTTTAATTGAAGTTAGGTTAGCAAATTCAAAAAAAAACAATAGATTATTCTGTAAGTCTAATGTCGATTCAGTGGATTGATTTGAAAAATAAATTACAAACATTTTTTGATGAGATTTTGAAACATACCAAAAGAGCATTAATACAAAAGGTTCCAAAAAAATATTGAAATAAGGAATGATATAGTATTAAACATAGTAAATAACTTTAACTCCTACACTAATCTTTTGAATAAGTATTGGGCAAACTTGGGCATAAATCAACAAAAATTTTGCAAATCTAATTTTAAAAAAAGACCGTAAGATCAATTCAAGTGCTACATTGTAAGTACGTAGTACCTGGTTCTTGCATCTCAGCGATAGTTACATCAGTAAGTGACAGCGCGTCTGAAAGTGACTCGAGCGAAAGTGAAGACGAAATAGCGTTGAGTGCTTCAGATTTTTTTAACCTAGCGAGTAAGATAATTCCCTCCGAATTAGATGGCTCTCCCGAGAAATTACAAGCGTTCCTAGAAGGATTAGGCTTGCTTAAAATACATGCTACAGGGAACGAGCAAAATGTCATAGCTTTTATAAAAAACAGACTCACTAGCAAAGCTAGGAACCTTATTACCAATGAAAATTCTATAGACCAAATAATAAACGCATTGAGAAGTGGTATTAAAGGCGAAAGCTGTAGTTTACTTGTTGCGAAACTTAGCCAGTATCAGCAAGGACACAAAGAAGGTGTAACGTACGCCACTGAGGTGGAAAAATTGGCTGACAGATTACAAGCAGCATTTGTCGCGGAAGGAATGCCTGCAAATATAGCTGCCAAGTACACTGCTGAAGCCGCAATGAAGGCGTTAACAGTAAATGCTAGTTCCGGAAACACCAGGCTAATAATGGCTCTTGGTAATTTCACATCCACGCAGGAGGCATTGACAAAATTTGTATCGGTTGACAAAACCGCTGAAATAAACAATGTTCTACGATACCAATCTAATTACAGATACAATAATCAGTTATAATATCACAAGAGCATAAACAATATTCGATTATTCACCGAGTCACGAGACGTATTTGGCGAAACATCACGAGAGCGCAGCTCGAGTGGTGTTTCGCGAAATACGTCGAGTGAAGAGGTAAATAATCGAAAAATATTGTCTATGCTCGAGTTGGTATTCGTTACGATTATATAACGAATAATATTCTATTTTTTTTTATTGATTAATATTAATATTGAAGGTACAATTATTATAATACATATTTGATGTATTGTTGTTTTCGGAATTTGTAGTAGAATTAACTGACATTTCATTGAGCTTGCCCGTTACTATGGAAATGATCACAATATGGCAGGAGGCGAAACACCAAAACGATTATATCACGTCGTCAAGGTGTATATTCACTTATCAATACGTCGTAACTAAGGGAAATTCAAGGATTGTATTGGTTCATTAGAACATGAGTTATATAATCACGGTAATAGTCGGTTTAACAAAGACGCCAGAAATAATAATTGGACAGGTAGTCCCAAGAATCAATATCCTGGTCAAGTCAGCAATAGTGATGGAAGACATCAGGCAACTCAGAATAACTATAATCAAAATACATCAAATAGCCACTACAGGCAATATGACGGAAATATTCATAATAATTATAGGTATAGAAATCAGCAAAGAAATGTGCGAAGAAGTTAAAGTAACCAAAATAGAAATGTAAGACTGTTTGAATCTGAGGAAGTGAATGAAATATGTGAAAAGAATGAATTGGGGTTTCAAGAGCACAGTATACCATAAATAAAATTAGAAATTCCTTTTTTCGGAAAAAGTAACTTAATTTTTAATATGGATTTAAGTTTATCGAATTTCGTAACAATTTATGTAGATACTTTCAAATCGCATTGCAATTTTATTGTTGACACTGGAGCTGATATATCTTTGTTAAAACTTGATGACGACTTACCAAGACACTTTATTAAAACAACGGACAAAATTAATATTAAGGGAGTCACGGAAGGTACAACTCAGACACGACACTATTTCTTGACAATGTAAACTTTTTACATCAATTTCATATAGTAGAAAATTTTTTTCCAATTCCTGCCAATGGAATTCTAGGTAGAGACTTCTTGACAAAATATAAATGTACAATAGATTATGGAAACTGGGAAATGTACGTAAATTTTCCAAACAATGAGACAGTAGTGTTATAGTAGTTTGTGCAACTAGTGTGGATATGGACAATCCACACGAGTCGAACAGTATATTTTTTCTACGACCCACTTAAGAAAAAATCTAGAAAATAAACATTTTATTAAACTATAATATAACTTCAAATTAAAAATTTTTAATAATTTTACTATTATTATTATTTTATTATTATTTAGAAATAAAATTAAAATTAAAAAAAAACTTCCCAACGGGGAATCGAACTCTGATCTACCGCGTGAGAGGTTGGGATACTTGCCACTGGACTACCGATGAATATACTAATCATCTATCTATAACGTCAAATGTATTACATAAAAACTGACGTTTGTCAGGAGTACCCTTAAATATTCAATTTATTCTGTTTCTATACGTTATACGTCTCCTTTGCGGCTAAGCGAATATCTGGTGGAAAATTATTTATTGATTCATCACTGGAATCACTCATTTTTACTAATATTTTTCTTAAAAACTATAGAAATATTTTGACAAGTTATTTTGACGTTTCTATGAAATTGAAAAAAGATTAGTTGGCGGGTACTAAACGCAAATGCTGATTGGTGGATTTCATATACGTTCTAGGATGTATATGAAATCATATCCGTTCAGTTAACCGGAATGGCCTACATTTACATTCTGTAAATTGTGCAGAAAATGGATAATATACATGTGGGTGTAGAAAAATATATTTAAGATTTTAGGAGTACTTTATGTTTAAATGGTAAGAAAAAAGCGGAAACCATTTAAAATAGGTATGACCAGCCCACGGTCTAGCTCACTATTTTTTTTCTGTTAGATTTCTTCATGTTCTATCAATCCCATGTCTCTGTCCATAAGTAAAATAGTTTATAAATTTTTAGTTTGACAACCTCGAACTTCTTCTGCCTTTTTTTTTGAGATATGTCAATAAGTTTTTAATTATAATTGTGCTTTTATTTGGTTTTTGATTGATATTTGTATATTAAAGTGCTTTTAAGACATTTATGATGGTGAGAAAATGTGTAGTGTGTAAAAATACATGGAATAAGAATGATAATCGGTCATTTCACAAGTAAGGTTATATTAGCATAAGCGTAGTATAGGTATAATACAAGGGATTTAGTATTTATTTTCATAATAATACTTGAATAGATGAGGCTTTTACTTGATGAAGATCCATACTACTGATGAAATAAAACAAATTAATTTGTTTTTTTTTCATCATTATAAAAAAATTTTTTTTTTTCATCAGGTTTCCCAGAGATACTGCTAGCCGTGAGGTTTGGTTACAAAATTTATATTTGATAGAAGAGGACATTTTAAAAGTTGAAAATGCGTTGGTGTGTTCTGACCATTTTTTGATAACAGATATACCTATGTTCAAATTTAAGTGGCAAACATGTCTTGAAACACAATTCTACACCTTTCAAGTAAGTAACATAATTGATATTTTAACTTGTAGGGTACATTTGAAATTAGCTCATAAATTATGACATTTTTCTTTAAAGGATTATGGAAGATGCTGCTCAAGAAACCAGGACTATTGGAGCAAAAAGGTAACATCTATTGAATCTAATTCAAATGTCTATTTTATAAATAATTTGTTATTTTTTCAGTTTATTTAAGAATAATGAAGATTCATCTTCTTCAACAACTTTGACAGCTATATCTAGTACATATCTGGATCACCTCCTCCTAAAAGGCAACATATTCAATCTGTTACATAAAATGTCCAGAAATTAGTTTACCCATATCAAAATCATATGCATATGCATATGGATATTCATACTTAGGTACTATTTTACAAATTTGTATTTGTAGGAGAAAATTCAAGAAGCCCCGATACTTGCATGATGTTCATTCATCTGACATGTCCAGTCCAACTGCTAGAGGAGCCTTAAAATTAGCAAAGCTAACTGTCGAAAATCAAAGAAGAAAAATATCTTTGCTGCAAAGACAAAATAGAAGGTTAAGATCTAAAATTTCAAATCTTAATTCTCTTCTAAAACACTTGAGAGAAAATCAGTACATTACATCATCAGCCGAATCTCTAATTGAGGTATGTTTTTGAATTACGCAGCTGATATCATTAATTATTGACAATGGTCTTTTTTTCAGGCAACTCTACCTGGAAGTGCAGCTGAAGTGTTGAAAGATTTTTGAAAGGTCCGTCACATGAAAAATACACACCAATGCTAAGGACTTTTGCTTTGACACTCAATTTTTATTCTGCAAAAGCCTACAGTTTTGTAAGAGATGTGTTTAATAATTCCCTACCACATCCAAGGACCCTAACAAAGTGGTATAGTGTAGTTGATGGTAAACCAGGGTTTACAAAGGAATCACTTCGTGCAATAAGGGCAAAAACTGCAACTTCCACAAAAAAGATTTGTGTTAACTTGGTCCTCGATGAAATTCATATCATGAAGAAAGTTGAGTGGACAGGAAAAGAAGTGGTTGGATATATCAATCTGGGAGCCAAGCTGGACTCTGATTGTGTTCCTGAAGCTACACAAGCATTAGTTTTCATGGTAGTAGCTATGAATGATTTGTGGAAAATTCCGGTTGGTTATTTTTTCATAGAAAGCTTATCTGGATGCGAAAAAGCCAATTTGGTAAAAGAGTGTTTGAAGTTTTTAAGTGAAGTTAATATAAAAGTAACTTCCTTAACCTGTGATGGAGCCGCCGCTAATATCACTATGATGAAATCCCTAGGAGCAAGCATAGACATACCATCTTCAATCACGACCTATTTTATCCATACTAAGTATCACGGATGATGAATATCTCAACCTAAAATCTGTGTCCGAACAACAGATGTCTGTTCCAACTACACCGATTATTTCTGGAGAAGAATCTTCACAAAATTTGAACGCCGACAGTTATGCAGAAACTTATATTTATGATAAAGGCAGCGACATCGATTCAATGTATGTAGATGAGAGAACTTCTTTCTCTAAAGGTAGGTGAACTACAAAGGTTAGATATTTTGTTGCTTTGATAAAAAAATAATAACTTAAGCTGCTATCAAACTGAACAGTACCTATATATTGAAATGTACGCTTTAAGCAGTGGCGGGGGAGATCGCCATTGTCAAATGTCTATTAGGTCCTCCATTATGACGTGACTTTAGGTATGTAAATATTATTATTGTCGCAGATGAAAAAGTTCAGTAAAAAAAACAATTATTTTCAAATTTCCACGAGTAGCTACTAATTTTATATACTATATTAAGTATATAGTCGCGTTTTTGTAATCTTAGTTTTAGGAACTGTACCTACACTAATTATAATTACTCAATTGCAGAATTTCCAAGCAAACGCCATCTATCTATAATGGGTGCTGCATGCGGAATTATCTTGATATCCGTACTGATTTATATGATATTCGATAAAAATATGCTTCAAATCTTCTTCAAACCCAGAGTAGCTCCAGAATCATCTATTAAGTCGTATATCAAATTTCTGGTAGGAGAATTATTCGACGGGGTAACCCAGATTTTTGGAACTATAGGAAACATCTTATCGATACCAGTAAGTTATTATTTGGAACTGGATACCATGTACAAACATATTCGATAAATAATTAGCAAATGTAATAAATATAGGTACTCGTAGCCAAATTGGAGACGCTACTGGCAAAGTTTATGCAGTGTTATAGGATATACAAAAATTAATAAAATTTGCTAACAGATAATTTAAAGATATTCTCTTAATTATATCTAAAATCGTTACAAATATACTTTTAAGAGAATGTAATTTTTAGTCAAATTATAAAAATAATTCTAGGTAAATTTTTCAGAAGAGGATTTCTTCAGCTCATAAAGTAGGTACTACAGTGACGGCACAAACGTTTATATTACAAGATATACCTAGTAAACAAAAAAAGATTTTGTAAAACTATCATTTTGAAAGAATATCTAAATATACATCTATATATTCAAAAAATATTTTGAAAATTGATTTATAACTATTCCAGTAGCGGCTCGTAACTGGGACAGAGAAAAACTACTTTATAAAAAATGTAACACTACTGAATATTTTATAGGACAAGATATCAAAAGTTATATTAACTATCAAATTATTAGTTATACCCAATGTTTATTTATATATTTTCGATTAATCGATTTTTTTCGATTAATCGATTATTTTCGATTAATCGATTATTTTAGATTAATCGATTTTATTCGATTAACATCGATTAATCGAAAATAATCGATTATTTTATATAATCGATAATCGATTGTTTTTTGATAATCGCCCAGCCCTAATTTTGAGTCGATATTGCCAAGGATTAAGGGAGTTAGAAAAAAGCAATTTGATTCGCAAAATATTTCCATACCTACCCCTTTGTTCTAAATTTTCGACAAAAAAATTATAAAAAATGCTAAAAATTCGTAAAGAGGGGTTTTTTGGCCAAAAAATCGACTGGCACAATCGGTTTTGTGATAAAATCATTATTTCGCCTTCAAATAGAGTCATGAAATTTTCGAAAATCCACTTTTCAAAACAAAAAATACTCATAACTCGACTAATAGGAAAGATAGAACGTTCTAGTCTTCACCAATCGATAGAGGGGACAATTTTACATATTTTAGTGAATTTTGAGTCCATATTTCCAAGGATTATGGTAGTTAGAAAAAATCAATTTGTATCGCAAAATATTTCCATAGCTACCCCCTTTGTTCTAAATTTTCGACAAAAAAATTATAAAAAATGCTAAAAATTCGTAAAGAGGGGTTTTTTTGGCCAAAAAATCGACTGGCACAATCAGTTTTGTGATAAAATCATTATTTCGCCTTCAAATAGAGTCATGAAATTTTCGAAAATCCACTTTTCAAAACAAAAAATACTCATAACTCGACAAATAGGAAAGATAGAACGTTCTAGTCTTCACCAATCGATAGAGGGGACAATTTTACATATTTTAGTGAATTTTGAGTCTATATTTCCAAGGATTATGGGAGTTAGAAAAAATCAATTTGTATCGCAAAATATTTCCATAACTACCCCCTTTGATCTAAATTTTCGACAAAAAAATTATAAAAAATGCTAAAAATTCGTAAAGAGGGGTTTTTTGGCCAAAAAATCGACTGGCACAATCGGTTTTGTGATAAAATCATTATTTCGCCTTCAAATAGAGTCATGAAATTTTCGAAAATCCACTTTTCAAAACAAAAAATACTCATAACTCGACTAATAGGAAAGATAGAACGTTCTAGTCTTCACCAATCGATAGAGGGGACAATTTTACATATTTTAGTGAATTTTGAGTCCATATTTCCAAGGATTATGGTAGTTAGAAAAAATCAATTTGTATCGCAAAATATTTCCATAGCTACCCCCTTTGTTCTAAATTTTCGACAAAAAAATTATAAAAAATGCTAAAAATTCGTAAAGAGGGGTTTTTTTGGCCAAAAAATCGACTGGCACAATCAGTTTTGTGATAAAATCATTATTTCGCCTTCAAATAGAGTCATGAAATTTTCGAAAATCCACTTTTCAAAACAAAAAATACTCATAACTCGACAAATAGGAAAGATAGAACGTTCTAGTCTTCACCAATCGATAGAAGGGACAATTTTACATATTTTAGTGAATTTTGAGTCTATATTTCCAAGGATTATGGGAGTTAGAAAAAATCAATTTGTATCGCAAAATATTTCCATAACTACCCCCTTTGATCTAAATTTTCGACAAAAAAATTATAAAAAATGCTAAAAATTCGTAGACCAGTAAGTCACTACACAATTTCATTTTTTTAGATTCGTGATCATGAAGTCCCTTCCTGGTGGCGTCGTTAATTCAAGTACACTCCAAAGTAAATATAATCCTGTACGATCAACAACAACTATAGATGCCTTCAAAATATTCACCAAATTTTTATTATTCCTATTTTCATTCATTGTTTGGGTTGTGCTAAACAGCCCAGGAGCCCAATTCTTGACATCACTCGCTATCGAGCGAATTCGCTGCATAACGAGCAGTAGTTAGCGAAGACTTTACAACTATGCAATTCTTGAGGTGATTCGTTAAAGGGTGTCCTTAAGCGAAATGAGAAGTTTGGCAATACCGTAAATGAAGCTTTCGTTCTTCTTGACGCTGTCAAATTTTTCCAATTTTATGGTTATGTTTTATGTATGTCTGTTTAAAAGAGTTGTCCAAAATGGATCAAACCATTCTAAATAATGTATTACGCGGAGGAAAAGCTTCGGAAAAGCAAAAAAATAATATTATAGTATTTCCAAGGGAAGGATCAAATAATCGGTAGTAAATTCACAAATAACTTTAAAGATTCCGTGGAAGACTGGACTGAATTGGCAAATATCTCGCTGCGGAGAAAATGATTCATTGTCCTGAAAGGATTCGAAGGATTGCGCAAAACCCGGAAATTTTGAACTTCTATTGCCGGCAGCTCTAAATTTTCCAGTAACATTAAATTCACAAGTTCGTCCATCCTCGATTACCTACTCAAACACAATTACAATTTGAAATTTTTCTATAAAAAATAGTATTAACTATGCGCGTGGTATCACTTATCACTTGCAGTATAAATATAAATAGTTTCTACAGTTATCACGTACAAAAATGTACTCGCTGCATAACGAACACTATCAAGCGAATGCGCAAAGGAGAGAGCGCTCAAGAATAGTATTTTAACGAATTCGTTAGGAAGCGAGTAACTTTGAGTGTTTCGAAGGATCAAGAATTGGGGTCCAGGCACTTTAACAAAATCTTTGTACCGGTAATTTCTATATTATAAGAATAAACATCAAATCTACAGACACTTTGTATTTATTTTAAATAGTCAATTACATTCTAAAATCTTAAGAACGTCTATTGAATGTACTTGTTGGTTGTGGGTTGTGTGAGTTGGAGACCACTGATATTATTGAAATCCAACATTTTCAACTACGCCTCTGCTACTGTCGTCGCTTATTGATTAGGAAGAGGTGCTATTTCCGGCCATTTATAAAAATAATCCATTACAACAATCAGGTATTTGTTTCCTCTTTCTTTCAAAGGAAGTGGGCCTAGAAAATTAATTGCAAGTCTTTCAAAAGGCTCTCCGGAAAGACACTGTGCCATTTTTCCCCGTCTTCTTGTTTTAGGACTTTTTCTACTATTGCACAGATCACACTTTCTTGCACCTATCTTCCACGTCCCTTCAACAGTTGACCCAATAATATCTTTCTCGAACTCGTGACAGTGTTCTTTTGGTACCAAAATGTCCTCCCGAGTGGCTACTATGAAGTTCTTCTAACACACACTTCTGATGTGTGATCTTGGCAGTACCAATTGGTCATGAAGATGCAGTGAATCCCACTGAGCCCAGTACCCTTTCAAGCTTCCACTATATCTGGCTACCTCTTGCCAAGTAGGTCTGACTCTATTTTTAAGCCATTCTCTTATAACTTTCAAGTCATTGTCTTTCTTTTGATTTTTTCTAAGGATTTTAAAGGGATTCTGATTGTCATAACTTTCTGGTTTGATTGAGGTTATCTGTAGACGTAACTTCTTCTACTGGGTTCTCATTTTCTTCAAGCCTTTTACAGTACGGGCATTGTCGTTCTAAGCAGAGTCGCCTGGAAAGTATATCGGCATTGCTATGGAGACGTCCTTTTTGGTGCACTATTACAAAGCTATATTGCTGTATTCACTCTATTCACCTAGCAACTTGGCCTTCAGGCTACTTAAAATACAATAACCACTACAAAGCGCTACGGACACTTCTTATAACAAAATTCTACTATAAAGAAAAGTATGGTGACGCAATAATTTTTCTCAGCCATTCCCATGGTTTTACTTACGTATGCAGTCACTTTTTCTTCGCCTTCTTGTTCTTGTGATAGCACGGCGCATATGCCGTGTTGGGATGCATCACAATCCAAAATATGACAAAATAAACGTTCCTTTCTCCCGAGGGTAGGCTAGAATCGGTGCTGTGGTTAAACGTTTCTTCAACTCTACGAAAGCATTTTGACAATCCGGCGACCAGTCAAATTCAATGTTGTTCTCAGTTAGTCGATGAAGAGGTTTAGCAATTGCACCAAAGTCCTTGATAATGATTTTTCGGTAATATGAACAAAGTCCAAGAAATTAACTCCTTGTTTCCTTTTTGTCCCTTGGTTTAGGCCAGTCTTTGATAGCTACAATTTTCTCCGGATCGGTATTAATTTCTTCTGCGGAAACGGTATGTGCCAGATAATATATGCCTCCGTTTGGAACAGTGAACAATTCTTGGGATTCAGTTTTAAATTGGCATCCCTTATTCTGTCAAATACTTCTTTAACATTCTTTAAATGCTCATCAAAAGTTTTCGACATGATCGCATTATATCATCAAGATATACTAGACAGGATTTCCAGGCTAATCCTCTTAACACTATCTACAACAGTCGTTCAAATGGGACCGGAGTATTACAGGGTCCGAATGGGAGAACCTGGAACTGGGAGAGACCGCTCCCAGTAGAAAAAGCTGTTTTGTCTCGATCATCAGAGTGTACTTCTACTTGCCAGTATCCACTATTTAAGCCTAGGGTGGAGAACCACTTCGCACCTGATGGAGTATCTAGTGTATCGTCTATTCTTGGCAGTGGATAGCTATCTTTTTGTGTAACCTGATTTAGTCTTCGATAGTCTACACTAAAGCGAGTTGATCTGATCCATCTTTCTTAGTTACCAGGACCACGATTGAACACCAAGGACCAGAAGCTTATTCAATAATATTTACATCCATCATGTCTTCTGTCATATTTTCTACTTCTTTTCGTTTAGAAAATGGTAATCTCCTTGGCATTTGACGAATTCATCTCCTGTATAAATCCTGTATAAAACGCTTTACTAGACTGGTGCGTCCCTTAGATTTTCCCGTCTCTTGTTAATTTTTCTTAATTTTTCAGTTGCTAGATGGTCATAATTTTTAACTAGCTGTTTCATGAGGCTGGCGTCAGCTGTGTTCCTTGTGGTGGTCTTGTCTTTGGACCTACTTTCGCACTTGATTATGCTTTTCACCGGTGTGCAAAGTCCTATATATTTTGTTCTTTCTTTAATTTGAAAAGTTTCTTCGATAAATTAGCAACTCTAACATCGGGCTACCAGAATTCCTTCATTCACTAGTTCCTCACTTTACACAATGCCCAAATGTAGATCTTTTGGTTTTTGGCTAAGTCTCTCGAAGACGATTCCTTCAGAATTTTCGGGAACTTCTGTATCTTTGTCCACTATAACCTTTATCTGAGAAGTATCTTCTTCCGAATTTAGGATAATCTCTCCATTTCCAATTACTAGAATTTTATTTTGAAGGTCTATGATAAATTTATTCTGCATAATATCCATACCAAGGATGCATTGATCTTTAAAATCTGCCACCAGAAATAAATTTTATCAGAGTATTACCAATCTTTATAGCTGCTGTTATTTCTCCTCGAACAGGAACAGTGTGTCCTGCAGCTGTTTCCAGACCTAAACTCCTTTCAGTAGGTGTTAGTTGCCGATTCAGGATCCCTGTTCGAATGAAAGACTTGGTGGCACCGGTATTAATGACGAAAGTGCAATTTTGATTTCCATTCAAAATATAAGAGCGGATTTTGGGACTCCCAGTAGATGCCCGCTCCGTAGTGTCAACTTTTATTCGTTTCCGTAATGAAAGCTGGCTAGGTGTGGGAGAATGACTTCCCAGGGGCGCATATTTACTGTGGTTATTTCTTATTGGACTTTGTGAGTGGCTCCGGGATGGCGATCTTCTGACTTTATTTCTCGACTCCCTATTCGTTGAACGGGCTCTGCTTTTGCAAGTTCTCTGAATGTGTCCCATTCTTCCGCAGTTGCATCTCCTACTTTCATTTTGGGTATATCTTCGCATAGTTTGGAGTATATCCAAGATTTGTGAGAGAGTAGATTGTGGGTGGCTATTGGAAGTTATCTCTTCGTGTTTTTCAAATCTTATTTCTCTCAATTTAGGACGGAAAGATTTTGATATGCTTTTTGCTGTCTCATATTCCTGAGCTGCAATAAGAGTTTCATTTAACGTTTTGTGGTGTTGTAGCCGGAGATCTTGTTGCATTTCCACATCTTGTAATCCATCAACGAATGCCTGTGTGCCGATTTGCTCTAGGAAATCTTTAGGTGCCTGAGGATAGGCAAGATGCAACCATTTTTTTTATATCGACCTCAAATTCCTGTAGGCTTACATTTATTTTTTGATTACGGACTTTTAGCTGACTCTGGAATAATTGCTTCAAGTGCCGTTTGCCATACCTTGACTCTAAAACCTGTACGAGGGACGCATGTCTTGAGACGGCGTGTTTTGTGGAAGAAACTGCAAAACGGTTGCTGCCTGCCCACGAAGCGACACTATCAATGAAGCAGCCATCTGTGTCTCAGTCCAGCCATTGGCTTTGGCCGCAGCTTCAAATTGGAGTCGATGTGTTTCCCATGTCGTTTGACCATCAAATGTGGGTGGGTGGTTTTAGGGTCTTGCTTAAGTGGCTTTGCGAAACTGTACTTTGAATGGGGACAGGTGCGGTTATAGAAGAGGACGACGTCGTACCTTCAATTTCCATATTAGTTACTGAAGCTTGGGTATGAATTCTTCTTTCTAAATTAATTATTTCATTTCTTATTTGCTTTTCTAAATCAGATCTTAAATGTTATTATTGTTCCAAATTATATTTTAAATTTTCTTGTTGGTGTTCTAACTGGTCTACTCTATTATTAAGCTGTCCTATCTCTAGCTTTAATGTTTCTTGAATTTGTGTTAGGCCATTCATAATTTCTACATCTGCTTGTCTACGCTTCTCCCCCTTCTCCTTCTTCCTTTCTTCTTTTTACTTCTCTTCCATACGTATTTCCTTCTCTGCTTCTTCCTCTTTTCTACGTCTTTCTTTCTCTGCTTCCATAATTAAAAACCATGCTGGGGGTCCGGAAGTATCCATGTCTCTGTCGTATACAGTGGTTCTAGTATTTACCATAAGCAGATAGATTCCATTTCACATAAGAAGAAGCCACGTGAAGTTTGCCAACTGACTTGCGCAGAAACCAAAATCGGTCTTGTTTATCTATGTCGCCTCGTAACGACCGTTTCATGCCATTGGCGTTACAAACAATTATCATGCCGACAGCCATTTTATTATTCACACCTGAGGTTTTGTTCGGAGCAATCATTTACTGTTGAATATTTTTGATATTTGAATATTTTAAGACGTTTAGCTAGTTTATCTGCGAGTGTTGTGTGTTTCATTTGATCTAAAACCATGCCCCCTAAAAAACTTGTTGGTGACAAAGGGAAAATTATCCACATTATTATAATTTTGTGTTAGCCTACAAAATGTGAAAACGTTACGCTACGGATTTGAAGTCGAATGTCAATTTTACAATATGGCGCTGGATTTGACAACAAGCTCGCGCATACGACTGCAACTTCAAGTGGGTTCTTCTCACGTGAAACGGAGTCTACAAATATTTCTTAGATCCCACCGCTGTCACCAATGCTACTACACTACTACTAATTTAGTCAGGCGAACCTTGTCCAAGAAAAGCTCAAGCCAAGGTTCCGGCACTGAGGCCACTGGCGGACCCATTGCGCCATTCCTGCTACGTATGCATCCATGAAGCCGAGTCCCTCGATGAAGGACTCAATCCTCTTCAGTGGATGCCTGCTTATGTCCCCAGGGGCCATAACAGGGACTCCGAAGATTCGCCTGCGTAGCACAGCCCAATGTGGACATACGAGGAGAACATGGTCCGACGTTTTGTCAGTCATGCCGCAACCCCTACATAGGGGACTTTCCTGGATACAGAGATGTTTCCTCAGACAGCAGTGCCCTGTTAGGAGTCCTGCTAACTTTGTTAACCTACTCCTTGGTAGTTCTAGAGCAGCTCTAGCATGTACATCAGCCCATCCCCTCAATAGGAGCTTGGACTGCCTGAGAGGGATGCCAACTGTTTTGAGCTGTCTAATTTAGGAGCACGCTCTTAACTCACCTAATTGTGAATGTGGGCAAGTAGGTAATATCAGACATATTCTTCTGGAGTGCCCTATTAACAAAAACTATTTTGACAATTTATATAGTTTAATGCTTAAATATTGTATGAAGTGCGAAACAGCTTTATGTGTAGAGGACATGCTTAGAGAACCTTCAGCTTGTAGTGCTACGCTTCTGTGTAAATTTTTCAAAAATTGTAATAGAGTTATATAATCTTATTTTAGATACAGGAAGAAGTGGTGTCCAAGAGGCAGATGCATGAAAGTGCAGCTTCTTTCTATATAAATTGAAGAGATAAATGGTACTGGGTAGATAACTTGATAGAGTTAAGCCCAATAAAGGGAAAAAAGAAGAAGTAGGGTTGCGCGATACACTTGAAAGTATCGATATTAGGTATCGATACGGATCGGAACGTGAAATATCGATACAGTAGAATATCGAATGTTAATGTATCGATACTCAAAGTATCGATACGTTAATGATCCGAGTTTTTACAGCTGCCAGCGCTTCTATTCAAAAAGCAAAGTGTGGTGATGAAATGAATTAAATAACAACAAAACTATCGAACGATATTTTTAATAACTAAAAATTATAAATAAACGACGGAAACTTTACACTATTACAGTAAACTGCATACGACAAATAACGGTTGCGTGAATATATTTGCTTTTGTTAGTAGATAACGCCACTCGCCGCTACCACTAAAAATCCCGGATCGCAAGGTATCGATACAGTACAAATGTATCGATACTTGGAATGTATCGAAAAGCATAGTATCGATACAAAATATCGAGTATCGGAAGTAAAAGTATCGATACACTGGAATATCGGATCGTATCGCGCATCCCTAAGAAGAAGAAGAAGTTATGGTTATAATTTGTTTAGTTCCCTATGGTTACAATATACGTGATATCATGATACACACAGCTTTGTTTCTTATGTTAAGCTTTTTATTTAATATATTTACAGAGACAATAAAAAAGATCAAAGTTAATTCAGTGCCTGAATCCTGATTAGTGAAATAGTGCTATATGGAACCTACTGCGTTGATAGAAATTGTAAAGAGATTCGGTGTAAAACCTATCTTAAAATTACGAAGCAGGATATTTTGAAAAGTTGTTTCAATACATGGAAGTATTCTCCTACTCAAGAATGACACCCAAAATGTTCCAGTTTCTTGATAATATGATATCCCCTGATTTGGAAAAGTGTCCCAGACAAAAAAATGCTCTAAAACTAGAACTACGGTTGACATTAACCCTACAGTGAGTTAATTTCTTATGTTTTTAACATTTTATAATTCTGTGTCAATATTTTTAGCTTTCTTGTCGAGGGATTATCGATGAAGGAAATATCAAGAAATTATTACATTGGAAAATCAACGACACTCAACTTGTGACTCAATTTGGAGACGTTTGTTTCCTCTATTTTTGCCTTCTCCAACTGAAGAAGACTTTCACAAAATCTCGGACAGCTTCTTCCAAAAATGTATATGCAAACAAAACTGAACGTTCTATTATTTTCAAGAAAAGTTAATATTGTTAGCTGTTGTACTATCTCAGGGCAGGTTCTTCAAATAGATGATAAATTAAATTCTGGGCAGTTTATTTCTCAAACATCTGTCTGTTACACAAGTTTTATAAATAAGCAAGTATCACTAAGAAGGAAGTAGTCTACAAACTTGAGTAATTCAATTTTTGGTGGTTAACAAGGATAACTTAGTTATTAGTTCTACCTTTTGCTGATATACGTATATGTGCACTATGGGTGTACAGTGGATTTTCTATTCAAAAAGGTAAGTTATTTTCATATATTTGAACAAATAAGTATATATATTTAGTCAAAAATAAACAATTCTGTTTACATAATATAATATACACAATATAAAATAAAAGAACAGTACAACATAGTGTTTACAGCACAAAAAATTAGGTACATCATAAACAAATTAAAATTAGAATAAAACAAATGTAAACAAACATATAATATTAGGCTGTGACTGCTCACTCCGACAATAAATAATCCTTTAATGCTCTTTTAAAAGAATGAACTTTTTTTAATGGATTCTGGTAAACTATTGAAAGAATTAATAGCTTTGTGAAATACAGAGTTGTATGTACTGCTTCCCCTACATATTTCAATTCTTAAATTTTCCTTATTTCTGGTGTTATAGTTATGTACACAAGACTATTAGAGAGCTTATCCTGCAGATACACTGGTGCAGGCCCAATTTTAATTTTGAAAATAAAAATTAATGTGAAATACAGAACTATTTTACTTATTGGCATCCAGTTATGTGTCTTTAGCATACTGGTTATAGGAGTATACCTAGAACACTTCAATATTATTCACATGGCATAGTTTTGCATCCTTTGAAGACGATTGATTTCATTTTGTTTGACTAGATACAAAATTGTAGGGTAATAATTAAAATGTGGTAATATTACAGTGTTAATTTGGACCATTGGCTTAGATGTGGAGAGCTTAAATAGTTAATTTTATAGGCCACAGTTTTAATAACTTGGTTTGCATGCTCCTTACATTTTATATTATTGTCAATAGTTACTCCTAAGTAGACAATTTTTTTACTGTTTCCATTGTTTCATCACCTAATCTTATATTTAAACTAACTTCCCTATACCTATCTTTTAAGCCCAATATGATACATTTTGTTTTCTGTATATTAATTTTTAACAAATTTGCACAACAATACATATGCACCCTTTTTAGAGCAGCGTTTCGGACTCCTATGCAGTGCTCAAGATCACTTCAGCAGAAGTACAGTACTTAGGGTATCATCCGCAAATAAATGAATTTTGAACTCCCTTGCAATGTCCACAATATCATTTAAATAAATCAAAAACAGCAAAGGTCCCAACACACTGCCCTGTGCGTGGTACACCCATATCATTACATAACCGCTTGACTGTATGTTATTGAGTTTTACCATTTGTTGCCTTTTGTTCAAATAATCTATTGTCCAAATAAGAGCTGCCCTATCAATACCTACGCTTTTAATCTTCGGTATTAGCCTATATCTATCTACTGTTTCGAATGCTCTCTGTAGATCTAAAAATACCGCTATTGTGACTAAATTATTTTCAATATTATTTTTCCAATCACTCAAAACACATTGTAAAGCCGTTTCACAACTATGTTTATTACGGAATCCTGATTGATATTCACAAAGAATCTTATTACCTTCTAGATAATCTACCAGCAGTTGCCCATATACAGCTTTTTCCAATACTTTAGCAACAGCATTAATCATATTAACTGGTCTTAAATTTGTAGCTGTATTTGAATCTGGTTTCTTGGGTATAGGTACTATAGTAGATATTTTCATTTCTGTAGGAACTTGACTTAACGCTAAAGAACCATTAATTATATTTAATATAGGATTACAAATATCTTTGAAACACTTTTTTAATAATTCTACACAGATATCATCAGGACTACTTTTATTCTTTAATGAACTAATTATTTTTTCTAATTCCTCTAGACTAATTAAATTAAAAGTGGCCATTTTATTAGTAATAACTTTATCTACTACTGGAAAACTATTTGTAAAAGTTTTATCAATTTGTTCTGCTCTATCCATAATACTTTTAATATAATATGTATTTAAACAATTTGGTATTACATTTATATCCAATACTAAATCACCATTACCCATATCTATTATATTACGATTATTTTCTTGTTTATCATTCGGAATGAATGCCTTTAACATTCTCCACATTTCATTGGGTTTTTTTATTATGATCTATTTTATTTTCAAAATATTTTCTCTTTTCTTCCCTTATTGTTTTTATCGCCATATTTATTTTTTGCTTGTATATTTCCCAATATTCTGTTCTGTTTTTTATGTACATTCTATGACTTTCATCCTTGTCTCTTTCCGCCTGCTTAACTTTCTTATTCCAGAATTCCTGGTAATATCCATATATTTTTACCTCTTTTTTTTGGAGCTACTTCATCTAGTATAGAATACATCTTTTCCACAAGCATTGTATATCTTTTATTCAAATGTAATTCCGTATAGTTCCAGTTTATATTTTTCAATTTAAACCCAATTCTTTCAAAGTCAATATTTCTGCCTCTCGATTCTATATAAAATTCTTTTCTTGGTACTTTTATGTGTTTTAAAGATATTGCTATATTGCGGTGAGAGCTTATTTTAGGGAAATCAAAAACACTTACATCCATTTCTAAACTCGATAAAGCTAGATCAATTAATGTACCTCCCCCCTTTGTTAAGTGAGTGTATTCTGTATATATATCCGTTATAAAACTTCGTAGCCTACCACTGCAATTGTTATCATTATCTAGCCAAGTCAAATTAAAATCGCCACATAAAATAGTTTCATCATTGATATGTTACTCAAACCAATCTTCAAATAATCGCAAAAATCTTATCATGCTACTACTTGGAGATCTATATAGAACAAATACCCAATATTTTTTATTTGGACACTCCAGTTATCCACAACACTCCCTCAATACAATATCCCTGCACATTAACTATTTTTAATTAACTATTTTAAATTAAATTTTGTTGTAGGTTGTCTAAATAGTATGGAGGAAAGTTTACTATATCTGGTAATATAATATCAGATAAATTTATGGGGCTGTTTAAACTGAACCAAGTACTTAAGATTACCACTTATCCGGTACTCCTATGAGATGCTGAGTCGTCGCTCCCTGCTGAGTCGTCGCTCCCTGCTGAGTCGTCGCTTTTTTTTGGGTAAACTTAGTTGAAATGTCTTCCAGTTAATGTGCGATACGTCCCAAGGTACATCAAGATATACAGTGGGAAGAAAGAAGGTAAGTGACCAAGAAAATAAAGAATAATAATAATAATTCTCTGACAAACAGGCCTAAAATAAATGACGTAGTATTAGTATCTAGCAAAGAAATGTTGTAATGAAAAACTCATCTTGGATAGGGCGTGGCCTCGTTGGATAATTTCACGTCGCCTGCAATAAGCTCTTACTTTTTGCACTCATTGCATAAATAACAGGAATTGTCAGAATCTTCTGAAGTAGAATTGTTTTCAAGTTGGATAACTTCTGGTCCTATAAGCGGTAAAACAGTATATTCGTTTTCTGTTTGTATAACACGAGCCACGCAATTTTGCCATACATCGCTATAATTGTTATTAAGTATTTGCCGAATATTATCAAGGACGACTGCGCTTAAAGTTGGCGACTGATTATATTTATGTAAACGACTTTTTGTACCCCAAACCATTTCGATTGGATTAAAGATACAATAGTATGGGGGTAATACTGCAAATATTATCAATGACATATTATATTCTTTTTGGAAGTTCCTACTTTTTATTATTTTAACCAATTCTTTTTTTACCGGAATCTTTTAGGGAATATTAATGTTTTTAATTCTCATAAATTTTAAAATTTCGTCCTTTTTCGTGCTGTTGTTGGGTATTTTATTTAATATTCGGGAATGAAAGAAATTTATTGATCTTCACAAATATACAATATTATGCCAGAAACTTATATAAATAAATTGATTTAAGTACATACATCTAACATGATTATGAAGATCTGGACCATTCAAAATCAAATACCTCCTCAACCTCATAAACGCCTATCCTACAAGTGCCTGTTTCACTATAAATTTTCAAGTGTAAAGTTCTTCCATATCAATGGAAGAGTGTTGTATATCTTACTTACAGTAATAGAATTCTGTTTGCCTAGCAGTTCCCTCCTGATTCATTTTTGTCAGTCTAATCAGGTTTTTGTTTTTTGTATTGTAGTTGTGTATCATTGATCCAGTGGTATACTTATGTTTATTTTTATGAACAAAGATGATATCTTCCAAAATATATAAACAAGGTATTGCTTTAAGTAAAATTGATTTCTTTGGTTTTAGATTTATTTAGACACAGAACATTTGCATTGAAATATTGTTCACTTTTTTCTTGTACCTCGGCTGACATTCCATCCAGCATCCAGCTTAGTGTCTTTGTTGCTTACCACATATGTTGCGTTATCCGCATTTATATAAAAGTATCTGCTATGTCAATGTAAAAAGGTAAAAGTCATCTATGTATTAAATAAACAGCAAAGGTCCCAAAACAGATTCCTGTGGAACCCCATGTCCAACCTCCTTTAAATCAGATTTTACATTGTTGTGCCTAATATATTGTCTTCTATTACTTAAAAATGGTTTCACTAAATTTATTAGGTACAGGTAGGTACTCTTATTCCATACTTTTCCAACTTTTTGAGCAAGATGTTATGGCATACACTATCACCTTTGAAAGGTCACACAATATAAGTCCAGTAAAAATTCCGAAATCTCTGTTTTTAACAATAGTGTGTACAAAATCTGTTACTGCCTTTGTTGTGGTACGCATTGATCTAAAACCATATTGTCTTTCACTGAGAAGTTTTCTCCTGCTGTCTATAAATTCTATAAGTCTATCTTTTAACAAATTAATTTGTTTAAATCTTCATTATTTATTTTGAACTGACGTTCAAATTAAAATTAGTGACGCGTTTCGCTACACAGTAGCTTTTTCAAACTAGTACACTAGTCGCTAATTTTAGTCACTAATTTTAATTTGAACGTCAGTTCAAAATAAATAATGAAGATTTAAACAAATTAATTTGTTTTATTTCATCAGTAGTATGGATCTTCATCAAGTAAAAGCCTCATCTATTCAATTCTATCTTTTAATATTATCTCTATGAATTTTGATAAAATTGGAGTAATGGTAGCTACTAAATCTATAGTTATTACAAACATTTATTAAGAATGGGTGTAGCTCTACAAAGTTTTAGAATATCTGCGGGAACTTGCCATTTTCAAAGCAAGTATTTTTCAAATGTACCATTGGCTTACTGATAATATCCCCTATATCTTTAACTAAAATGGAAGTATTGTTGAACGAATCCACACTTTTTGAGTTATTTAATTAATCTATTACATTTAGCACTTTTTTTTCATTTGTTGGTTGTAAAAACACGGAGTCTCTGTGCATGGGATATGTTCAACAATTCTGATCCGGCACATTCTTTTCTTTTTATTTAAAACTGTTCTTATTTTATCAAGTTTATTGTCAAATCAGTTTATCTTATTTTCTTTTTTCAATTATTGTATTTTTTTTTAAGGAAATGCTATCTACCTCCTGCATACTTTAATTCATCGCATAGAAATTTTGCCAAATAATTTTGATCGGTTGAGATAAAGTAATCTGTCGCTTACGTAAGTTTGTTATTGATCTGTAGTAACTGTCAAAATTTATAAAAATAGTTGGTGATGTATCTGCAATAACTCTCGTAGGTTCTTCTATTAGGTGTTTAAAGTTATATGAAGTGCAGCTATTTAAAAGATTTTTTTTTCTTTTGAGTTACTTAAAAAATCTACATTGAAGTCACCTCTATTACAACAACATTTCCAAATTTGTTACTTACATGTTCGAATAGTTGTTCATATGATTCCATGAAATTTTTAAAATTGCCCTTGCCTCATCGATATAAGGAAGGAGTCCACTAAAACCTTAGATATTAGTACTGCAGCGAATTCTGCATCTACTTCATCATGACAAAATTGACTAACATCTATGTTTTCAACTGTTTCTGTTTTATGAGCATATTTTGCTACCCCTCCGCGTTCAACCCTAGATCTGCAAAAAAACTAACTAGTTCATAGTTTACTATATTTATATGTAGTAGGGAGTAGGTCACTTGTAAGCCAGGTCTCACTTACACATTTAATATGATAAATTTATTTCTGCAAAAAAATACTTAAAATATCAACTTTGTTTGTAATTGACTGACTGTTTATGCGAAAAACTGAAATATATTCACTAAAGTTATTTTTAGAATTTGTGGTTCTGTGATGTTGGGATGGAAAGGCCTCCAATCTTCCAGGTCATTCGGAGGGTCATCTGACTTCAATAAAACTACTACTTCATGCACTGGGATATGTTATCTTTATTGTTATGTATTTTAATCATTAAAACACAATCTGAGGTAAACTGTTTATTGCGCCCAAAACGAGGTAGGTACTTGACACGACAAGCATAATATTACCACTTTACCTAAATCTCAACGTAGTATATATATATATGACACATGTCATAAACCACAGAACTAAGGACGCTACAATAGACCTAAAATTTTTACTATACTTTATATTATGCAAATACGACTAACTATGATTACTAAACCTAGTATAAGTATCTATCATCGTATATTACTTATAGCATAATCTGAATAATAATATTATCATAATTATAATAATCCTTTTATCGTCTGCTTCTAAGCTATTTATATTAATGGTCAAGTTCATATTAGTATTTACTATTGAATGTTATATAATTAATGGCCATTTGCACCAAATATTTTAGGGAACACCTAACTCTAGGGAAGGAATAAATTAGCCTTAGGTGTCGATTTCGCTTGCACCACTTGATGTTCAGTCACTATCTTGCTTTAGGTTTTCCTTAAATTAGGTGTAGAAATTTGGGTCTCTAGCTTGTTCCTAGTAGAGGTGCTGAAAAAGTAATCATAATCATTCCGTTGGATATTTTGCACTGCTGTGATTTTGTGTTGTTTGTTATTTGTTAGGAAAATGGATATATTTGATGATGACTTAGATTTATTGGAAATCGTGGATAATGATTTCCCTAGAAGAGTTAATGAAAGGAAAAATCATTTTGATGAAATGGATAACCTCTTATTTTTTCAGAGGTTTTATTTGACAAGACCTACAGTAGTAGCAATACTGCAAGAGATTGAGGATTCATTAGAATTTCCAGATGATCGGTAGGTTATATTAAACAAGATGTTTGGCAAATCCATATAATTAATCCATAAGGTACATATTAGAGTGTGAGTCCCATGAATCAATTGCTTACTTGCTTAAGATTTCATGCAACGGGAGGCCAGTGCTTCCTATAAGTAAAAACAATATGTTAACTAATGACATGTGGTATATTAAAAGTAATATTCTGGCTTCCAAGTATAAGAGGTGCTAGAACTAACCTGGTTATCACTGCTAACAATGGTATCACAGTCAAATTCATTTTCTACTCCAAATACTGTTTTGCTATTTATGATAGATAGCAATAAATCGTCTGTATTTTCTGTGCATATTACTTTTGCAGTTCTTCCTCCTGTTCTATATAATTCCTTTTTAGCATCCCCTACTTTCTTCCTCATATCTTCTTTCATGTGTTCATATTACTTTTTGAGAGAATCTGTCTCTCGATATACCATATTGGGTGACGCAGCATTGAATAAGGCAGCAATTTTCTCCCAAGCGGTTTTTTTTCCGAAACAGATACTCCATCAGTTTTTTTGTTTTCTATTATGTTTTTATACTCTAGTACACAATTCAGCAGACATTTCCTTTCACTGTAGTTTGGCGCTCGTTTTCGCTTTGACTTGTTGGGAATTTCGAGATCTCCCATTTTCAAAATTCGGAACATAAAAGAAGTTAAAGAATCCACTAAAAATAGTAACAAACAACAAACCATAGAATATATAAACCCCAACAAACTAAAATTAAAACTTTAGGTTAGCTTCATCACAGATTTATGACAGACAGATCTGAACAAAATTGCAACGTTGCCGACATATAAAACTAACCTAGTCTGACCTAGTAAGTTATTTCAGTATGTAAGGTGGTGCATTTTAAGTAATTCCTAAAGTTAGGAATCCCCTCTGAATTCTTCACCTAGAGAATAGTTGGCGCAAACGGCAATAATTATAGTAAACATACCTGATGAACTTGACTCTCGGTACCTGTCGACCTCGTGGGTTTTATTTATGTATTCTTTAACGTTCAATGATTTATATTGAAAATAATTTCAAGGGAATTTATTTCTTATTTTATTTTATGCCAAAAGGCATCACAGTTCCATGCATTGATTTTGTTGTTTTTCTTTATCTTGTTTTGGGATGCGTAGTCTGTGCATTAGACTTTTTTATAAAAAAGACGATGGTCTATGAGTATTTTCATCCCCGTGTGTTGAATTTGGTTGTTGCTGGTTTTCCAAAAAATGTTTTTCCAATTTAAAGTCAAATCGATTATATAGATTTTTTAGACAAAAATTTGGTTCATAAATCTTTTGTTTTAAATGTAGCTCAACACCAATCATAAACGACTGATTATTTACTATATTTCTTTTTGTTTGTAATTTTTTTACATCAACGTACTCAGATCATGTGTTGTTTTTTATGTATTTTTCGACATTTTCGGTTTTAAGATCTTTTTTTTTCTTCACAGCCCTGGAAATTTTCATTTCCATCACCACCTCCAGTTTTGTATTATCTCCTTCTTCTCTTTACCATCTTAAAATCTTCCTCCTTTTCATCCTTGTTTTCTTTTTCTAATTTTATTATTTCATCAAGAGTGTTTCGTTTGGGCTCCATTATTTGTATCTTTACTTATATATTTGTAGTAAGAGTAGGAACAATAGCAGGTAATAAATCATTTACTGAAGTAACAGCTTTGTGGCGAATAGTCCACTTAGTTTGAGACAAGAGTTTTAATTTTTGAATTAGGGCAGATTTCTTTTATAATATTTTGAAAAATGGAGTATCTTTTTGCGGATGCTTCAGTAACATTATATACAGCTCATTTATTACATATACAGTGCATTTCGAAGAGGAACAAAATTTTCGCAAAACCGGGCAACTGCTAAATTTAATAAATGTGCATGACAATGAAAATACAAAGCTCGTGGCTCATTTTTTTTTCTTTTAAATTGTGCTGCCAAACCGTTAAACTGACCGCTCATGTTACTTGCGCCGTCATACCCCCTCATTTTATTTAGCGGTATTTTGGCGTATTTATCATTCTAGCATATATATCAGACATTTTGCGTGTATTGCCTTTTAGTAGATATAGTAAAAATTAAGTCCAAACAGGGCTTCTAGCATTGTTTAAGTAGACCTAGTTGGTCAGTTCTTATGGGTAATACATTTGAAGTATTGTGTGTCCGTAATGTGGTGGTACCTGGCGGTGGGTAGACTAAATAAACGAATTCTGTTATACTTTTCTATTCTATCGGCCAATATATTGAAATGTTATCGATATGGGGGGCTTACAAAAAGTAAGATTTGTCTTATAGCAAAATATCTAATTCCCATGAACATTTGTAGTTTTCATAGATAAGAGGATCAGTGGTCAGGGTATATTCTAAGGGTTAGTTGTAGCTAAGTTGGTTAGTTGTAAATGGAAAAGGTTAGTTCTAAAATTCAGAATGGGTAGTTGTAAAAAAATGATTTCAAAAAACTTGAGAAAAAAATTTGCTAGAAATACAACCTGGAAAGATAATAAATCTCTAATGAATAGCTTTAATACTACTTTAGTAAAATAAATACAATTTATCTACATTTTTTAGTATAAAACAATAGTTATTCAACAAAAGTAGGTACTAATGGTAATACAATAATAATACTTTTTTTCATTTGTTTCTCTTGCTTATTGCCATATTTCGTATAATATATGCATTTGGGTAGTTGTAAATTTAGAATATACCCTGCAGCTGGTAGATTATCAGAAAAATAACAGCAGTTTATAGTTGAGTGGAATTTTTATACACTTGAGCGTTATACAGGGTGTTTCAATAAGAATTGTCCATATAGTAATTGGAGAAACCTTAGCAGAAAATTTGAAAATTTAACCTAAAACACTTGGATAAAATATTCTTATTTACCAAGATACAGGTTATTTTATTATAAATATTATATAATAATTTAAGCTCGTTGTTTTGACACCTTCTAATATTTTTTGTTCATATTTGGCAAATAGTTCACACATACTTTTAGCTGTAAAATATAGTTTTCCGCGATTACCAAAGGCGTGCGGTGGGGGATATAATAAAAATTATAATCTTCAATTTGTATTAACTTGAAAGTGAAACTTTGATAAACATCAATATGAAAAGATCATTTGAAAAAAAAATTAACTGAAATTTATATATTTTATTTTATGATGATATTTACATATATAAAAATATGCTGAAATGATTACTACGACAGTGACGTAGATTGTAGGGGGAGAAATACAGTAAACACCCTGTATCTCGGTAGGAAGGTTAAATCTTCATATTTTGTGCTAAGGTTCCTCCAGTTACTATGTGGATAATTATTAATGAAACACCTTATATAATTGTAATTAATATTGGTTGGTTTGTTTTTATTACAATATACTGATAAAAAGAATTTCGTGTATTTTAAATGAAAACTGCTACAATTATTGCATAATTATTAAATATAATCAATGAATAACAAATCCCACAACAAAAATATAACATATATTACCCTACCGGTTTCATAAATAACATTTGCATGGTCAAATGTTATTTGTGAAACCGATAGAGATGTTATATTTCTGTTGTGGAATTTGTTATTTATTGATTTCATTCAATAATTATGGAAAGATTTCAGGTAGTAAAGGATGAAACAATTAAATGTTGCATAAGTAAATAATGTTGATACTTATTATAGATAGGTAAAACATTGAAAAATCATCAAATTCTTTAAGATTTAATTGCGAAAAATAAACAATTAAATATTAATTAGTATTAGGACAAAGTGGAAAAAATATATAAAACGACTATTCAAACTAAATGCTACAAAAACTAACAACTGTTATTATATAGTAGGTATTCAAAATACCTACTCATTTATTTTGTAAGATAGCCAATTTAGTATTTCTCTTTACATCTCTGGAGGGTTTCTTTTTTTTAGGGGGATTTTGACTGGCTGGTGACTCTTGGGACTCTTTTTTGTTTTTTGGCTACATTTCTTGAAAAATTTTTGCAGAATTTGAAAATTTGGGTCGTTATTAATAGTTTTAAAATATACTCCCGATGAATATTGCGATCTAACGAACATTGTTTATCCCAGTCTGGTAACAGTATAATTAATTTTTCCTTAATAACTGGTTAAATTATGTAACACTTTTTTAGTTAAAAACCTTTCGTAGTGGTTGGCAAAATTTTGTAGGCATATCTTAGTAAAATTTGCGATTAAATTACTAGGGTATTTTAATCCACCTTTATCGGTTACAACATAATTGTGGTGAAATATTAATTATTTATTTTCATCATCTAAATTATTTTCACCTTGTAAATATAATGCACATTGCTTACAGTTAAATTTTGCCAAATACTTTTTAATCAAATAACCAGCAAAATATAATATTGAACAATCTTCCAAACTGACTGAATCTTGGAAATAGGTTATGGGATTGGATTCAATAGGTCGTTGAGTGGTTTCTGATTCAGATAAAACGCTCTCCTCAGCTATGACCTCAGTTTCGTTCAATATGCTGAAAATATCAGAAGTTTCCGAAGAAGACTCCAGCAAGTTTATATCTTCATCAGCATTTCCTCCAGAATTTGCTTTCGTCGGTGGTTTCATAAAATTATTGACTAAATTAAGTTTAAATGCAGCTTTGAAACTTCTATTATAGCATCCTTTCTGCCTATACACAGAAAACTGATTTTCTAGAGGGTCCTGAATTAATCTTCTTGTCAGTACATACTTAAATGTTTGTTCTGTTATTTCGGCATAAAACTACTTAATAGCGTTTATAGTGACCAAAAAGCAATTGAAGGAAGGTGGTCTTGTTAATTTGCCCTTAGCAGTTTGCTTCCAAAGATCCTTTAAGAGAACCTCACCTTTACTTATTGCATCGATAACCTCTTTGTTAGCTTGACAGTAGGCTCTATTGCAAGGTTTAGCACTATATAAGCTGTTACTATTTAAGGCATCAAACAAATTATTCATCGTTTCGATAAAATTTGCTGTATTTTCAGCAGTTCCTGAGACCAGCTCCCCTGTTTTAACAGCAGTTTTAATGGCTGCAGCTACTGAATGACTAAGCAGTTGCGTGGCCAATTTGACATTCATTTTTTCGAATGCATTTGGAATAGATGCCTCGTTGTTAATTTTATTAGGGCCCTTCCGGTTTCACTTTTTTGATCTAAGTCACATGTTTTTATAATATCAACGAATCGTATGAACTGGCCATTGAGAATTAAGTCGCTTATCAAATGTGGTACGTCATAGAAGCCAAAATATTTCTTTTGCTTAAATACAAAGTGGGGATTGTCCACAGTCACCCCCAAATTTTTAAATAGTTTTTGGTTTGTTGTGGACAAATCAGAAACAACACCTATGGGATCCAAACCGGAGTCAGAAATTTTTCCAATGTATTTGTAACTATTTCTTGTAAATATTCAGCGCTTATACCATTTTCTGTTAAATAGGAATCTTCCATTGGGAAAAGACACCCCTTACCATCAAGACTAAAGCTTGTCCAGTCAAAAGTGGTTTTCTTTAGTTGTCTCCTATGTCTTGAAATCCTTCGATTAAATCTAATTTTGTGTTGTACTCGATAGTTTTTTTAATGGCCATTTCATCGAAAAGAAGTATGCATTTTTTCTCCTGATTTGACATGACTCTGGTTTTAATAGTAATGTTCTCGAAAAAATTTTTACTCAAACCAGGATTACACGTGAAATTAGAAATCCAGCTTTTTATTGTGGAAATAGCTGGAAGACTTACACCTCTTCTACGTAAAAACTTATAAGTATTGGGCCCTTTATAAAAAAATTCTAAGGCTTATTTTCTCTCCAACGGCAACCACTTCTTTTTATTAAGTACAAAATCGTGTGCGAGTCTTAGTCAAAACTGATGAACTTTTATTTCTTGCATTGAAAAGAGCTTTTTTTAAATTCCTAATCCTTGTAAGGAGATTATTATTTTTTTTCTGTGCTTCCTTCAATCTCATCTTAAGAGTCAGTAACTGTCTACTTTTTTGGGGGGGAATAGAAGGGGACGAAGGCATATTGATTAGCTCATGGATGAACAGATCAATGATATCTACACTACTGTCGCAAAATTTGCAGCAAAATTTGGTAACCGTTTAGAAGTTAAAACATTTTTATTGAAATGCTTGCTGCATATAAATTTTCCCCTCAATATGCTTGAGCTAAGGAAGCGTTTCCTGCAATATAAATAATCAGTATCAATATAATTCAAATATAATTACTATGATCGTACCCAATTAGCAATGCGAAATATTTAAGTAAGTACTATTTGGGTGATTATACAGATCGACCGTGCGCAACCTCGACAGAAACAAGATCCTTGTACGAAGACATAATTATTATTATATCAATCTTAAACTAGATACATATTTATAATGCTGGATATTTGGGACATATGCTTACTAAAAAATATTAATGGGATAGTTCGATAGTTGTAAGGCATATAATATGATAAAAACGGATGTTAGTCAATTTAATGAATTTAAATTTTTATTTTGTAATAGGATGGTCTTAAATAAATTTTACATTCCAAAAACTTGTATGGAAGTTTTTTCAAATGGAATACCCTGTATAAGTATTCGTCAATGGATACTGAATTTTATCCCCTTCAACTTTGCTATTTTTACTCTCTGTACCTTCCTATTTTTCGTCGTTTGAAAGTTATTTAAAAAAACACATTTTTGGTTAAAATCTAAGTTCGTTAAATCGGGTAAGCAATTTTTCAAAACTCTTTTTATCTGGAACGCGTCGCTCAGGATATCGTTGATTATCAATTCTTTTTGCTAATACACAGTTTCTGTCGGATTCTCCCAAAAAAAAAATCATGTCAATTAATTAATTTTTAGTAAAATTCATTGTTACTTAACGCACAAAGCTTAAAAAACACAATAAACCAGCAAAAGTGAATCCAAACTGTCTCTATAGAAACAATAAACATTCTGACATTTCATTAAGCGAGAACAGCCTACTTAAATTTTTACCAAAAAATGTGTTTTTTTAAATAACTTTCTGACGACGAAAAATAGCAAAGTTGAAGGGGATAAAATTCAGTATCCATTGACGAATACTTATACAGGGTGCTCCATTCGAAAAAACTGAAAAAACTTCCATAGACGTTTTTGGAATGTAGAATTTATTTAATTCAAATCTTATAAAGTTGCGGTTTTTTAAAAAGGGATGTACAAATTTAAATTTTATGGGAAAAAGGTCAACGTCTGTATTTATTCATTTTAGCTTTATTTTAAGCATTAAAACTATAAATTTCCTATAAATTTATACATGGTTTAGCTCATGGTTAAATAAGTACAGGTTAGTCCAGTAGCAGTTCGCGCATAAGCTTTTATTAAAAATATAGTGCCCAATGAGAAGTGGGGTTTAAAGGCAACCATCTTGTCGCGCAAAGCCAATTACAATCGAGGCGCTAGTTTTTAAAACTACAATTTATATTTATGTATATTTATATTCAAGTAATAATTCATGCAAAAATTTACTTTTATTAGTATTAAAAATTATCATAATTTAAAGTTTACAAAAATGTATTTTATTACCTATACATTACAAATAGAAGTATTTTTTAACAAATTGGAATTTAAAAAAAGTATAAAAGTATAAAAAGGTTTTTTAGGATAGGATCAATGAAAATTGAAAATAATTGTAAATTATTGATAAAATTTTTTATTTTAAAATTAAAAAACTTTTTAATGTGGTATAAAATAACATATTTTTTAAAAATATAATGTTACAATATTTAAAAAAATAAGTCAACATGCTACATACTAGTAATTTTTTTTCTCAGTTTTAATAATGTACATTAATATATCTAAATCTTAAGAATTTACATTAAATATATAACATTTTAACAAACAGTACATGCTTTAAAATAAAATTTAATATGTTTTAAAAACTAGTTAAACATGTGTAAAATATTTTTAATCATATTGTGGGTAAATAGGTAACGTTAGAAATTTATTAACTTTTGCTAATAAATGTTTTTGTTCGTTCGTGTAAAAATATTTTGCTCTTTTTGTTGTGCCTAACCTGTTATCATTTCTATTTCTGCAACACTTTATACTGCACTTACCCATAATAATTTTTATTTCACTTTTTTTTCTTTCTTTAGAAATTTATACTTTATTTAAAAAATATTACAACCGGCTGTTTGTTTACATACACATACACGACACACACATAAATGTATAGCAAAATGGCCGCCTTTAGCCCCCTGCGCAACAGATTTTTATTTTGGTTCCAAGGTCAAGCGCTACTGGACTAACCTGTACTTATTTAACCATGGTTTAGCTTCCGCTTTTATCGATTGTCCGATCCATATCGATCCGGCCCGAACGTCCTACCTAAGGGGTCGATAAAGCGATATTCTCTCTCTGCTTTTACCCGTGGTAGGAAGATCATCTATGCTCGTTTCATTAGTGAAATTAAGATATATGTTTATCCAACAGTCTATTTCTAATACAATATTATAATTTAATAAAGTTATGAGTTTAGAGTCAGTGATTGGTGTCCTGGTATACTGTAAGTACCTTTGAAATTAATCTAATTATAAGTATGTGAACAAGCACGTTTCCATTTTCACCGGCATTGTCGCGCTGTTGCCAAACGGTTGCCGGTTTCCTACAGCGGATGCATTTTTTAACATGAAGATTTGGAGCAAAGAAACCTAAGATCCAAGTGTAAATAGTAACTGTATATAAGTATCAAGTCATTTCATTTATATAGTAAAAATAAATAAAGTTGCGTTTACGTCATCATTGTGAACATTTGCAGCGTTGTCAAATTGTTCACGAAATATGGAAATTAACAGAAAATAACTGAAGTCAACAAAAAACATAAAAGTTGAAAATTCCACAATATTGTAAATAAAAACTACAAAATTATCGATAGTTTGTTAGTTTTCGTTTAATATAGTGTGGAGTTTTTTCATTGACGTTTTTTGTTAATTAAATTTATAAATAGATTTCACAAAGTAAGGAATTCTAGAATAAAATTTGTAAGGTTATTACTGAGTTACCAAATCTTTTAATAAATAAATATAATAAAAATACAAGCAATAAAATAAAATATGTTTAATAATGAACATATTTTCAAAGACAAAAACTAACATTAAACAAATCAACATATTGTGAAATGAAACTAGGCAGATTCAAATTCTTGTTCAATTTCTTCATCTGATTCAACATCATTGTCACTCTCTTCACTATTAAAATTTATAACTATCGGAATAATTTTTGGACGATCAAATATTCATTCTTTCCCTCTCATACCATTTAAATATCTCTTTTTCAGTATGTTGTATAGAATTTTTCCACATATCAGGAGTTATCATGTGCAGTGCCTCGTGCCACATGTTCAGGCAGTTATTCGCACTGTTACCATCCCTACCAGTATGCCTATTGTAGTCATTTTTTGCTATGCCCCAAATTAATTCGATAGAGTTGAATATGCAATGGTAAGGAGGAAGACGTAAAACGTTGTGTCCATACTGTTCTGCAATATCGTCCACTATATACTTGATTGGTGGCTTATTTAAAAAAAAAACAAAAAAATGTTTAAAATAAATGGCAATAAGTAAGAATATATCTGTATATTTACTGAGAAACGATTTGCAACAGTTCTGTTTTGAATATTATGTGAGAATAAGGAATGCTTTTTTCTGTCAACCAGTCCTGAATAGCACATTTTGACCATCCTGTATTTGGAGTTTTATATATATAAATGCTTTATTTAGTCAAAAAAACCACTAATACACAGTCAATACAATTTCACAATATACTATATATAAATAAAATAAACAACACACAAAATAATAACAACAAATACCCCAATATAACCAAATTACCTGCTTACAAATAACAAATATTGTTTTAGTTTACATTTGAATTCATTAATTGTTGCTAATTTCTTTATTTCTTCTGGCAAGTTATTAAGTTGCTGTAAACCTTTGAAAAATATTGAATTCTGCGTGTTATTGACAGTCCTAATATAAAAATCATTTTTAAGTCTTGTACTATGGGTGTGAACATGATGTTTGTAGGTAATTTTATGTTGGAGATAGTCAGGCGCGTTACCTATTTTTATTTTAAATATGAAAATTAATGTTCGGTACAGGAACATATCGTTAATTGAGAGCCAGTTTAAAGATGTCCGCATTTCTACAGTAGGGTCAATTTAGGACATGTTAATATTATTCGCATTGCTCTATTCTGCAACTTTTGGAATCGCTTTCTTTCATTCTGGTTTAAGAGATATAATACTGTTGAGCAGTAAGTGAAATGTGGTAGTATTAAAGAATTGAATAAAACCAGCCTGGACCACTTTGTTAAATGCTGTGAACATCTGAAAAGATAATTTATTTTAAATGAAATAGTTTTTATTAAATGGTTTGCATGCTGTTTAAATTTAAGCTGTCGATCTATAATAACTCCGAGATATTTGAATTCATTTACCATATCAATTTTTGAAGGCCCAATAATTATTTTATGATCTTGTTCAACAAAGAGTTTATACTGCTGCTCATTACCAATTATGATGAATTTGGTTTTTTTTTACAATTAATATTTAATAAATTAGCACAACACCATCTATACACAATTTCTAAGCACTTATTTATCATTGTAACAATATCTATTATATTTAGAGAAGAATAGTAAATGAAGGCGTCATCTGCAAATAAGTGAAATAAACATTTAGTCTGAATGTCTGCAATGTCATTGATATAAATAAAAAAAAATAAGGGACCTAGGACACTTCCTTGTGGTACACCTCGTTTTATTTCCACCTCCTCAGATACTAAGTTATGGATTTTGACCTTTTGCCTTCTATTTGTTAAATAGTTTGAAATCCATGCCAATACTGTACCACTAAATCCGGCTCGTTCTAACTTCTTTAAGAGTCTGTTCCTGTCGACCGTTTCAAAGGCCCTTTGGAGGTCCAGAAAGACACCGACAGTAACATATTTTTTATTTAGATTTCCTTTCAGATCATCCAGCACACATTGTAAAGCAGTTTCGCAAGAATGCTTACTGCAAAAACCCGATTGGACTTTGGTTAAAAATTCATTTCTTTCTATGAAATCAACAATTTGTTCATAGACTACTTTTTCTAAAATTTTTTCAAAGCAGCTAAGCATATTTATTGGTCTGAGATCAGAAGCTTTATTAGATTTTGCAACTTTAGGAACTGGTACTATGGTGGAAACCTTAATATCATCTGGAACGTTTCCAGATTCTAAAGAAGTATTGATAACATTTATCAAGGGTATGCAATAACATGCTGTGATAAGGTGCATTATCAAGTATAATTAGGGAAGGATTCTCTAAATTTTGCAGCAACTGATATTCAAACCATTTCAAGAAATTTGCCTGGTTCATTTCCCCATGATAATCATTAAGTTGGGTTTTTGAACAAAATATTGCTTCAGCACCTTCAATAAATCCGTTTTCATTTCCAGCATGGAGTATAATATATCTGTAATAATATTATTTAAATAATGTTTAAGTAACCACTTATGTTTTGCAATACAACAAACCTTTTGCCATCCGTTTTAGTGGTCTTAACACTCTTGATATTTTCATTTTGCCATGAATGACCGACCTATGATGCCATTTTGAAATATCCAGGTTTCATCGATGAACACAAATTGGTATATACCTTCGTCCTTCGCTTCTTTATAATATCTTAAGAATTCTACTCTTTTCAAAACAACATTAGGTAATTCCATAAGTCCTCGTCGTGAATTATCCTTCATCCACTTAAACCCAAGTTCTTTGAGCAATCTATTCAAAGAAGTGGTACTACCATTAAATAATTCTTTTTCTTTTAGTTGGGACCACAATGATTGAATCGTTATGTGCTGTTCGGAAAGCATACAGAAATAAAAATATGTTAAATATACAATTGTCGTAATTATACTTACTTCTCTGGTACATGTTGTAAATGGTATCACGAATAGAGCTTGTATTTGTTACTCGTTTATGAGCGCAACGTTTTTTCTTTGGTGACTCAAACTCTTCACCTTTTTTCTTTGTTTGACAAATTTTGCTTACTGTTCTTACACTGATTTTTAAAGCAGCAGCTACACGCTAAAATAATAGAAATTTTCGTAGAGTAAAGTAAGGATATATTATTCACGTATTACCTACCTCTTGTACAGCATTTAAGGGCAACAAAGGGCCATTATTATTTCTTTCTTGTTCAAAATAATTTACTAATGAAGCCACAAGTTCTTTGCATCGGCTATTCAGCCGTTTGGGCATTTTAACAATCACAGAAGAAAATGCTTCGTTGTTTTGAAAAAAACAGTTTTGATTATAAATATTTGTCACAAGAAAATTTTATAAAGCACGTAACTATAACCTCAAAATCGATGACACTACACGAGTAGAAAAGTCACAAACAACGCGGCAACATGACATTATTTCTGGCAGTGACTATTTTACCGTCAATAATTGGAGGCTTCTTTATAAAAATTTTAACACAAATTTTTACATCGAGGGACGTCTAAACCCAATAAAGCTATATTGCTTATACATTATTTTGGTACAAAAGTTTTTTTTTATTGGGTTATCTGTAGAACCGATTAATAAACAAATTTAAGTATATGTACTTTTCGATAGAAATGTAGCCACACATGCGATAGAAATACGACCTTGGTGACGTAAACGCAACTTTATTTGGTTTTCACTATATTTTTCTGTATAAAGATCTATACCCCAGCAAACACGATCCTGGCGGCCCTTCAACGGCGAAATTGCCGTTGAAGGGCAAATGCAGGCACATAATGGCACAACTATGGGCTTATTAAAGTTACATTAAATTGCCCGCTTCATTATTAATATTGATTGTACTAATCCATTTTCAAGGGCCGTCGTCGGTAAATTGAATTGGTTGGGTTTTGAAATCCCAGGATATTTTATATCTAATATCGCAAAATGAATTGAAAACTGAAAAGGTGGGTAGTCAAGTTGAAAAATTAATAAATATTCATATATATTTTAATAAAAAACATATTTCAACAGATAACACTCTTCAGGATCAAAATAAATACATAACACAAAACTTATTTGAACAGATAAAACTCTTCAGGATAAAAATAAATAAAAAACATAACACAAAACATACTCTTCACGATAAAAATAAATTCATAGAGGTAAGTTGTTAAAATTATAATTTCTTCGAAAATCGTCTAGCACGTCCTCCTTCTCTATCGCTAGCTGAACGGAGCCAGCCTTTTATTACATTTTCCACTTCATCCAAGGTGGGTGATTGATTAATAAGTGGATTATTTCTAACAGACACTACAAATAAGTTAAATCGATTATACTTGATTGTCACATATTTATATAAAGCAGCAAATTTTTATTGCTAGAGAAAAGTATGGTAATGAAATGCATCTCCTAAATTGGATTTGTATTTACTCTACCTACTTATTAACAAATTTTAATCAAAGTAACAATTATCAATTTGGTTATTAATAGAATGAATTCTGCAAATATACTAATGCGTAATGAGATAAAACATACCATGGATTAATTTAATAATATTTTTCATATCCTTGAAGCCATTCTTATCATTTCTTCCAGTCCAATTCATCATAACTGCCAGTTCATTAGTCATGAGTCTATTTAGAATCCTTCTGGTTGTATCTGATGTATCCTTGCCTCCAATAAATTGAAATTTGTTACAGTAAAGAAACATTGCAAAAATAGGTAGTATGATATATACATTCTTATATTAAAATTTAGTTTACCATTTCAGTAAATGATGTATCCTCATTCAAACTATCATTCATTTGTACCAATTCATTAAAACTTTTTATCTGAACAAACTCCTTGGGAACTGGAACTTTGATCTCACTGCCTTTGGTTAATCTTATTAGATAACATATATCTTCCTTAACAATTTGTAATTGCCTAAGTGTTTCTGTTATCAATGCTGAAAATTCAAAACATTATAGATCACACAAAGTATACTCAAATTAACACAGAAGTTGTAAAGAAAGAGTGTCACCTTTGTTTTCTTGACGACTGTTGCAAAACCTGATGCTGGCTGATTCACAACTTGCTGTTCTGCTGATTGTATTAGCTTCGCCTAATGATTTGCTACCATCATCATCAAATCTTTGTGAATTTTTTGGCATCCCACATCGGCTTCCAATGTTTTTCTTTGAAATGAGTGAGATGCTCATGTCTACATTTTTCAGAGGAGTCAACTTTTTTTTTTTTGGAAGAGGGACTGTTGGTATGTTGTCATTGCTATCTTCACTGAACTGATCTTTCACTTTCCGATTCAGTTTGTGAATCGACTTCTAGATGTTGAAGTTTTCTACGTGCTTTAGAGAAATCATCTGAAACAATAGAATATAAAGATTTGATGATCAATGTGAAATATCTCTATATATCTTACTATCAAATATTACTTCCAAAGAAATAGCTAGAATTTTGAAAACTAACCTGTAGAATATTTCACCTTGATTGGACAAACAATGCATTTTTCCTCAATAATTTGAATATGACTTTGAATTGCTTTGTCTTTGACAATATCTGACTTGAAATAATTGCCATTGTAACTACTCCATTTTCATCCGACTCTTCTGGGAATTCAACTACGAAATATTTTCTTGAAAGACAAAGTCGGCTTATGAGAATTCATGAATAGCAGCACAAGTGATAAACAAGTATACACAAATACAATGTGCTATAAATAAATTATAAATTCAATTTTTTTTCTACTTCCATGAATAAATCATAACATTTTAAAGCCAACAAAATTTTTTTAACTTTCTCAATATTACTCCACATGTATGCAGGGAGTTGTGGAAAATAATTGAGTAATACACAAAAAATTTATAAAGTCTATCTGAGAACGAAGAATTAAATTATTAAAAATAAGGAAACAGATATACTGAGAATTTAAAGTGATATTGGCCATTAAAAAAGTGGAGGGTTCAAATATATGCAGGGTAAAAAAACTTCAGATACAATGATATAAGAGTGAAACAATGTAACTGTGTTCATGCTCCAAAAGAATTCCTTTAAATTGAATATAATCTACTCTGTAGATGTATTCAGTTAATTCATCCTGATTCAAAGAAACCTCAAAGAGAAAAATGAGATCACTTTTTGCAGGATAGGTCAAAAAAGGTTTAATTTTTTTCAAGTGTCGACCTTTTATATAAATCTTATTGCTCGATTTAGATATCGAGGTAATTAATAAAATTTCTCCATTTTTCAAGAAAGCACAATTATCACCAATTTCAATAGAAAAAATACAATTTTTGAAAATAATCTTTTTGAAATCAGTGGATATTTTCAAAGGCTTTCCTAGGAGTTGTATAAGTTTCTCGTTGTTGATATTATTTGTACTTATTTCTCTGCCTTCCAAAATTCGGTTCACGACTTGTTGTAAACATTGATTTGATTTTATTAAAGAGTTTTTCAAAAAACCCTGGTAATTTTCAAAGCTGAAACAATTCACCTCACATAGTGACCCAAATTTCTTGGCATCATCGAGTGAACATTGTATACACAAAAATCTTTTCCATATATTTGAATTGCATTTTCCACAAAAGTTGTTAACAGAATTTTGGCATAGTTGTTGTATTCAGAATGCAGTCTTGAATTCATCAAGATTGTTATTCCAAATTTCAGTAACATGAAATTGCAGAAAATATTTTTGGGTAAAATATTATACAGAAGGAACTGTCTGTATTCAATGGCTTTCCAATGTTCTAAATCTCTCAGTGATGTAGGTTTTCGATTAAATTCTGCTGGCCAAAAGCCATTCAGTTTTTTAATCATGTCCTCTAAAATAATGAATTTTTCAGATTCAAATCGATAGAGACGACTACCATCCCTCCACAAAAACAATAATTTTTTAACTACTCCAAGACAAACACTATGCATATAATCATTGGGGAAATTGGAAACCATTCCTATATTCAAATCAGTTAAGGGTGAAGGACCTTTATGATATTCACCATATAATCCAGATAAAAACTCTTCATCAGATCTCAAATCTGCTCTTGAATTGGTGAAAATAATTTTATGGTTTTCATATGTACCACTGTCAAGGCATTTATCACACCCATAATAAGCATTGTGGCCCTTGGCCCAAAGAATACACCACGTTAGATGGTGTATTCTTTGCTTTCACTGTCCATTTCGGAGTTAATTGCCGAACGACCCTCATGTAGATCTATTCAAGAAAGGGTTACATGAATGCAAACTAAATTCTAGGTTGTAGAAATTTTAATATTTAATGTTAAAAATGAACTGTCATTATAGGTATTTTTCTTTAAAAAAATGAAAATTTGTGAAAACTTTAATTATATTAAGTGTATTAAGTAGTAGGAATAGAAACAGAATGATTAAATCAAGTTAAAAGGACATTAAATGAAAAGAACCGTCGCATAATCACATTATGTTAGAAAAATCAAGTGATAACAAAAAATTACCTAGCAACAGAAACAGACAGTAGAAAAAAGTTTGTTTTGGACGGGTAGTTTTTTTGGTTTTGAGTAGAGAAAAGCTAAAAAGTTACAAAATTTATATTCAAATATAGTTAAAAATTCTAAAACTTTCCCAAATAAATGCCTAAACAGTTTAAAGTACGTATAAATGAATAAATAAACAAATAAACATTACTGATGAAATAAAACAAATTGATTTGTTTAAATCTTCATTATTTAATTTGAACTGACGTTCAAATTAAAATTAGTGACGCGTTTCGCTACACAGTAGCTTTTTCAAACTAGTTTGAAAAAGCTAGTTTGAAAAAACTAGTTTGAAAAAGCTACTGTGTAGCGAAACGCGTCACTAATTTTAATTTGAACGTCAGTTCAAATTAAATAATGAAGATTTAAACAAATCAATTTGTTTTATTTCATCAGTAGTATGGATCTTCATCAAGTAAAAGCCTCATCTATTCAAATAAACATTAAATAACATTTTCCAGTCCTCAAGAAATTTCAAGCACTGCAGCCATATTCGACCCGATTGGAAAGAATTACCTCTTCAAGAGTGTTTACAACGATATAGTGCTCAGGTTAGTGACTAATATTATTTGGTAACAATAAATAAATAAATACAAACAATGTATAAGATGTACATCTAAAATAATTTCATATTTTCATTCTACATAATAGATCTAAAGTATAAACTCACTTCAATAGTCAAGAAAATCCATGGTGTTTAAGGTTAGAATTTTATTGTTGTTTTTTCTGTTATTTCACAGGGTGCTTCTTGTAAAAGTTGAAATTTTTCTTGCGTGTCTCTGTATTTTTTTCTAATAACATGAATTTTTACTGTTAAATTTGAAGGGCAATTGGTATTTCTCGTTTTATTTTTTGAAGATGGTTCGTAGGTTTTTGAGCACCGAGTAAAGTGGTGACATCTAAAATTAAATTTAAGCTTTATAGGTAATAGGTATTATATCTATTATTGTGAGCCTTAAATAAAACTTTTGAAATTTTAGTAAATACTTTAAAAAAACTATCTATTCGATATATTATATATAGGTACCAAGGTACCTATCTATCAATTAAATATTTCACCTTAGTCTCCTTTTAAGTTTAATCCATTCTCCATCCTTAATATCCGTATTACTGATAAGTTATTTTCAAACTCTGGAGAACTATCGATGGTTTAACGATAACTATCGATATTTTTGACTATCGAAAAAAATTACTATCTATAGTTGAGATGTTTAGGTACAGAATATAATATTTTAAAAGCTGACATGGAGAAAAAATGGGACATAGAGAGAGAGATGAGAGAAAGAGAGAGAGATAAGGAAGAGAGAGATGGGAAAAAGAGAAAGATGGGAGAGAGAGAGAGAGAGATGGGAGAGGGAGAGAGAAAAAGATGAGAGATAGAAAAGAGATGGGGGAGAGAAATAGGAAAGAGAGAGAGAGATGGGGGAGAGAGAGAGAAATATGAGAAGAGAGAGGGATGGGAGAGAGAGAGAGAGAAAGAGAGATATGGAAGAAAGATATATGAGAGGGAGAGAGAGAGAGATAGGAAAAGGAGAGAGATGGGAGCGAGATAGAAAGAAAGAGGAGAGAGAGGAAGAGAGATGGGAGAGACAGATATGGAAGAGAGAGGAAGAGATAGGAAATAGAGAGAGATGGGAAAGAGAGAGAAAAGGGCAGGGATGGGAGAGAGAGGGATTGGAGCGAAAGAGAGATATGGAAGAGAGAAAGAGATGTGAAAGAAAGATGAGGGAGAGAGAGGAAGAGACTGTATTGCGTGTGATTACAATTATTATTTTAAATTGTCAGAATCTAAGACGGATTCGGTAGGGTTCGCGACCCTCGGAATTTTGTAACGCTTTATTTTTCTTATTAAACCATTTTAGACAATTATTTTCAATAATTAACCATTTTTCAAAATTTTAACAATTATTGACCATTTTGACAGTTTTTCAAAATTTTAGACCATTTTTCAAAATGTTTGACAATTATTGACCATTTTTCAAAATTTTGACAATTATTAACCATTTTCCAAAATTTTGACAATTTTTTACAATTAGTGACAAAGTTGATACGTTGTTTTGAAATAAATATATTATATTATTATATTTATGTATATTTTTTTAACATTTTGACAAAAATCGTACAAAGAAGTTACCGATGTAAAACTATCGAAAATAATCGATAGTAAAAATAGAACTACTTATCGATAGTCGGTACTATCGATAATTCTCCATTCCTACAACTAATGACAGCACTGACAATTGACATTGACATCACATAAGCACCATATATATCTACGCCTTAAAGAGTATACACTAGGGTGTGTCATTTTTGGGCCATTATTTTTTTTACTGCTATACCAGAAAATCTGGTAGTATATAGAAAATAGAAAATTATGCCGCTGGGCTAAAAGGTTTAAGTCCAATAGCGGCTTAGCTCATCAAAAAATTCGATTTTCCATTTAAATAATACAGGAAATATTTTTGTTTATTTTAAGTGGACTTTTCGCTATTAAAAATTTTTTTTTTTCAAAAAACCTTATGGATTTTGTAGAAAATTTAATTCTCTACAAAAATATCTCTTTGGATTAAGACTGTAGAACCACTAGTTTCGAAGTTATAGCCCGTCAAACGGTAACATTCAAAAACATACACATTAAATTCCATTTAATTTTCAATATATTACTCTTACATCAATAATTTAATTTTATCGTACATTTTTGAGCATGTGATTGCTGAATTTTTTTGATGCTACTTATTTATAATTAAAATTATTTAAAGAATCGTCCGAGCCACACAAACACACTTTTTAGCCATTTTTTATCACAACGATACAGAATAACGCGTGTTTTCGATGCAATAATAATAATATTATAAGTCATTAGTTACTCAAAAATGTCATTCAAAGATAATATTCACAAAATGTCATTCTCTGTCGTATAAATACCGAGCATGCGTACTTTCATTTTTTTAAAAATAATTAGAAATAGTCTGTCCAGGATTTTTTAATATATTTTCTAATATACTAAATTTATTATAAAACATGTTTCATTCTATTATCAGCTCGGTGAAGGTCGACCTTACTTTGGATCTTAGACTAATATTTCTTTTCACGATCTAAGAAACTGACTAGTCTTGACTTCACTTTTTTTATATTCCCATTACTAATGTGTAAAGTTGGTTGGGAATTAAATAAACAAACAAAAATTTGCAGTAATAATATATTTTAACAGTACATAATACTTACATTTCTTTGTTTTTGGGTATTTTTTGATTGGAGTTTTTGTTTCGCCGCAATGGCGATGAATAACAATTGAAAAGTGTCTTTCAAACGTTACTGTTACCGTTTAGCCACAAATCACAGAAATAAAATTCATTGTCCGTTTAAACTAATGTAACTTTTAAAAAGAAACTTTTATTTTTGTAAGTTTTCGTTGATACTAGAGGATCCGCTTTTAACCAGTTGATAGAACTCGTCTTGGGGAATAAATTGTTTTTTTCCAATTTTTTTAACATAAAATGCTCCCCCTACCATTCCCCCCGTCTCGATTTTTATACCGCCGTGTACATTCGAGTTAGGAAGGTATACGCTATCACATAAATATGTCAAAACATTTAAAAAAAGAGTTGCACACGGAATTAGTTTCTAGACGACTTTTCAATCTTTGAGCACTATACTATGGTAGGTATTTGATAAATTACAAAAGAGAATCCTAAAGATCTAAAAGTTATTTAAAAAGCCGAAGATAAAAATTATTAAATAAAAGTCACAAACAAATATTATTTATTTTGCTTTATTAAAAAGAAGCAACATACAAAATTGTGAAAAATTAAAAAGTGCAATGATTAAAATTATAAATAAAATTTGTTTTTATATACACTTGCAATATATTGTTGCGAGGTCACCAACTCAAAGCCGGTCCTGCCCCTCGATTATAAATTTTGATGAATGCGTTTTCTAGAACCTTCTGGACGCCAATTCTTGACCCTTCGCTACACTCAAGGCTACTCGCTTTCTAACGAATTCGATAAAATACTATTTTTGAGCGCTCTCTGCTTTGCGCATTCGCTTGATAGTGTTCGTTATGCAGCGAGCACATTTTTGTACGTGATAACCATAGATAATATTTATATTTATACTGCAAGTGATAAGTGATAGCACGCCTATAGTTAATACTATTTATATAGAAAAATTTCAAATTGTAATTGTGTTTGAGTAGGTAATCGAGGATGGACGAACTTGTGAATTTAATGTTACTGGAAAATTTAGAGCTGCCGGCAGTAGAAGTTCAAAATTTCCGGGTTTTGCGCAATCCTTCGAATCCTTTCAGGACAATGAATGATTTTCTCCGCCGCTAGATATTTGCCAATTTAGTCCAGTCTTCCACGGAATCTTCAAAGTTATATGTGAATTTACTACCGATTATTTGATCCTTCCCTTGGAAATATTCTAACATCATTTTTTGCTTTTCCGAAGCTTTTCCTCCGCGCAATACATTATTTAGAATGGTTTGATCCATTTCTTACAGACATACATAAAACGTAACCATAAAATTGGAAAAATTTGACAGCATCAAGAAGAACGAAAGCTTCATTTACGGTATTGCCAAATTTCTCATTTCGCTTAAGGACGCCCTTTAACGAATCACCTCAAGTCTTCGCTAACTACTGCTCGTTATGCAGCGAATTCGCTCGATAGCGAGTGATGTCAAGAATTGGGCCCAGGTCTTTACCGAAAAATGTAACGCCAATGGTTTATTGACCATTTCTTGTGCTCCCATGCAATAGGAAATCTAGTATAACTCTAACAATTGCTTAACATTATAACTCTCATGGAAATATAAATATCACGGTAAGACAAAAAGTCTTCTGCTGGGTACTGCTGTACCAATTGTGAGCATAAACGTCGAAATTTGTTGTTCAGAGGGTTTGATGGAAAGGTTTGCTGCCTTTTCATACCACTCGAAGTGTTGCAGCCACTTCTTCCTCTGCATCCTCTGCATTGTTATTTTCGATTTTGAAAGCTTTTGGTGGCTGTAGACCGGGTGTGGTCGTAGTTGAGATATTATCTTAAAATCGGCAGAAATATTCTGTTGTTGTTGGATTTGCACTAACAATCGAAGTGTTTCCAGTTCTTCGCGTAAATCCTCGACTTGTTTCGTGCTGTCCTCTTTATCCATCGTTTTGATGTATTTCTACTTCTGACACCATGTAATAAGCCAGCTAAAGATGACAGTTATTTATTAATGACAGATCTCATATAAGTGTCTAAGGTTACAACTAGTACTTCCTCTATTTCTATTTCTGGGAATAGAATGTTCGTTAGTTTCAGCTCGGGCAAGTCCTTCTCTTTTGACCAGAAATCTCCCAAGTGTTGTGTCCTGTGATTCTGTAGTGCAAGTACGTCAATAGACGTTTTTTCTTTCATTCCACAGAATCTACATTTTCCTTACACTAGTTTGAGCTTTTTAAGGTGTCCATTCAGGCAGGTCCGATCTTATCGTTTTTTAGGCCCTTTCTTCCATTATTATATAGGTGCTGATACCGCAAAATAATTCCGGTCCTCAGTCCTTATCTTTGCGAGTTAATTCGCTATTTCGTAATATTCTATTAGAAGAGTGTCCTAGAATCAATAGTATGGTGACAATTTGTAGGCATACCCCAACCATTTCAGAACTGTTACACGAGAACCCTGTGCTCATGGCTGCTTGACTATTCGACATAATAATCATTTCCCTATATATTTTATAAATTATCCACTGGGTATACTTTCCTATAGCATAAATTTCCACTTAAAGGATGCTTGTGATTTTTTCCAAACTCTGGTTCCTAGCTCGTACACTTCTATTCCAGTCCCTTCTATTATTTTTTTTTGGAACCATCTGTGTATAGCATTTGATAAGTAGACTTTCCATGTGCATTTTGTCCATTTTTGTCATTTTGAATATGCGTTTGGTAATAAGTTAACCGAAAAATTGATATACTCAAAACATGTATGAACAATCAGGCAAATATTATACCTGCATCGGAAAAATCTAGTACTGGTTATATCCGAAAAAACTTCTTAGTTTATTTTTGAAATACAAAATAATTTTTGAAAATGAAATAAGACAATAAAGACATTCCACATAAAGGTCCCCATCATAAAATGTCAGTTTCTTCGATAACCTCGTCAGCCTGGAGACTAGTGATTGTCATAGAAAATCTTTTGTAACCTTATCAGCTCAGGATCGTTGACACCGAACTGTTCAATTGAGTTTTTATCGAAAACGAATGAAAATATCGTGTTTAAACAGGAGTACCAATTATGCTTATTACGTATTTTCTAATCAAAATCACTAAAAAGGTTCGTCAAAAAAAGTTACCAGTCGATTTCATCACCAGAAATCCTTCACGTGGCGCCCCCTGTAACAAGATATGAAATAGTCCATGAAATGATATTCCTTGTATCAAATTATGCCACTGTGCCGATTTTTATAACAATTGATAAATATACAGTGAAATTATTATTAAAAAACGAAAAATAAAATTCAGCTTCCACGCCTCTTATCTTTTTCCACAGCAATATTTTATCCAGTTATATCTGGTACTATCGCCATATTTTGGTCCAAACACCCTTAGGCCCTTAGCCTATGTCCCAAAAGTTATGACTGATCCTGTACCTATATGGATCATTATCTTCATATTTATGCATTCTTAATAATTAATCATAGCTGTGGTGAATATTTTTAGAGATATGAATTTTTAAAAGTACCAAAGATCTCAAATTTGTGTAATTTGGACCTAAATGTTGATAGCATACACAAACCAGCTTCTCCGAATAAATTCGAGAATAATGAGGATCCCGTCGACAGTAACGAAAATCAATGTGAAAACCCAGATTGTCTGAACCCGAAAAAATTATCAGTGATACGATTGTATTGTAATATTAATGCAATATGCCTTTAATGTATGGAGCTAATTAGCTACCTTGGAAGAGAGAATAATTGGATTTTTTTTATATATACTTAAAATTCAAAGGAGCGACTCGTGTTTAAATTTGTTGTTATCGAATACGTTTGCGTTGTTATGGAGGATGAAGTTTAGTTTGTTTGTAGTTTTTCGATTGTATTGGAATATTTAATATGTAGGTAAAGTATGTAAGTTGGGGTGAATTTACCGAGATCCATTCTGCTCCCTTTCTTCTACTCAGTTCCCGAGTAAAGTATCAGAAACTAGTAGTTGCTTTAGACCTATTTTCCGAATTAATTTTGATTATTCTCGCTTTGTGGTTTTCAGTTAGAGTCAAAAACTCCAATTATCAATATCTGTATATAATTTCCAGCTATGTACTCATTTGAAGTATTTAATAAAAATTGCTTCATAAAAATAGACTACTTGGGAATTTTCTTATTGGTCACATATAAAACCTTTCTACATATTTTAATGGCATCATCTGATGGAACTACCAAAGTTCCCCACTTTTTTCTCTCAATAGAAGTGAAATATTTTGGGATCTTGTTTTTCCATCATTCATTACATGTGGGACACTTGATAAGTTTCTTAGCCATTTTTATAGCATAGCTTGCTACATATGAAACCACATTTTCTGATAAATCTATTAAAGAAGGACTAATGTTGGAAGTCGCATTAGAAGTATCACTTCAAAATAATTTTTTATAAAAAAATACAACTTTTATCTTCAACAATTCCAGAAATTTCATCAAATTTGCCCAATTATTTTCTAATTATCTTGACCATGTGACAGACATCAAAAATGGGTCAACTTTCGTTTAGCTGAAATCAGTTATGGAAAAACTGTTGTCATGGCAACCATTGTTGAGGTAACGAGTGAAGAAAAATCCAAATCGTATATAGTTGGGAAGTGCGTGGTTGTCAAGCTGTTCACTTAAAATAATGAAATGCTAATTCTAGGTTTGAAAGATTCTATATTTACAACTATATATGCAATGCTGTCATTACTAACATCATTGAAGGTTGGAAAGTGTCATATTACACTCTTCTACTTCCCGCCCTCTAAAATATTGTGATCGTTAAAATTTTTCTCATCTATTCTAGATGAATATTTTTTATATTTAAAAATATAACACATTGACAAATATTATAATACCTATTTAATGGCAAACAATAAAAACCAATAATGAACTAAAATACAAAAAACTACTTATTGAGATTAATGGTTAAATTTGAATTATTATAAGCGTTTATAGAAATATTTAGGCCAGTACCAGCGCTGGCGTCTCCAACAGTTATCTCTTTGGTCGACAAATTACTTTGCTGTTGAATGACCAAGATTTGTGAACTATCTACTTGCAAGAGCTTCAGAAGACATGGCACGTTGGGACAGCATATTGGCAGTTTTGGTTTTATTCTCCATCGAGCTATCCGCACATAATCTTCTGCCACAGTACTAGATTTTCATCCTACCAGCCTTTTTAATTGGAGTTGCACCACTGTTGGCAAGTAACGTAGCGGCGGTTCTTTTTAGAGCGTGGCCTGTAAAGCCTTTCAAGTCCTCTAAATTCAAAAAAGTTGCAATTTTTTGGGAAAAATTAGCTATTGTATTGTGCCCAATTGGTTGATTTCTTACTATTCCTCCTCTAAGCTGAACAAACAAATCTATCGATTTCTATGTTTTTCTCAAATTCATGTAGTCTCGAATGATCATCAATAATGAGAGATGATCTACTTGTATGTATTACCTTTATCGGTAAAAATTCATTTGGAGGTTTGTTTAAAAAATTCTCTATATTTTTCCTGGAAAATACGTTCGATTTCTTGGGCCTGAAGACCACATTTTGTCGTTTTAGAAAGGCCAACAGTTTCGAAATATCAGTTTTTCTCTTCAATTTGTAGCATCGTTCGTATATCATACTGTACATTAGGGTGGGCCAAAAACAGCAAAAAAAAACGATTTAAAAAAATATATGATACAGTAGTGCAAAAGAACTGAGATTTATGTTCCCAAGTGCTATAAAAAAATTTGGGCTGTTTTACATCATTTTTAGCGGGGCCCTTAAGAAGCCAAAAGGGCCAATTTTGTATTTTCTTGTTTTCAACTTTAGGTATCGACAAACATTTTGATAATAGCGTCTTAAAGCTTCCATTAATTTTTTTCTTTAAATAATAATATTTAGCCGGGCCTCAGAGGGTCTAAAAATGAGTAATATGCAGCGATCGCGTAAAAAGCTGGAAGCCCTAGTGATATGTGCAGCATTTCGCATTATTTGATACTTTTTTCACGCTGACTATTTTGATAACAAATAAAGAGAAGAATAAATAGTTTTAAACCACCCCAGACCTCACCGCGTGGAGGGAGCTGCACTCCGAGCTCCACCCTCCCCTCACTTACTCTGCCTTGTGCGTATCTATTGTTTTCTAGTATTGTCCTTTATTCTCAAAATTAGGCAATATTTTTTTTGTTTCCAATTTGGCTCTGATATACCCATCTCTTGATGTTTCACCACAAACTTTCAACGACGCCTCCGTTACAATTTTGACGCATCATTCTACTGCTTTCGTATGACATGGAAATGAGTCAATAATAATTGTTCCTTTCTCTTTAATAAGCTGTTGCAAGCAATTATCTGTACATTGCCCACGAAGTGGACGCCTTCTTTTGTCTGGTTTGTTCTCCAAAATATGCTAAGAGTACACTTTCGGAACTGGTATTCTTCACCTTTTTTTCTTCGCACCACTTCCTATATAATTCAATAGCTTTTATGTAGCGATGCTTACTTTTTTCTGGCACCAGCCCGTGTGCTGTCGTATTTCTTCAATATCCATCGATTCTTCATCGGAGGATATTTTTCTCAATTTATTATTCGCGAACTTAATATCCATCCTTGCCAATTATTTTCTTTACAAATCCAATCATTCGTTCCCATACACCTCCCATATTTGAAATCAATACCTCTAGAAGACATTTTATCGACAACAGCTGATTTATTCGGGATGGTGGATACCACGAACCCTTTTTGGAATTCTGAGATTAACAACGTTTCGAGCAATTTGGATGGTTCTACGATTATCATTATTTTCTCCTGCTCCTAAGCCCGATATAGTAATCATTGACGACAGCCTTATAAGCCTTTATCTTCTGAAATTCTTTTCCAGCTATAAAGTATTTTTCGTACATAATTTTCGAGAATTACAAAACACAGACCCTTCCTACGAGAACACCAGAATCCAGCCTTCTTTATGTGAAGCCAAATCTAGCCGATGAAATTATTGTGAAAAGCAAAGGATTCGCTGAAATACTAATAAAATCTCAAAAAAGAGACCGAAAATTTTGTATCCTTCCATAGATTTGGGTTTATGGAAAGAGCCGGGAATAGAAATAGAAAGAATAATACCAGACTTGATGGACGATTCAATTATATTTCTTACAGTTGGTAAGTTTAGAAGATCATGAAATTTCAAACTGGCTTTGGATGCGTTTGAAATTCTATTGCGATTGATAGATGATGAAATTATAACCAAACGGTTTTAACTGGTTATCGCAGGAAATTGCAAGACATTGAATGAACAAATTTATTACATCGAACTAAAAGATGTCGCCGAACAAAAATTATGTGCGGCACAAATAACTTTTTTAAACCAACTACCAATAATACACGAAAAAACATTAATAATGGAATCTACTATAATGATCCACCCTGCTAAAAATTACGTTTACTCTGACTTTATTCACAAAGCTATGTCTCTAGGAAAACCAATAATAGCAACAAATAAAGGCATCGCTTCTAAAATACTTGTTCACAAATTTTCGGGGCTGTTAGTTGAACCTCAAGCCATAGTAATAGCTGTTGCTTTGAAAAAATTAATGATGAGTGCAGACTTGCAAGTTTTTTTGGGCAATGCAGCTAAAGAGACTTTCGATAAGTCGCATTCATTTGAAGCTTTTTGTGGGGAAATAAGTCAGATTATGGAGAGCCCAATACAAGATTTGTCAAGCTCTTTACGAAGTGGTGAGAATAGACCGATATCTAATAATTATTGTGTTTGAACTGCCAGATTGACCTTAAAAAATAGTGCGTGGAGTCTGTACATCTGTACATCGCTCACAAAGTGGACGCCTTCTTTTGTCTGGTTTGTTCTCCAAAATATGCTAAGAGTACACTTTCGGAACTGGTATTCTTCACATTTTTTTCTTCGCACCACTTCCTATATAATTCAATAGCTTTTAGGTAGCGATGCTTATTTTTTTCTGGCACCAACCCGTGTGCTGTCGAATTTCTTCAATATCCATCAATTCTTCATCGGAGGATATTTTTCTCAATTTATTATTCGCGAACTTAATATCCATCCTTGCTAATTATTTTCTTTACAAATCCAATCATTCGTTCCTATACACCTCCCATATTTGAAATCAATACCTCTAGAAGACATTTCATCGACAACAGCTGATTTATTAATTTCCTGAAATGCTCTTTTGATTTCTTTATTAGCAGCAACAAAGTTCGTTCCATTATCGCAATAAATAACTTTCGGCTGTCCTCTTCGCGAGACTAGTCTCAATATAGCTAATACAGCTGACTGGCTACTTAAACTATGGGCTATCTCTAGAGGTATCGCTCTTATAGAAAAGACACCCCATCTTTTCTCTCTTCGTCTTCCAATTTTGACATGTATTGGTCCAAAATAATCCATGCCAAAGTTTACAAATGGTCTTACTTCTCGGCTTAATCCGTCTTCAGGGAATTGTCTCATTAGAGGCGGAGTCGGCTTAGCTCTTTCATTTCTACATTTCTGGCATTTAAAGAAGACATATTTGACTGCAGCTCGGCCGTTGATCATCCAGTACTCTTGTCTAATTTCATTCCTCTGTGTCGATATTTTTCATGGTAGTGTCCAATGAGCAGTTTTGTAAATTGATGTTTTGGGTCTAGAATTATCAGCTTTTTAGTACTTTCGCCTAGTGCTTCTGCTAAATTTGTTCTTCCGCAAAGTACTAGAATTCCATCATCATTGATTCCAGGACAAAGTCCACAGAGTCTACATTTATTCGCTACTGTCAACTCATTCAAATTGAAATGTACAAAATTTCTTGTGGATTTTGGAAATATTAGTTTTATCATGCCTTCATGTTCAAGATCAAAAGGGGGCTGCGTTAGAATTTCTCCCAGACAGTGCAGCTCTTTCAGTAAAAAAAAGAGGTCGTTCTCTAAGAAGCCAATCCAGAAAAAGTCATTCGAAAAAAGGCCGAAGTAGAACTCGTCGTCTATCGAGAAGAAGTCGATCTACAAGAGGACGCGATCGAAGAATCCGGACTAGAAGACGATCGAAAAGTGGTATTCATAATAAAGAGTGCAGTAGACCAGGTCCGAAAACCAATAAATCCATTAAATGCAAACGGGGTAGAAGCCAAAGTGGAGGTTTCCTTGGTTCAGAAATCTCTAAGCAAATGTTAGTATACTCAGCTTTCATTTCGGTGTCATTTATTACTGTTAATTTAGTATTTCGATCTTCTAATGGCCAAAAACTCTGATTCTCTCAAAAATGCAGATCCATGTATCCAAACATCCGGTATTATCAAATTATGTGAGAGAAATTGAAGCAAAACTTGTAACCTATGGATATATTTCGATATATTTTGTTCTGAAAAGAATCTTCAGATATTGGAAATGGTACGTGCGAAACAATCATCATAGCATTAAGCATTAACTTGACATTTACAAGTTAATCGATGATTGTCCGCACGTCACTTCTTGAGTTTATTTATATATTATTTTCTTTTCTTAGTTATTAGACGTGTTGAAAAAACGTCACTTTTATTAGTTAATAATTTTGTGTGCCTTAGTTACTAACCTGTTGGAGTTACCTAATTAGGCTGATTTTCTCAAAAATGCAGGTCCATGTCTCCAAACATCCGATATTATCAAATTATGTGAGAATTATCTCTGGTAGCTTCGTCAGCTGAATTTAGGTCAGTAGAAATCCATCTCCAGTTTTCGATATTAGTTCTATCTTGAATATCTCCTATTCTATGCGAAATAAATTGTTTGTATTGTCTACTATCGCTTCTTATCCAATTAAGAACACATTTGGAATCTGACCAAAAAAACTGCTGGTAAATAGGCATTTCTAGTTCAGATTGTGCTAATCGACTTGCCATTACAGCTCCTTCCACCCATCTCAGATAGGAAACTGCTGAAAAGGCTTTCTCACTACTGTCGCCAAAGGTATGGAGTTCAATTTTTTTAGTAGTCGGTATATTGAGACTGTAACATCTTCGTAACCTGATTGTACATATTTTTCCAGTAACAATAAGAAGACAGACCAAAGCACACTCCTCATAAATGAAATAATATTCGAAATCTCCTACTGATACTCCGAACTGTTCAATTGCGTTTTTATCGAAAACGAATGAAAATATCGTGTTTAAACAAGAGTACCAATTATGCTTATGTCATATTTTCTAATCAAAATCACTAAAAAGGTTCGTCAAAAAGAGTTACCAGTTGATTTCATCATCAGAAATCCTTCACGTGGCGCCCCCTGTAACAAAATGTGAAATAGTCTATGAAATGATATTTCTTGTATAAAATTATGCCACTGTGCCGATTTTTATAACAATTGATGAATATACAGTGAAATTATTATTAAAAAACGAAAAATAAAATTCAATTTCAACGCCCTTTATCTTTTTCCACGGCAATATTTTTTATCCAGTTATATCTGATCTGGTACTATCGCCATATTTTGGTCCAAACACCCTTAGGCCCTTAGCCTATGTCCCAAAAGTTATGACTGATCCTGTACCTATATGGATCATTATCTTCATATTTATGCATTCTTAATAATTAATCATTGCTGTGGTGAACACATCCCCTATGGTCCAGGAAGAATAGTTTTAGAGATATGAATTTTTAAAAGTACCAAAGATCTCAAATTTGTGTAATTTGGACCCAAATGTTGGTAGCATACACAAACCAGCTGCTCCGAATAAATTCGAGAATAATGAGGATCCCGTAAACAGTAACGAAAATCAATGTGAAAACCCAGATTGTCTGAACCCGAAAAAATTATCAGTGATACGATTGTATTGTAATATTAATGCAATATGCCTTTAATGTATGGAGCTAATTAGCTACCTTGGAAGAGTGAATAATTGGATTTTTTTATATATACTTAAAATTCAAAGGAGCGACTCGTGTTTAAATTTGTTGTTATCGAATACGTTTGCGTTGTTATGGAGGATGAAGTTTAGTTTGTTTGTAATTTTTCGACTGTATTGGAATATTCAATATGTAGGTAAAGTATGTAAGTTGGGGTGAATTTACTGAGATCCATTCTGCTCCCTTTCTTCTACTCAGTTCCTTAGTAAAGTAGCTATCAGAAACTAGTAGCGGCTTTAGACCTATTTTCCGAAGGAATTTTGATTATTCTCGCTTTGTGGTTTTCAGTTTGAGTCAAAAACTCCAATTACCAATATCTGTAAATAATTTCCAGCTATGTACTCATTGGAAGTATTTAATAAAAATTGCTTCATAAAAATAGACTACTTGGGAATTTTCTTATTGGTCACATATAAAACCTTTCTACATATTTTAATGGCATCATCTGATGGAACTACCAAAGTTCCCCACTTTTTTCTCTCAATAGAAGTGAAATATTTTGGGATCTTGTTTTTCCATCATTCATTACATGTGGGACACTTGATAAGTTTCATAGCAATTTTTATAGCATAGCCTGCTACATATGAAACCACATTTTCTGATAAATCTGTTAAAGAAGGACTAATTGGCATAGAATAATCATGATCAAGTAGAAATGATTCATCCACATACAGGGAATATTTCTTTATCATGCATATCACTGTTTTCTAATGGAATGGAAGTTTTTTTAGTACCAGTGGTGTACAATATATTTGTGGAATCTTGTGCAATACAGTTACCCTTCATTGTTTTTTCCAATAACAGTACTATTATTTTATCGATTCTCATTCATATTTCTTTTGGCTTTTTCTCATGAATAAAAAATGTTCATGACATCGCCATCCAACTATTTGTTTAATAGGAGTTTTTGTGGGGATGTGGCAATAATACCAAAGTGTACTCTTTTAAGAATTTATTTACGAGCTTTCGAACCACTACGTGTTCATTTTCAAGGACTAAAAATGTAAAATAAAATAAATTATATAGCAGATAAATTAAATAATAATAATACTTACATATATCTAAATGAGATTAAAGGTAAATAATTTGTATAAATAGTAGTAAATGGAACATTTGTATATGAAAAACTCAAAAAACAATAAAATATAAAAAATATTTTTGAAAGATGTCTAAATGAAATTGTTTAAAAATTCTCCATAGTAATTCGTTATTTAAAATATATATATATATATATATATATATATATATATATATAAAAAGTTTGATATAACGACTGAAAAATGTTATATAGGTAGGGATAACGGGGATTTTCAGTCAAAAATTCAACCAAATCTTTTATTTACTAAAAGCCGAGCTTTCGTGTCGTTTTGACACTTCTTCAGGGCACTAAAAAAAATATACAATATTGAAAATAACATGATTTAAAATAAATAGAACTACTTACATGTAAAAATTAATTAAAAGTGATACATAAAATGTTAAAAAATCTTGTAAAAGTTGAAAAAAATTTATATAAAATATTGAATTATAATTTTAACATAAATGGTATATGGTGACATACTTCACATAGACAAATCAATAAACAATTTTGTTTTATTTTGCAATTATTCATATCTCTTAGGTTTTGTTTTTTGATTGAAGTTTTAAGAACATTTTAGGTTAGTTTATAACCTAAGAAAGTGATTTTGACATATAATTTGTTAAAAACTTTGACATTTAAAAATAAATCTATTTTTTATGAAAAAATGTATATTAGTATGATTGATTGTATCGAATATTATATTTTAGTCCAGTCAGGAGGTAGCTATAAATATTGCTAAGATTTTCAATGTCACTTTTCTTGTTCATACTGTTCTTAGCCTTGTTAATTTCTATCATTTCAAGAAAATATCTCTTAGAAATGTTTCGTTCAGTGTGTAATACTTTAGTTTCTTCAAATAACATATTATGGCCTGTTTCAATGGTATGTTGTGTTAATGCACATGACTTTTTGTTAAGTTTTATATCACTTTTATGAGATGTGATTCGATTAGTAAGATTTCTAGAGCTTGTACCAATGTAGTTAAGATCACAGTTATTGCATTTGATTTTATAGACCACATTTGATTTCTTTAAGTCAGGTGTGGAATCTTTCACTTTGCTGTTTAAATTTCCAATTGTTTTAACATTTTTTTGTGTTATCTTTATATCAGTTTCATTTTTGAAAAGTTTTATTATTTGTGTTGATAAATTTTCAATATTTGGAATTGATACATAATTGATATTTTCAATATTTTTGTTCCCATCTGTTTGATTGGTTGAGATATTAAGAAAGCTTTTATCAGAATTAGTGTTAAAAAGAATTCTGTTAAGAAGTGTTTTAGGGTAAGAATTTTCTAATAAGATATCACGTAAAATTTTTGAATTTTTTTGGTTTAGGGAAGGGTGAACTATTTTTTCAATTCTATTTTTGAGACATTGAATGAGATTTATTTTCATTTTTTTGGAGTGAAAAGAATGATAGTTTATATACCTTCCTGAATTTGTTGGTTTTATATACCAATCGGTAATCAAAGTGTTGTCGTTCCTACGGATTATTTTAGTATCCAAAAATGGAATGCTATTATTTATTTCAAATTCAATTGTAAATTGTAAATTTTGATTATAGCTATTTACTTTTTCTAATATTTCATCTGATTTATTAACTGGTATTGCACAAATTATGTCATCAACAAATTTTTTTAAAAAAGGTATATCAAATGATAGTTGTGGAAGTATATCTTCAAAAAGATCATCCATTACATATTGTGCAATTATATATAGTAAAAGATAGTATCGGCTGAATAGTTAAATACTAAATATTTTTAAATTATAAATGTACACTCTTTAAAGGTTTAGTGAAAACTTTCGGTAAAATTTTTTTTACCTTCTTCAGTCACTTCTTTTTTGAGATTTAAATGAAAAGCTCTTGAATAGTGTAAAAAATATAAAAAATCTTGGAACCTTCATATAAAATTATATAATATATAGGCACGTTTTTTTTACATCATTGGTTGACTGACGTCAGTCTCCGCTGCACCGACATGTTAGAGTCACCAGTGGCACATAAAAAAACGCAGTTGTTGTTTACAGCATTCATCATTATCTGTATGGAGGGTAGAAGGAAGGAGCACCAACTTGTATGGGGGACAAGTTGAAAAAGTGTCCACCTGTAAACAGCAAATTATAATTCGAAGATTCACCGAAATGGCGCTCGTGTAGCTAATGGAAATGATGTTAATTTAGGGTTATAAACCGAGTGAAGTGTGCTGGGTTGAAAAATTTGGTATTTTTGGTGACTTGTGTAGTTGAGAAATATGCAGTATTTAAAATCTCAATTATTTACGTAGTATTTTCTTTTTTAATTTTGTATCTTACTCTAATAATTCATGGCGCTGTTTTTAAAATCTTTCCACTTGCTACTATGGCGCCACCTTAATTTGCTTCCTTTCGATGGACACTTTTTAATACATTCAGATGGTGCTCCTTCCTTCGACCCTCCATAATTATCTGACAAATGACAATCGATACCACATGAAATTTCTTCAATTTCTGACGCTGAGTGCAGTCAATACTTTATTATCACATTCTAAATTGATTTCTATTTATTCGTCCATTTCTTTAATAATTTGCTATATCCGCTTCAAATTTTTACTTTTTTGAGGTTGAGCTGTCATTTTGTAAACCACCAAATTTATTCACCACCTCGAAACAGCGGTGGAATGGTTTGCAATTTTGGTTGATGCAACAGTAATAAATGAACGCGTCATTTCTTCAATCTGAAATCCACCAATGAATATAAAAACGCAGTTGGTGAATTGGTGGATCTACCGGTGAATAAAAAAACATGCCTTATTTAAAATTACTGACATATGTCTGTCTAGTAAAAAGGACAGTAGAGAAAAGGCTTTCTCACTACTGTCGCAAAAGGTATGGAGTTCAATTTTTGTAGCAGTCGGTATCTTCAGACTGTAACATCTTGATATTCTGATTGTACATATTTTTCCAGTAACAATTATCTGACAGACCAAAGCACACTCCTCATAAATGAAATAATATTCGAAATCTCCTACTGATACTCCGAACTGTTCAATTGCGTTTTTCTCGAAAACGAATGAAAATATCGTGTTTAAACAAGAGTACCAATTATGCTTATGTCATATTTTCTAATCAAAATCACTTAAAAGGTTCGTCAAAAAAAGTTACCAGTCGATTTCATCACCAGAAATCCTTCACGTGGCGCCCCCTTAAATAATATTCCTTAGCCTATGTCCCAAAATTTATGACTCAACCTGTACCTATATGGATCATTATCTTCATGTTTATGCATTCTTAATAATTAATCATTGCTGTGGTGAACACAGCCCTTATAGTCCAGGAGGAATATTTTTAGAGATATGAATTTTTAAAAGTACCAAAAATCTCAAATTTGGGCACTTTTGACCCTTGAAAAATAATATATAAATAATATTTTTTTTAAATTCCTTATACAATAGTTAATAATATTCTTTATCGAAATTCCTGCCAGAATAGATGAAGGATTGAGTAAGGTCTGTACTCTTAGAAAGGTACTTATCTGAGACATTGATTGGCTATGCGGGATAGCTAGTTCAATTTAAAATATCTTCAGAAAGGCTATGTAGAGTTGAACTTCATTGGTGCCTTTGGGTTGGAATTCGACTACGTCCTAAGGTTGTCTGTACCGGAAATTTTTAAACCGGATTCTTACTAATTCGACCCCGCTGAATCCGAATTTGGCCATAAAAATTCGATCGGACATCAATATTAGAAGTTGATTTTTTTCCCAAAAATCTTCTCCCAACTTCGACCCATTACGGAAATCCGCAATTTTTGCCTCAGGAAGTTGCTGATTTTTTTCCGTATTCCTTCACTATCTGACCGTGTCCTCCCGGAGTTTCAAGTCCCTATCTCCACTATTAAGGTCCCTACGATTTTTTGAAGGGCATCGTGTCAAATTTTACGGACTGGACTTGAATTGAATAGATGAGGCTTTTACTTGATGAAGATCCATACTAATGAAATAAAACAATTTAATTTGTTTAAATCTTCATTTTTATTTTGAACCAACGTTCAAATTAAAATTAGTGACGCGTTTCGCTACAATGTAGCTTTTTCAAACTAGTAGTTGTTTTGAACGTTAGTTAAAAATAAAAATGAAGATTTAAACAAATTAAATTGTTTTATTTCATCACTAAAAAAACTCATTAAATATTCAAGGAACAGATGGTACTCACTAGATATTTTACCTTTTCTTCTTTGTCTCCAATTTTTTCTACAAGCCTTGTGCAAAATAACCTTAAAAAGTCATTAAAAAAATAATAATCATAACAGAGGGTGTTCTCGTCTCTTAAGCTTACCTAAATTCGGCAGGATGCATTACTTCTACCCAAGCTTTATAATAGCCTTCAGCCATATCGACATAAAGATACAGGGTTTGATTTTCTTCTTCATTTTTTCTTCAACACATGAAGAAAAAATCTTGTAAACCGTGACATTACTCCTATTGGATATCTATACCCTTCATGTATAGACCATCTAACACAAGAATAGTATTAAGTTCGAAACCTTGGTGCCATCTATGCAAATGCATTCTTCTCAAAACTTCAGCATCAAGTCTTTTCGGCTTTGGGTCAACATAATTAAAATGAAATTCTCAGACCGAAGTTCTAATTGTTCCTCAGATATAGTGACTTGTGGCTTATAATATCACACAGCATCACTGCTTTTAACTTCATTCAGCCATGCTTCGACGCTAACATCGTACAGAGCAGCTTTGTAAATTAAAACATGCTTCAATATTGTTCAAGTCATTCTTAGTCAATAAATGGATACGTTGCAAACTGCAATTTGTGATAGAGTCCCTTACTTCATCTAATATCACCTGTAGAGGTATTTTCATTGCAATGTTCTTCTTTTGAGAGTTTGTAAGAAAGAGATGTCCTAAGTCTATTTTCTGTCCATGCCCTATATATGGGTTTCACAAAAATGGACCACACATCTATCTTTTTCCACAACCACCTACATTTTTGCTGGGCAATAGCCTCCAATTTTATTTCTTCCTCGCCTTTGAAATAGCCTGACCTATGACAGTATTTAGTAGTATTCAGTCTTCTTTTAACATCTGAGGTTTTTCTAGTTCCACATACCTAGACAAATGAAGCAAAAGTCTCAGACTCCAAACCTGAAAGCATTTATTTATACTACAGATCAATTTTTATTATTTTTTATTATGTGTAGAGAGCAGGATAAAATAAAAAAAATACTCATTTATTAGAACAAAACTAAATGCTTACTAATATGTATTAATGGAAGTATTCAAACATTGATATTTTTCTCTCAAAATCTCTTTTATAGTATCATGTAGAATGTAACAACATATAAAAATAGGTATGTCATATAAAATTATCCCAATTAGATTAGATAATAATAATTATTGTTAGCAAACTAACAGCCATCTACACTCACCCGAAATACTTCAAAAATGATTCAAATTCCATCATTTTCTTACCGATTTCCAAACAATGCTCTTCTTGTCTGTAGTGATTCAGCTAAACATCTGTAGATTTACCAGTATAAGAACATAAAGAACAAATTATAACTGTCATCTTAAAGTGGGAACGTTTATGTTGTACTAACTGTTTAAGAATAAAAAACTGAGCATCACACTGTTGACCTTTGTATGTCTTTTTTTCTATGGGATTCTTCCAGTTTATCTAAAAAAGGAATATAATATGATGCCATATCTGATGCATTTATAAAAATTATACTACTTAAATTAATATGATGGATACATACCAGGATGTTTTTCTTTAATATCAAATCTTAAGCCATTGAAGCTTAAAAAACATTTATTACAGTCTCGACATGTATGAGTACGACTATTAGTAGAACTAACTTGTCTTCCAGTTAGTAGTGCAAGCAGGTCCAGCTTATCTGAAAAATATTAACAATTTGATTTGCCTTTTAACATTTATAAAATAGGTAGGTTCGTTCCAGAGATAATATACACAGATAGGTACCTACTATAATAAATAAACATTCGATTCAGTTTATTAGTTTGTACAATGATTGCTAAATTTTATCAACAAAATAAAATATACCTCTACACCTAGGAATTTAATTTTTTTTTATGAAACATGGTTAGTCAAATCTGTTGTGAGCTACAGCTTTTTTTGAACAACTTTTTGTTCATATAACAGAAAATCTGTTTGTATTTACTTAATTATTTTTGCTCTTATTTATTATTTAGTCAGTCACTTTTGTATTACGAAATAGTTTTGAATGATTTTTACGTCACCATTGTTCTATTTACGATATTCGGTTGACCATTTTCTTTTTCTGGCTATCTTGTTTTCTTTCTTGAGCACAAACACGAATATTTTAAAAATTGCTATTTCTTCTACTTATTCAAAAGAACACTTTCTTGTTCAAATTTAGATCACTCTTGTCTTTTGTAGCCATAGGGCTTGTAGCTAGTTTCTTGTTCTTGAATTCGAGAGTGGTGTGAGGGTCTTGGAAATGTCTTGGATTAGGCCTAGAGTGACCTTAAATCTGGTTCGAAGTTACCATGAAGTTTGAGCTTTCAATTGCTCATAAAGGGCTATTTTATTTGGAGACCGTTAGTGGATGACCGACTGACTGTTTAGGTAGTTCAAAATCGTATGTTGTCCCAATTCTCAATTTAGGGTTAAGAATAAATTTTTTTCAAAATCACTCCCGGACTTTTGCCCACAATTTTTAAACCGGATTCTTACTAATTCGACCCCGCTGAATCCGAATTTGGCCATAAAAATTCGATCGGACATCAATTTTAGAAGTTGATTTTTATGCAACTCTTTTTATGTATAGTTGTTATGAGTGTTGCATAACTTTTATTTTGAAATTCCATCGAATACGTCTATAGTTGCCAGAAATCAATACTTTACTTGGCTCTCAATTTTAAAAACGGATTCTTACTAATTCGACCCCGCTGAATCCGAAAATCGTCATAAAAATTCGATCGGACATCAATGTTAGAAGTTGACTTTTTTCCCCAAAAATCTTCTCCCAACTTGGATCATATCGGATTTTTGTAATTCATGGTTTTGTCAGGTACCGTTGTGAAGGGTATTAAATAATAAACAATGTATGAACGATTATATATTTTTATTGTGATGGATGGAAACAAATTCTACAAATTAATTCATCATTTAATAGTACATGCATATTACATATAAATTTACATATTATGTACAATTACTTTACAATACTTGATATTATAACAGAAATATTTGGTAACTATTTATTTGTGTTTGTATATTTGGATATAAGTTAAGGAGTATTGTATAAAGTGTTATTTATAACTTTATTGTTTGTTGTCAACAAGTAAATGGTTAACCATTTTTATCTGCATTTTATAGTGGTTAACTTAATCCATGTAATCTATTATAAATTTATTTATTAATCTCTATTTCGAAGTAGGTGTCCTAAACCCATAATCTGTAAACATTGTATTTACTGAGAAATATATAATTACCTTTATAAGTAGCGGAAGGGATTATTGACAGGATTGATTTTTGGTATAAATTTGACTTTACAACCCCGATAATTTCAGTTTATATTCGAAAGTTGTTTCGGAAGTTATTCGTGAGCATCTTTGAATTGTCTATTTTCAAAATATTTGTGTATTTTGGGTATCGTATATAGTAGTATTGACATTGTGTTTTTGACTTTAGTACTTTTAATGTCGTAATATATATTATATTAGAATTTAAAACTAGATATATTTATTATTTAAGGTAGTCTTTTTATTGATTGGTAGTTATTTTCCCAAGTTATTCAATTTTACAGTTTAATTTTATTTTTAAATTTTTTTAACACTATTTATAATATTTAGTAGATATGGGTGACCGTGTTATCGCAAGACGTATTAAAGGTGGTAGACAATATTTTATCACCATTCCGTTTGCTATTGCATAGGTAACATAAAATGAGATAGATAGGCATCTCAATGTAAAAATCTCTGACCATGATTTTCAAGCCCTTAGTTGGTCTGGTGACCGAACTATATAGCTGTAACTGTGAACCTTGTTGAGACAAGACCAGAAGATTAAACTCTATATGTAACTGTGAATCTTGTTCAGTCAAGACCAGTGGCTGTATGTCATGCTATGCAAAAGACATCGAGAAAAGAAGATTAGCAGTACGCATGTGCGAATTTCAAAAATAGGCGGGACGGTACGGTTGTTCCCCCTCACCCCCTCACGCAAAAATATTGTCGGTCTTCAATGTCCAATTTAACAGAATAAAAACTATTTTTTTTAACAACAAAAATTTAGTTTTCAATCTGCTAAATTGGACATTCCAGACTTCAACATTTTTACATGGTGGGATAACGAAAAACAACGTACAACATACATATTTATCAAAAAGTATAGTTTATGGAATTAAAAAAGTTTACTTATTCAAATGGTTTAATTGTAAAATTATTTAATACGGGCAAGCCCAATTACATATAAAAAAGTGAACATGAAAAAAATTTTTTTATAATAAAAAAAGTACAATTAATGATAAAAAAATACAATACAATGATAAAAATGAATACAGAAATAAAAGGACAATTTAGTAAAAATGGTAAAACAAAAAAAAATATAAGAATTTTACATGCGCAACAAAAACATTACTACTAAGTATATAGTACAAAAACAAAACTATATGGCAATTACATCGTTAAATTCAAATTGTTGAGACAGGAATTATCATACTTTTTATTTATAACAGTAAGCCAATTAGAAACAACAATGATATTTCTACTTTTTATGTGTTAGGTTATCCTATTTTATTGTTAAATAAAGAACATTGGAAATGATGAACAATGTTATATTATAAACGGAATATAAAAAAAAACAATCATTTGTGAAACAAATAAAAGAAGTGGAGTTATGAAAAACGAACTTCACACATAAAAAATTAAAATTTCCAATGGTCAAAGAGAACTAAATATATAATACATTTAAAAGCAAAAATTACCTACAGGAAGAGAGTATATACAACAATAGAAATGAGTAAATATTTGCAATATAAATTAGACAGATACACTTATAGAAAGTAAAAAATGTACTACCTACCAGCATTTACAATCCTTTTCTCTTTAATTTTTTGGTATATATATCTTGTGCTTTTCTATAAATAGGATTATAGAAACTTATATGTTTTGAATTTTCTTTTCCAGTTAAAACTCTATTTAGACCTTTTGTCCACTGAAATATCACAAGATGTATACACTTAGAAATTATGAGATTTTCTATTTCATGATTGTGACAAACAAAAGGAAATTTAATATGTTCTTTAATGTACCTAAATATGTATCTGTAAATATTTACAGTTCCTATTTCATCTAATTTATGGAGAAAGTATTTGATTATTGTGTAGCACATTTTAATACAGTCTACAAATGTACCTGTACAATATTTTAATCTTTCTGTCTGGTCAAACTCTCTCTCACATGTAATTTCATGTGCTGTTACCTTACGTTTAGGACCTATAATATGTAATTTGCATATATTGCATTGCACAGATCTTAAAACAATCTTTGCTATGTATCCCGATACATATCCAATTGTAGATAAATCTACACTCCGGCTGTCTGAATTTAAAGGAATAATAAAATTGAATGACTTTAATTCCACCACTTCATTTTCTTCTACACCTTGCATTAGAAATGCTTCCAATTGAAATAACATTTGATCATTATCGAAATGTTCGCAATTAGCTCCTAGAGAATGACCAGACACAAAGGTTTTCACTAAGAGCGATTTATAATAGTTTTTAAAATTAGTGGGTGTTGGGTTAGAGTTCCTTCCTCCATGCTGCCTCATTTGACAAAAAAAATTTTCAAGCAAGTCTTGATTAAGTTTTCTGCAACTAAAAAACTTAATCCCTTGTTTCAAAAATAATTTATCATGCAAATATATCAGACCTTGTAAGGTTCTAACCCAATTTATAAGGGTGGGTGGTCTACACTTTTTATCATTCTTATCAACATAATAAATATTCTTCAAATGAACAATGGCATCCTTCCAGAACTGTAGATGAGCTGATGTCTTGGTAACTCTTGATTTTAAAATTTTCCCATGTGGTTTGTTGCTGGCTCCTGAATTGACTGAATCAAATAGCTGGTCAAAAAAGTGAACTATTGTTCCAGTATCTTTTGCTTCTGTTGGCATTGTTACTTTACTATCTAAGCTGGATTCGTCTGAAAAAAGATTACTATAATGTAGATTGTTTTATACCTGTATAATAAATAATACATTTATTATTTACTAATCCCCCGATTTTTGATAAATATAAATATAAAATCACAAAGGTCTAATGGATTATGTCTATAATTTTACCTGATGATTCATGGAAGCGGATTACAGAGAATTATTGTTTGGACAACAAAACATATCTTGGAAAATATTAAATAATGGTACATGGAATCAAATTAATACCTATAAATATAATCTTGTATTACTTAGAAACATTAGTGTTGAATAAAAGAAAATATTCCAAGAATGTATTTAATAACAGTTTAGATTTAAACCATTCAACATTATTGAAAATGTTTCAAGTTATGTTTTATTGTCAAACAATAAATCTGTCTAATAGTCCTTAATGGACAAAACATAAAATATGTGTCTGATTTACCATAATTTTGGATATTTATCAAGTAACAGCCAAATCAATGAAATAAAAAAAAATACTGTATAGGATCAACTTACTATTTCTAGCCATACATTGAATTGTTGTGGCCATCTTGTAGCTCAGGGCCTGAGTGCAGTAGGACACTTTCATCTTCTTTATTTTTTTACTATTTACATGGTAATCAGTGATTTTAGGCATTTGCTTCAAGTCCCCTGTGTTGGCATCAATATAATAGGCATTATATAAATACATCCATTTACCATGGAGCAATTTTCCTTCCTTCTTCCAAAATAAATCCTTAGTCAACCAATTATTTCTTATACCCTTTATAAGATGTGGTGGATCAAATAGTGGTACAATTTCATGGCCATCAATTTCAATTACTCTGTGACGATACTCCTTATGGTTCATGACATATCTTTGTTTGGTTTCATTTACAAGGTAATTTATAGCAGCACTATTATTACCACCTTGGTCACAAACAGTTGCCACTATGGAGAATCCAGCTTTAGTGACTTCCTTGACAACACTTTTTATAGTTCGTACCAAATCTACGGTATGTGTTGCAGACTTTACAAAATGGTAATACACAGGTTGCTTCCATGCCTTAAACATACCTCTTACAAAAAAAACACATGCATGATCGGAGATATTAGTAGTGGTTTTGTCACCAAAATCTTCAAAGCCCTCAAAACAGTCTTCATGCTTATTATAGTAGACATTTGCAGACAATGCTATTTCATCAAATGAAAGTATGCACATTTTGTTCATTTTGCTCATATTCTGTCCTACAAGTCGCAAGTTTCTGAAAATGGTTTCATTGATACCAGGACTCACTTTAATGCGATTAATGACAGACATTAAAGTTTTGCGGCTAGGCAAAGCAAATAGTTCTCGCAGAACTCTGTAACCAGATGGCCCAGATTGTCTGTACAAAGTTATTGCAAGCAGTTTATCTTTTAAACTAAATCTCCGACCTTTGGCATTCTTCTTTCCTTGCTGTACTTGGGATATAAAAAAATCTGCAACATATTTATTTTTCAATTGGCCATAAATTTTGGTTTCCGTAAAATTTTCAAGAAACTTCAATTTTTTTTCACACTATATTTTGCATGAAGTCTGGAATGTGCAAGTCGTTTGTATTGCAAAGCTTTCTTATATAATAGCTTTTCTTTTGGGCTTAGTTTATGAATTCTGGTGACATTGGCAAGTTGAAGCAGTGATGTCTTTCTGCCTGCAATGAGAATTGTTGTGTGAGTTTTATATGAAATAACAACTATAAATAATATATGTACCGTCGGTTTGCAGCATGAAGTCATCAAGTGTCATTAAAATAATTTCGCAATACATCGAGTTAAAAGTTTTTTGGTATATTACAGAGAATATCTTACTCGTTAGTATTATTTTTTATTACTAACGAGTAAGATATTCTCTGTAATATACCAAAAAACTTTTAACTCGATGTATTGCGAAATTATGTTAATGTCACTTAATGACTTTATGCTGCAAACCGACGATATATATCTAATTTAATATTTTTGATTATCAATGGAGATTGAAGATAGCACTAACTGAATATTATGCTTACTTTTTGGTGTACTGATGGCAATATTATCTGCTATATGAATTTTGGTAGATGGTCTTACATCGGTAACCATTTCTACATGTGAAGGTCCTGCGTCTGTAACCATTTCTGCATGTGAAGGTCCTGCTTGTTCAAAATCTCTTCCATGAACTTCCTCAGCTTGTGGTCTATCTTGAACACAGATATTTGTTCTGTTTCCAAAAACTAAAATTACATTCAAGCTATTAGCATAGTGTGTAGAACAACGACAGTAGTTTCTTTGATAATGAATGAAAGTTGCAAACCTTTATGATAGCTGTGTTCTTTGTGTACCAAGTATGCAGGCAGAATCCCTTCAGGGGGAAAATTTTCATCAATCACTGCAATAAATAGATTATTTATCAATAAGTAAAAAATTGTCATAAAATAGAAGGTTTTATATTTTGATATATTATAAATACACATTTTTTAATTACTCACCTGTTAACGGCCTAGGTAAATTCATTGTTGGCAAAGATGTGTGCACTAAAAGGTTATTTCTTGAATAATATCTTTGTTCAAAGTGCTTGTGGCATACTCGATTGGAACGGTACACCAAACTTGGATCCTTGCTCCTTAGTTTTTCATTTCCACACAACTGCACCCACTTTTGGTACCTATCAAAATCTTTATTGGGATTGGGGAAACGATGTTTTGGTGATGTTTTGCCTTCACATCCGAAGACACAACACACTGTTCCTCCGGGCATCCTAAAAAATATTAATATTGTCCTCCTTAAAGGAATAAAACCAGGACTAAAGACTGTTTTTTTAAATTGATACACTAAACTAACTACAAAACCAAACTACTATAGACAATGAAGTAAGTAATAAAAAGTTTTATAAATAACTTGCACCAAATTAACTACAACACCAAACTACTATAGACAATGAAGTAAGTAATAAAAAGTTTTATAAATAACTTGCACCAAATTAACTACAACACCAAACTACTATAGGCAGACACCGAAGTAAATAATTTAAACTAAACCAACTACTATAGACAATGAACTAGATAATAAAAAGATTTTTGAATAAATTATTTGGAAACAATATTTACTGATAGCTGAATACTTAGACACTTACACCATGAGTATAAATGAAAAAATAGGACGCAATAAAAGATTACCGTTGTTTTTATTCGAAAAGTTGGATAAAGTCATACAGAAGAGGTCTTTTATTGCAATGCATATTCAGCCACCAGTAAAATCGACACATCGCCCTCTTAAGCCAGGGAGCACGCACTACGAATGGAATGTGGTCAAGAATTTTCTATACGAGTTCGCATAGCATGTGCTATTGGTAGTGTAACTCGCGAAATATGTAGAGATAAATTATTAGTTGCTTTAAAAAATTTCTATTTATTAGAAACGTTCCCAGAAGGTCCCATTAATTTCGATAGACATAGAAGTGAATACTTTGATGAAGTTTTGTATCAAAATAATCGTGTTAATTTAGTTCCATTTTCACCGGATAATTTTAATGAGGAATATGTTCGTCCTGCACCCGATAACAGTCAACCTCATATCAATAATCAATCTGTAGTGTTTTATTGCATCGCTACGGAAAATTATAATGATTTAGTGGCGATTAATAATTTAACTTTTCACATACATGCTTTTGTTGAATTTAGATATCCATGTTTTGTTAATGAGTTAAAATGTTATCTTACATACTTATATAATAATAATCCTTGTATAAATGTAGCTTCGTGTAAAAATAGGAAGTCAACTTTGAGATATATTACCAAGGAAGATATTGCTCCGCTATATAATGTTCATTTAACCGATTTGCATTTCAATTATCAACTTTATGTTTGGGTTTCAAGTAATAATGATAAATATAGTTGTTTAGATGATTTTGTAGTAACAAATCGTACACATCATAGATTTCTGGAACAATATAAATAGAAATTTGTTAAAAATAAGTTAAGTCGTTCAAATGAAGAATTCGATAGGAAATATATTAAAAAAGTGCAAGTTGTTAGACGTACTCCTTGGACCTTGCAAATTATTATGTGGTATAATTCATTTATAGAATCGCGTCATATTCATAAACGTCCCCAATTATATTTGTATGGTGATGCTAATATGGGTAAATCTACTTTTATAAGGCAGGATCTTTTAAATAAGAAATTAATGGAAAGGGCATTTTATCCGTCTCCCGATTGCTTTTTTTTTAGAAGGTCTTGATCCATCGTATCATAAAGTTATAATTTTTGAAGAGTTTGACTTAAAAAATTATGATATATCTATTTTGAAAACTTTGTTAGAAGGTAGTCATACTGTAATTAGGCGAAAACATAAAACAAGCGAAATAGTTAAATGGTCTTATCCTGTTATTATGATATCAAATTTTCCATTAGGGGTGGATGTTGATCCTGCTTTTATTGTTAGGTTAAATGTAGTTCATGCTAATACAAAATATTATGAATTTCCCATGTTAGATTGTGCACCAATGTTACCGGCTTCATCCACTCAGAATGAATTAATTGAAATATCTGACGATGAAGGTAATCAGTAAATATTTGTTATTTTTAAAAAAATGATGCTCATACATGTTCTTTTTATGTTTTCAATTTTGTGTCTTAATATTTTTTTGTTCATAAATATATTTTACATGGTATTTAATAAAGGTATCATATGATGAGATCGAATTAACTGGAGTTGTCGTGAATCTTGTTGAGATTCATATGACATATAGAATATTCCTAGTTATTCAACGATTACTGATGATATATTAGTTTAAATACCAATTTGTAATTTTTATACAATATTAATAATAATAATAATAAGTTTATTGCTTATAGAGAACAATGTTCACAGCAAGGTTAGTGTGTGATAGTATACAAAAAAAAAATAGTCTAAAGTTTACAAGACAGTTGGTAAAAAAAAATAAAATAAAATAAATACATTATTCATCTAGTATAAATGACCTTAATTTGAGTATATTCCAAAGGTAGCAGCATATAGTTTTTCCCTCAGAGAGATTTACATTTTGTAGAGCGTTTACTAATGTTTCCAAATTTTGCAGACAGGATGTATTTTGTTTCATGACTGTATATATCGGACACTCAAACAAAATATGAAAAATAGTTTCCTTCTCGTCCATATTACAAACAGGACATGTTAGAGTAGGATCTATACTGTAGGTTATGCCGTTTGATGTAAACTTCATTTTAAATTGATCAACCATACGGAGTTGAGCCAAAGTACGAGTGATCCGGATTGGTGACTTCAACAATAGATAATTGCTTGGTTCACGTGTTGAGGTGAAAGCATTATATAGAGCCATGAAAGGATACGCTGACGATTTAGCAATATCAGATTGGTGCAGGAAGGTATAATATTTAGAAAACAGTAGTTTTTTTTGTGTTGTTAGATGGCGATAAGATAAATTATTCCATAACTGCAATGACCCAATGTCAACAAAAAATTGTTTGATCTGAGATGCCCAATTATACTTTCTGGTAACGGAATTGATAATTCGTAGTTGTTCAAAACAAAGTCTGGGATAGCGAAATTTTTCCATCTGAAGAATCTTTTGTAACCAATTTATTGTCATTTTAAAAATATTGTAAGACAACTTAACTCTTCCTGTTTCTATCCGAATGATAGAGTCAGGGGTATTAACAGCAACTAAGAGGATTCGTTTTAGGAAATAGATTTGCACTCTTTCTAGTGCATCTAAATAACGAGGACCCCAAACAGAGACACTGTTAAACATAACGCTTAACGCTAGAGATTCAAACAATTTGATTCTAGGGTACCACATGTCAATTTTTGCCTTACACATCACAGGAATGATAGCGCCAACAGCTTGTTTACCTTTTTTTGCAGTTACTGTTGACATTTCGCTGAATAAGCCGGAGGAAGTAAACGTTACGCCTAAATATGTATATGCATTACTCAATTCTATGGTCTCGTTGTTAAAATAAAATTTATAGTTTGGTTTTTGGAAACCACCTTTAGAAAACCTAACAATTTTTGTTTTTTTAAGATTGACAGTTAAACGATTAGTGTCCGTATATTTTTCTAAAATTTTCAGTTTCCTTGCAACATCAATTTCAGAATGAGCCAGGATAACGAGATCATCAGCATACAGGAGTGTTAGTACATCATTTTTATTATCGATATTTACACCTTGAGCTCCTTGAGTATAAAAGTAGTCTTCCAAATCGGCGATAAACAGTGCAAATAAAAGGGGACTCAGGGGTTCACCTTGTAGAACACCTAAAGTTAGATCGTATAATTTTGTTAGGCCATCAGAGCCTTTTATTTGAACAGTGGCTTGTGAATAAAGTGTTCTTATTAAGCGAATAATTTTTGAAGAAACTCCAAGATTAAATAATTTCAGCCATAATAAATTATGATGTACTGAATCAAAGGCTCTTTTGAAATCGACAAAAATTGCAAATACTTTTCGGTTTTTATGTCTAATATGTAAATGAATAACAGAGCTCAGGGTGAAAACATTGTCAATACACCCTCGGCCTGCACGAAAGCCAGACTGACACTCTGGCATAACTCCGCAGTTATCAACCCATAAAGTTAATCTGTTTAGAATAATAGTTGTGAAAATCTTAGTACAGCAATTTACCAAAGCCAAACCTCTATAATTATCAGGGGTATCAGGTGGGCCTCCTTTATGCAACATAGACAATAAAATGTTAGACCATGAATTCGGAATTATTGAGGAATCGAAGATTAAGTTGAACAAAGAAGTTAAATATATAACCCAGTTATGTGGTAGGTTCTTGAAAAATTCAAAAGAAATGCCATCAACTCCTGGAGACTTATTATTTTTACATTTATACAATACATCATATACTTCCTGCATTGAAAACGGAACGTCCAGATAGGGGTGACCAGCATCTAGAAAATCAACCGTAGATATTGGTAGAGAAGGGTACAAATTTTCATAGAAGTTCTCCCATACTTGAACTGGTAACGCTTTATGAGTGAAACTATTTCTAAATTGTTTTACTGTCAACCAGAATTCTTTTGAGTTTTGTAAGTTTGATAACTTGGTAATAATTGTTGATTGATATTCGATTTTCTTAGATTTAATTATATTTTTGTACACAAATTTTAGATTTATATATATTGCTTTTAAATCTTGAGGAAAGTTTTGCTCTCGGCAAGTTCTTAATGCATTTTGCATATTTCTCTTGGCAATAGTACATGTATCATCAAACCATGGCTTATTAGTCTTATGAATATTTAATTGAGTAGAGTGCTCCCTTTTCAAATAATACATACCTAGCTGAGTTGATGTTTCACGAATGGCATCTGTAAGATTAGAAAAAGAACTAGAAGGGTCACGAATAAATATTGTTCTATTTGAATTTTTCATACACATTTTATAAGATAGAGAAAAATCATTATTCCATTTATATGAAAAGTTGGGCAAATTATTGAATACTTCTCTATTGCTGTGATTGTGTGGTTGAGTACTATAGTGAAGAATTAAATTGATAGGATAGTGATCTGATAAGAAATCATTGTCAGTAACAACAAAATTTTCAATATCTGATAGAAATATATTATTTATCCAAACCAGATCTATAACACTTTTACCCAGTTTACTCAAAAAAGTAAATTTTCCGGGAGTATCGAGTAATGTTCTGCCATTTAAAACTGAAAAGGAATTTTCGTCCATAAAATCCGTAAGTTTTCTACCTCTTGTGTTCAAAGTAGTGTCTAAACTCAATCGTTCTTCAAGTAGAATAGAATCTTGAATTAGTTCTACAGGAACCGCTCCAATATTACCAATTCGGCTATTAAAATCTCCGCCAATAATAATCATAGTGTCAGTATAGTTTTCTGAAACATCCGTCAGCAAAATTTGAAAAACATCAAGCATGTGTCCCAATTCAATTGATGGTTTGAAATATATGTTGCACACAATGAATTTACAGCTAAGTGTGGAAAATAAACAAATAAGACAATAAAATGATTTATGTAAGACGTTAACCTTAAAATAATTTCTAAAATAAATACACAATCCTCCACTTGGCCGCCCCAAAGATTTTTCTTTAGTAGCATTCGCAGTTACGTAATTATAAGAAGACAAAAAATTAGGCACATTAAGATTATCGTTGGTAAGCCAAGTTTCGGAGAGACATAGAATGTCAAAATTAATTAGTTCTTCGCATAAGTTAAAAATGTTACTGTAGCCATGGCAGTTCCAAAAGGTTATCCCAACTTTTTTGGCAATACAATATTTTTGTTGACTTTAGCAGAGTTTTTATTTGGAGAGTCATCTTCTTCTCCTTGTCTTTTCTGAACAGAAACAATGGTGGGTTGGCCGGAAATAAACTTCATGCGAACATTCTCACCAGCGTTATTTCTTCTATTAATTTCTTGATATATCCTAACCAGCTCATCCCGTTGTGTAAGAGTATAATCATTTTTGATTTTTAAATTAGGAAATTTCTTGAAAAAAACTTTAGATCGCTGTCTCAAAATACCAAGAGCAATATTAGTATACATTTTAAGTGTAAAGATATTTATTTAGTAATAATTAGTGTTTTACGTTATTTCAAAATAATCTTGCTAGCATCAATTTCAATAAATTAATTATTGGTATGTTTTAATTTTAATATCTATATCACCCTGTATATTGTCGATAATAATTTCGGTAGAAATATTGTTGAGCTGTAACAAGAATTTAAATTTATTTAGGGATCTCTAATATTATTTCTTATTTTTTTTGGCAGTTTCCACATTCAATAATCTATTGTATTAAATATATCCCTAAATATTTTATAGCCTTTCTTTTATTTATTGTTGTATTTTTTATTTAAGCTGTCGTAAATTACCAGTCGTTGTTAAATTTAATCTGTTATTTAATTTTGGGTCAATTTTGTTAGGAATCTAGGTAGTTTTATTATCCGATATATTTTTCTATTGGCCGTTTATTTACTCCCACAAAACTATTTGACCAATCAAATGTAATGGTTGTTATTCCATTCCCTTTATTTTTGCTATATATTGTTGGAATTTTCTGTTATTTTTCAGTCTAATATTTTACTTTTATAGAGTTGTTTATTCGAGTTGAATTTTAAATTTTTGCGTTGGCGTTGTTGGCAGTTGTGGTAAGTTTTATTTTAACAATTTATAGTTTTTAATATTGTGAATTGTTTGAAAAATTATATTTTATACAGATATTAGCATGGAAAAATTCGACGATACCTTTGAAGATTTTCAAATAGATATTTTGGAATTTTGCGATAGATTCGAGAATGAAGTGGACGACGGTAATAAAAAGTTGACTCCTGAAAGTCCGGATTTATCAGAAAATTTTTCCGAAGTTAGCGATGATGGTGTTGTGTCGAGTGAAGAAGAAAAATTAATGTTTAATGTGGGCGAGCCTTCAATTTATAAGGATGAGGATATTGAGGTTGTTTTTGTGTCTTCGCCATCAGGAGAGACACTTCCGAAATTCGATTTAACGAAGGTAAAGACCGAAAAAATTTCTCCTGATGTGCCTACAAAAACTCCTTTTAAGTGGAAAGTGGCAGATCATCTTGTTCCATCAATTCGCAAGGAAACCTCAATATTTAATTACAAAAAATGTCTCCTCGAGAGAAATTCGTAGCAATGGATGCATTTACTGAGCTTTTCAGTAAAACACCACAACAACCTGAACAACCATCTCCGGAAAAACCTTCGACATCTTTGGAAGAAGTATTACCGTCGTCGTCTTCGAACATAATCCGGGAAGAAGTTCCATCGACGTCTATCGCCGAAGTATTTCCGGAAAAACCTTCGATATTTTTGGCAATTCCTTCTACATCCAAGGCAATTCCTTCTACATCCAATGCAACTTCTCCATCGAAAATTGCAAATGCATGGGCCGCTTTTTACAACGACGTCGGAATCGAAAATATACCTGTGATTGCTCGAGGAAAATTTTGGAAATTGGACCTCAACAGAGCTAACAGATTGTATTTAGTAACTTTCGGAATTGTTAATGGGATTCATATCGAGTTTTTAATTGCAATTCTGAAAGTTACTAATCGATCGTTAACTCCAATCCGTGAAAGGAAACTTCGCCAATCATCTGAGTATATTCATAAATTGCCATCTGAAAGTAAATGTATATATTTCAATTATTCAATAGCACAACATATAGTAGTCTGTTTAAATAATCATCCGCACCGGCTTTGTCAAGAGGGAAAATTTTCTAATAAAAACAATAACTTGTAAATCTAGCTATCGCAGGTATATCTTCCTTTCCGATGTCAACGTGAAATTCGGCTGCATTCAATTGCAATTAATATTAATAGGTTGGTATTTTTAGCGTATTTTTTAAATTTCTTTTAAAAATAATTTTTACTTATATTTTAATTTTAATTTTTTTTTGTTAGAGAATATGGGTTCAGGATTCGACATGTGTATATATGACTGTCTCAACATAGAAGACATTTATGAAAACCACTATCTCCCATTTAATTATCCAAAAATTTCCAAAAAGAAGTTCATCCGCATAATGCTGCATTTAAAAGTCCACATGAGGAGGGAAGTTCCGCTACATCCATTTAATAGCATTTTTCGTAACATCAAAGTCACTGTCAACAGTAGACATATGAATACTTTCTTCAAGATATTTTATCGGATTTTAGACCACCACGACGTGCAGTATATGAGTGTAAGTACTTTTGTGGAATTTTTTTTTTTCGATTTTTTTCTAACTTATTATTTGCGAAAAATAATTTTTTTAATAATTTTTTCTCTATTGTTTCAGATCGAACATTTGGTGTCCATGTTTTACTATAATAGTAAACCTCTACAGGAAACCTCCTACCGTAATTTAAAACGGTTCACATCACCTGTACACTCTGTGTATTTACAGGTGCTGAGCCGTCTTAATATGGGTAGGACAAGTTACAATATTCTGTATGTGGATATGAACAAAATAGATAATTATATCATTGATGACTGCTCTTCCTGTTCTTCTGATGCACAATCGGATAGCGACCCGCGTCCTCCATACAACTCCGACGCCAACGACAACTCTGACGCCAACTCCGACGTCGACGTTAACGCCGACGTCTCCTGTAAAATATTATTTTCAATTGTAAATATGTAAATTTTTCTTTTTTCTAATTAAGTATATATTATATAATTATATTTTTTGTTCTTAATTCTTTTTCAAGTTTTTAATAATGCTTTCTTATATAAAATAGTATATTTAGTTGTAATAAAAAATGTTTTATTTTTAATTCAATAAAACTTGTTGTTCAAATCTATGTTGTTCCTATTTTCCTTTTATTTTTTCAGTATTTGTGTTTATGAATATAATTGGTTGGAATGCCATTTCAAATAGACTATTATATTCAAAATTTAAATTAATATGATATATCATGATAGTCTGTTTGAATAATGTCATTTTATTCAATTTTGGATTTGGATTCCACTCTGATATTTCCTTTGGATCACCTAATCAATTAAACGACTGTTTTTATGCAACACTTATAATGTAACAATTGAACGTAAATAAACTTTCGTACTATTATACGTTAAATAACGCATTCAGCTGATCCAAAGGAAAAATCAGAGTGGAATCCAAATCGAAAGATATAGAACAATGGAGATGGAAGTTACTATCGTAATAAGGAGAAACAAAATACGCTGAACACGCAATTGAAGGTTGAATAACCCTGTGACTAAGAAATAATAGTACGCAAGTTTATTTACATTCAATTGTTACATTATGAGTGTTGCATAAAAACAGTCGTTTAATTGATTAGGAATTTTTGAAATTTTCCACTGAATGAATCAAATTTATGTCAATTCATCTTATAGTGAACTTCTCAAGCCATTGTCATTCATATTTATTATTATTTCGGTCCATTTTGGGCCCCATTTAGTAATCGTGTAAATTTGTCGTAATTCAAATTTCCATTAACTTTTCAAATTTTCCACTGAATGAATCAAATTTATGTCAATTCATCTTATAGTGAACTTCTCAAGCCATTGTCATTCATATTTATTATTATTTCGGTCCATTTTGGGCCCCATTTAGTAATCGTGTAAATTTGTCGTAATTCAAATTTCCATTAACTTTTCAAATTTTCCACTGAATGAATCAAATTTATGGCAATTCATCTTATAGTGAACTTCTCAAGCCATTGTCATTCATATTTATTATTATTTCGGTCTATATTGGGCCCCATTTAGTAATCGTGTAAATTTGTCGTAATGTTGATATTCCAATTTGTCTTGAAAACGAACACTGGATGAATCAAATTTATGATTCATCCCATTGTTAACTTTTCAATACCTAGCTACTATTAGAACTATCAATAAGTAATATTGGGCCCCATTTTTTATTAACCATTATAAGGTTATTGTTTATTTAGTTTTAGAATTAAATAGGCAATTTGGAAATTGTGTCTTCGTACACCATGTATCACATATTTCTTAAGCGCTCTGTCTTTTTTTAACAATACGGTCATATTTTGGCCCCATTATTTTATTGATAGGCATTTTCATCAAAATCTATACTTTTTGTATTACATATTGTTTATATTCTGATGCAATCGTTCCGTTAATCATCGTTTGGTGTGCTTCTTATCACATTTGGGCCCCATTTTTTGGTTGGGCCCCACATTCCTATATATGAATAGTCATAAAAACCCTAAATACGAGTTTTTTTCATCATATTTATTTTCCAATGTCCTTTAAACGTCTTAAGGGATCCTAAAACAGAAGTAAATAACATTTATATTATTAATTTTTATAAAATATCTACAATTTACATACCAATCCTTTGTTTTTCAATCCGCCATATTGTTTAATTTGCAAGATCGATCCATTTTCTATTTCTAATCGTGCTGTCACTTTTTGTCCGGTTACGGCCTTGACCTTGAGAAATTTGATATTATTATATAATGTAACGTTTCTGTAACACGAGTCACCTTCGGATGCCTTCGTATATCTTCGTCTAAAAATATAATATATTTATAGGGTCTTCATCCTTTGTCCCGTGGCCGCGACGGCCACCTGAGAGGACGAGGGGCCGTCGCTGTATCACTCCCCATCCCCCCAATTCCTTAATTATTCTTAAAATTCATAATCTATTATTACCTAACTTCATAGTTATAGTTTCGTTTTCTTTAGATCTGTGATCTCGGTTAGAATATTCGGCCTGATTTTCACGTTGAATTTTTTCTTGGTCGTTCATTTATCTTCATGACGTAATATATTTTGTAGAATTCTGTGATCCCGGTTAGAATATTCGGCCTGTTTTTCACGTTGAATTTTTTCTTGGTCGTTCATTTATTTTCATGACGTAGTATATTTTGTAGAATTCTGTAATCTTTTTTCGCGACGATTACTTATTTTATTTTTATGGTTTAAGTATTCTGTGATACATGTGGTTCACAGATGTAGCTGTGCGATGTTATATCATAATTTCATAGGATTTCTATTGTATCGTATTTTTTTAACTAAAATCCTTTCCTTTCATAGCATATTTATCACTTTGTTCAATTTAATAATATATTTGTCATCCTTTTTTTCCTTGTTGTTAGGGAGATTAGGTGTTTCACACAATAATTATTTTCATATATATTTATCCGATCTTTCGTGTGTCTGTAATTAGAAAATACTCTTTCAAAATATAATGTTTTGTGTGTAAGTACTGGTTTTTTTGTGAAACCGCCAAATTTTTCAGGGTTCTATGCATATTCCGCTAATCTTATCATTTTCCCTTTGGCCAGCGTACCTGAAGGTAAGTCTGCATATATGACCCTTAAATGTATAATCTTTTTTCATTTAGAAATGGTTGAATTAATTTATAGATTGATATTTCTAATTCAGTAAATCACTTTTTGTGTTTACATACAATTGTTTTGTTAATTGATTCATTGTTTTTTTGTATGTAGTTGTTTTTAAAGCTTTATCGGTAATTTCAAGTAACGATAGATTCTATGTATAATCAATGGTGCTTTTTGCATGTATTTACGACGGATTACATGGTATATGGCGACAGTGAATTTTGATTGTAATACGGTGATTGGTATTTTATGTATTTATCACATCATGTAAAATTGATGATTGTAAAAAATTTCTTTGATTTTATGTAGGTAGTCCTAATGTCGCCGTTGTTTTTTTGGATGTGATATATATATATATATATATATATATATATATATATATATATATATATATATATATATATATATATATATATATATATATATATATATATATATATATTCGTAGTTTTATTTGAGGTAATGTCGATTAATGATATTTGTTTCACAGATATTTTCTTGTATTTATAAATTAAAATTACATTTTTTACAGATTTAGCTGTGCGATGTTATATCTACTCATATTCGACGGAATATTCCATAAGTAACCACATGTTGAGTTTGTTTTGGCTATTAATCTTTTCTCTTATACAGGGGGTGTTTGATATTTGATATAATACTTGTTTTGTTTATTGATGGAAATTATTTAACAATTATTTATTTTGGCTTTTTATATTTTATGACGCATTACATGCAATTAACTATTGGAGAGTTTATGCAATTTTATACTATATACCATATTTAACTAATGTTGAAGCGATATTCTCCGTTTTATTCAATATTTTGTATATATTTGTTTTTTTATAATGTTTTAGGTTCATTACAATGGCTTGTTCTTGTATGAATTTCAAGGAAATAATGAATAAACATTTCCGTAATAGTCCCCTCTGTTCATTGGACCGTTTTTTTAAAATTCTAATTATTTTAAAATTCCTGGATGATAATACCGATTTTTTTAACCATTTCTCTCTTCTGGCATTTGTTAAGAATTTTCCACCTATACGTTACCAACTTAAAGACATTAAAATTCTTATACGGAGGTTACGACATGTTCTGAATTCTCATCCGATCAAATCTCTTTCAGTAAGTTAAATTATTTTTTTTAATAAATTTCTACAACGATAATGTAACATAAAATTATATTTTTGTTTTTGTTTTTAGTTTCCTGCTTTGTGTATTAATCACCATTTAAACACTGCATCCACTTCTGATTTTTATTATGAAATTATTAATAGACGATATGAAGCTGTTTTGAAAATAAATCAGAAAGCGCTTTCCATGTATACTGAGGGAAAATCTATCCATTTTGGATTAAATTATATTCGGACGGATACGCCATTATATGTGAGTATATGAATTTTAATATTGTTCTTTTTTTTATACAATTAATGTTTTTTCTTTTGTTTCAGCGTAATGTACACCGGGTTATTCAACCATCGATTGCGTGTTCAACGTATTTTGTTTCTCCTTATTACGACAGTAACTTCCATCTCCAATCCTCTATATCCTTCGATTTGAATTCATCTTTGATTTTTCCTTTGGATCAGCTGAAAAGAATTTCTATAAGTTTCAGTAGATGGAGACAGAATCATCCCGATTTATGTTCTAAAGTATTCGATAAATTATTTAGTATTCCGAATCTCGATGTTGATGATGCATCAGTTGAAGAAGTCAATCCTTCAACAATATCCTCCATAGTACCGTCTTCTTCTATTTCTTCGGCATCGTCAAATGATGTGGTTTTTCCATCTTCATCACCATCGTGTTCCGTTTCGATGGCTATTGATTCGAACAAAGATGTTGCAGTTGCACCTTTGTTGGTGCACAGTTCCCCATCATCATCTTCTGTGGTGTCTCATCCTTTACCATCTCCGATGGTTTCCGCATCTCCTCACGTTTCTCTTGCGGCTCCTTCCTCTTCTGTACCTGTGAATATGTCTTCGTTACATCCTATTGTATTACCGTGTCCTCTTTCTCCCCCGCCCCCGTCTTCTCCCTCTGGTAACGTTGCTACTAATGGTTGTTTTCCATCTCCAAATTCTACATTTCATGGTTTCAGTTCGTCAGGTTTTTCTTACTAATTCTCATGTCGATATATATAAATCCAAGATTTTAGAATTTGTTACAGAATATGGGTTCAGGACTCGATATGTGTACATATGATTGTCTCAACATAGAAGACATTTTTGAAAACCACTATCTCACATTTAATTATCCAAATGTGTCTCCAGTAACTTCATCACCGCTTCAGCTCTTATTGTCATTGCCATCATCTTCTTCAACTTCTCAACGAACTACTATGTTAATATCGTAACCACCTTCGATGCCACTGCCTTTGATGCCACCTCCTTCAACGCCAACGTCGATGCCAACTCCGACGCCTACTCCGACGCCAACGCCGACGTTTCAATCGTTATTGTTGCCAATGCTCCAAGCTGACTTCTCCTGCGAAATATTTTTTTAAATTGTTAATACGTAAACTTTTCTTTTTTCTAATTAAGTAATCATGTATATAATTATATTTTTTATTCGATATATTTTTTTCACGTTTTTAATATTGCTTATTTTATAAAATAGTATATTTAGTTTTAATAACTTTTTCTCTCATATTTTTCGATAATTAATTGATATTTATTTTACCAATTATTTGTAACATGTTATGTTTGTTTTTTTTTTAAAGTTTTTCTTGTCTACAATATATTATGTAAAGTTGCAATCATTTTTAACTTCATTCTTTCATAAATTAATGAATTACTTAATTTTTCATAGGAATTATGTTTATAATGTTATTTTCCAAAATGTTTTATTTTTATATCAATAAATCTTGTTGTTTAAATCTATGTTGTTTCTATTTTCCTTTTATTTTTTCAGTGTTTGTGCTTATGAATATAATTGGTTGGAATGCCATTTCAAATAGACTATTATATTCAAAATTTAAATTAATATGATAATAGTCTGTTTGAATAATGTCATTTTATTCAATTTTGGAATTAGAAAATAACATCATCAATTCCCTATCTCCACTATTAAGGTACCTACGATTTTTTGAATGGCATCGTGTCATATTTCCGGACTGGACTTAGAAAATTTTTCGAAAACAAAAAAATTTTCAAAATCGCTCTTTCCCACAATTTTGAAAGCGGATTCTTACTAATTCGACCCCGCTGAATCCGAAAATCGTCATAAAAATTCAATCAGACATCAATGTTAGAAGTAAATTTTATGCAACTCTTTTTATGTATAGTTGTTATGAGTGTTGCATAACTTATATTTTGAAATTCCATCGAATACGTCTATAGTTGCCAGAAATCAATACTTTACTTGCCTACAATTTTGAAAACGGATTCTTACTAATTCGACCCCGCTGAATCCGAATTTGGCCATAAAAATTCGATCGGACATCAATTTTAGAAGTTGATTTTATGCAACTCTTTTTATGTTTAGTTGTTATGAGTGTTGCATAACTTTTATTTTGTAATTCCATCGAATACGTCTATAGTTGCCAGAAATCAATACTTTACTTGGCTCTCAAGGTCGTGGTCTTTGATATAATAGGATTGTATCTAATATATAATCGAACAATTATCGATTTACAATAAAAAAGAAGAATGCAGATTTTTTTCATAAATCCTACATAAATTATTATTTATATCAACTTATAATAGAAAACAGGGATTCAGCCTTCCTCACAAACATGTATACTCAATTATATACAGCCAAACTTATAATACAAAAAAATGATGCAGCCTTCCTCTCAAATACGTACATCAAATTGTTATATATTCAAACCTATTACGGAAAACGAGGATGCAGCCTTTCTCTCAAATACGTACATCAGACTACTACATATACTCAAATCTATTATAGAAAACGAGGATGCAGCCTTTCTCTCAAATACGTACATCAAACTACTACATACTCAAATCTATCATACAAAACAAGGATGCAGCCTTCCTCACAAATACGTATATAAAATAATTTCTCTTTTAAACGTATAATTGAAATAAAACTACTGTTGTACTTTGTTTATTTTATTAATAATACATTATAAAATTTATACATATTCTGTAATATATAGCTTGTTCAGCGTATTTTGTTTTTCCTTATTACGACAGTAACTTCCATCTCCATTGTTCTATATCTTTCGATTTGGATTCCACTCTGATATTTCCTTTGGATCACCTAATCAATTAAACGACTGTTTTTATGCAACACATATAATGTAACAATTGAACGTAAATAAACTTTCGTACTATTATACGTTAAATAACGCATTCAGCTGATCCAAAGGAAAAATCAGAGTGGAATCCAAATCGAAAGATATAGAACAATGGAGATGGAAGTTACTATCGTAATAAGGAGAAACAAAATACGCTGAACACGCAATTGAAGGTTGAATAACCCTGTGACTAAGAAATAATAGTAGCAAGTTTATTTACATTCAATTGTTACATTATGAGTGTTGCATAAAAACAGTCGTTTAATTGATTAGGAATTTTTGAAATTTTCCACTGAATGAATCAAATTTATGTCAATTCATCTTATAGTGAACTTCTCAAGCCATTGTCATTCATATTAATTATTATTTCGGTCCATTTTGGGCCCCATTTAGTAATCGTGTAAAAAATGTTTTTGAAGTTAACATTATACCGCTTGACAATTTTTATTAGTTTTATGTAAAAAATGGTAGGATATCCATGATTTTCTGGTGAATTATTTCCAAACACTGTACCGTCCATTTTCCGTTATGCCCATCGTATCTAAAACAAACTTCCCAATTCAACAAATTCCTTTGCTTGAATATAACATTTCCTGGTTTCAGATAACAACATTTTCTATTGTGATAAAAATTAACTATAAAAGCCGCAATTTTTTAGTTTTTCCGACTAATGAAGCTGGTCTATATAGACCGTCTGTATACTTCGCAAACACAAATTTATAATTTGGTATGGCTGTGTAATCCATTATTCGCCGTTACTTAATATTTATTGTCGAGCTATCACCGAACAACTCTTCCTTACATTTTTTGTAGGTATCATACTTTTATTTTTTTAACCCAAGGAGTTCTAATGGAAAAGCTTGTACTATCGTCATTCATAATTGATTCCTCATCTTCTTGCTTGAATTCGTCCGCATCATCGGACATTATCTATCATGAATTGAAACCTATAAAGCCTTCAACGTAGTCATTAACTGAAATTAATAATACACGTACAGTAGAATTATATATATACACTGTGTTCATTTGAAAAGGACCCTCCCTTAATATTTCAAAAATGTGACAAATATACTTACTATACTTCTTTATTCTTCAAATTTCTCTTTTAAAGACTTATTACACTCATTCTAACTGTGCTGGACCTTTAAATGTGTTATAAAATTCCATAAAGAAGAGAAGACATAATAGTAGATATATTCATATTTTTCATTACGTTAAAACATAAATACATTCAGCAATACAGAGTGGAACTAATTATTTTACCACCAAACGATTACAATTTTTGGATATTTTCGAAAACGAGGACAAAAAACGGATTTCTTATTTCTTCTTCTTCTTCTTTCTCCTTTATTGGGTAATATCCCAGAGGATAATTTGCCCAGAATACACAGGGGAGATATTCTTGTCTTGCTCTAGGCAATCGAATATCTCCAATTCCAACTAGTGTCACTCGAACTAAAACTTAACTATCAATGATTAAATCGTATTGTCTAGACAAAACTTCTTCTCGGGCGAGGGTATTAGTAGGGTTTCGACAACACAACACAGGATGTATAACTCTTCTCGCTTGAGGGTAGCAGCCAAGCTTACACAAACCAGAAATGCTACCACAGGTGATAGTCATAGAACCCAGGTCTAAAAAAGATGAGTTTATTGATGTTAAGGTGGATTCATGCAACATCACTTGATTTAACTTAACTTATCTTAATAAGATGAAGTATCCACAAATAACACAAGCATTCAAACAATTACTTAATTTATCTTAATTTATCTTAAGAAGTTCGACAAATTTTATCTTTTCACTTAAGATTCTTCAGTAATTTTGCGTATGCGCATGTGCGGAAACATAGGGTCATAGAACACCAGACATAAATGCCGATGACTGATGAAATAGACAAACATTTTCTCATATTGTCCGAATAGAGGCCTCCTTTTGAAAAAAGGCTTCACCCCAAATCTGCGTATCCTCCTTTTAGGGATGACCAATGCAGAAGCAGATAGTAATAATTTTTTTTTCCTCAACATTCCCATTCATTACAGAACACAAACAATCCGGGTCTGTCATTCTCAAAACATAATAATTAGGATCTTTTGCGCATGCGCCTTGGCTACTAAGTAATAGCTAAAGTTATGATGCATGAACTAGGTCAGCTTTCTTAAGTGAAAATCATAAGTTAAATTAAGATAAGTTAAATAAAGTGATGTTGCATGAATCCACCTTTATTGTCAAACAAATGGGTGTGATGAAAATGATTGGGTTATATATTAATTTTAGCTATAGAGAGAAATTTAAGTAACAAATTTAGCCTGTGAGGGTTAAGGTTTGATAGGAGTAAGCAGATTTCTATAGGAGTTTGTAGGTTAGTTTTAGCCAGTTCTTTATATACATCAAAATTTGGTGACATGTTAATTGGGCACTCAAAGATGATATGATTCAGAGACCCAACTTGTCCACATTCACAATATGGATTGTCTAGTACACCTATGCGAAATAGATGAACTGGAGTCGCACAATGGCCTGTTCTCATCCGAATTATGGTTGTAATATGTCTTCGGTCCTTGTATGGGAATTGATTAAACCATGGAGTTTTATTTAGATTGTTCACTATTTTGCTATAGAATGATGAGCTTGATTTATTGTGATTCCAGTCTTGAATCCATCGATGCCAAATATTTTTTTTGATGCTTGGTAGATAGTTAGAAAAGTGTAACTTAACTTTTGCTGGGATATTTAGCAGTCTTCCTGCATTAGCTAATTTATCAGCCATCCAGTTACCTTTAATGTCTGAGTGGCCAGGAATCCATGCCAAATTGATATCAAAGTTTTGCAGTTTTGCTTCAATAATTCCTCTTTTGGTCATGAAGGAGGTGTGTTCAGTATCCATTGCGTAGGTTGATTTACAGATTTTTTGTATAGAGCTTTTAGAGTCTGATAAAATTATTGCTTTTTTAATATTTTTCTTCAAGATAAATTGTAAAGCATGATTAATTGCAATAGTTTCAGCAGTGCATATTTGGGTATGTTGCGGCAACTTACTGGAGAAGGAGTATTTAAACTCTGGGCAAAAGACCCCAAAACCTGCAGTCCCACCATCATCAACTGACCCATCCGTAAATAACTGAGTGTGAAGAGGTTTGTCATGAGAAATTCTTTGAATTTGAACGAGTGCATGTTCATCATTTCTATTATATTTTAAGTTGATAGGTTGAATAATTGAAGACAATTGGTAATCTAACTCAAAGTTGTGACATGGGTATAGATCACTGGAAAATAGATTTGAGTGCTTGCTCAAACTATTTATTAGTTTCACCATCAGGGGAATATTTTTATTTTTCCAGCTATTTTTATTCATTTGGATCGTAGTATTTAATTGATTGAGTGCAGATATTATGGGATTATTAATAAGCATCAAGTTTTTTAGGATGAATTTGGAGCTAAGCCACTCCCATCTATACCTAAGGGGAATTTGGCCACATTCACTCAACAAGGCATAAATTGGGGTAGATCTCATACACCCTGTAATGATACGCAAACTTTTGTAGTGTAGACAATCTAATTTCTTAAGGAGATATAGTGGGCAATCAGAAATTATTTGACATCCATAGTCTAGGTGACTCTGAACTAAACCATTATGCAAAATTTGAAGGGTTTTGGGGTCACTACCCCAATATGTTCCACATAAAGCACGCATCACATTCAGACTACGATTTACTTTTGTAACTATTAAATCAACATAGGAATTCCATTTAAGATTTTGTTGAAGTATTATCCCTAGATATTTAACTGAATCGACCCACTTAATTACGTGATTACCAAATTGTATTTTCGGTAAGTTTAATTTGTTTTTACCTGCTGTAAATATAATAGCTGAAGATTTATTATGTGATAGTTCCAGATTATGGTCCAATAGCCATGATCCCATGCTCCTCATCAAAGAATTCAACGTGTTAGTCATTTTATACCCATCATCACCTCTAATCAAGATTACCAGATCATCAGCATATTGAATCAGATCACATGATTTTGGGATTATATCGAATAGGGAGAGAGAGTATAAGTTGAATAGTATTGGGCTTAATGGAGAGCCTTGAGGCAGTCCTTGGCTCGATTTTCTTGGACCATGTATTTTTCCCCATTTATCCTTGACAAAAATATCTCTATCATTTAAAAGGGAAAAAATGAGTTTTGCTATTTGAGTAGGGATCTTATAATTTAATAATTTTGAATGTAAAAGCGAAATATTAACACTATCATATGCTGAGGATATGTCTAGAAACAGACCAATGCTGTATTGTTTCTTAGCGAATCCCATTTGAATTTTTGAGTTAAGAAATGAAAGGCATTCAGTGCACCCTCTACCTCTTCTAAATCCTAGTTGTAGCGGGTTTAAAATAGAATTATGTTCAAGAGACCATTCTATTCTATTTTTTATTAGGGTTTCTAGCATTTTACCTATACATGAAGAGAGGGCGATGGGTCTATAATTTGAAGGTTCACTATTATCTTTTCCATGTTTAATAATAGGTAGAATGATTGACTGTTTCCACTGCTGAGGGATGGAGCCCTTAATAAGGCTTTCATTAAAGAATTTAATCAATAATAGTGATGCAGGGAGAGGAAGATTTTTCAACATTGAATATGATATCTGATCAATACCAGGAGCTGAGTCAGTTTTAATATAGAGAGTGTTATAATATTCATCTAATGTAAATAAAGTTTCTGATGATAAAGGAGTTTGGATTGCTAATTGTGGGGCTTCTAAAGTAGGGGAAAGGAGTGATAAGATCTCCTGGGCCATGTCTGTTGAGGGAAGGTGGGAGTTCAGTGATCTTTTAATGCCTGAAACCTTATTGATTTTTTCCCAGATAGCCTTTAGAGGGGTATTTCTATTAATTTTACTGCAAAATTCTCTAAAGCTAGTTTTACGTTTCAATTTCAATATCCTTCTGGATTTAGCTATTTGTTTCTTGGCTTCCACATAATTCTCAATATTGGGTAATTCTTTGAACTTATTAATAGCAGTTATTCTCTTAGCAACTAACTGAGCACATGACTCATCCCACCATGGAATATAGTATTTGTTACTATTATGTGTAGAACACCAGGGAATAGTTGAGTCTGCCACTGATGATATTAATTTAGTGAAACTTTCGTAGTCTTGAATGGGGGATGATAGTAGAGAGGCTTCCAGTTTATTTTGGTAAGAAGTCCAGTCTGCCTTTCTGATGTTTCTCCTTGTATTTACTTGGGGGTAGATTTGAGGGAAAATGCCTAGCTGACACAGAATCGGGAAATGATCACTAGATCCACTATCAGGGATAGTGACCCACCTACTTACTTTGGAGGCTAGATCTAAGGATGCCAGGGTTAAATCCACCACTGATTGGCTGCCTCCTGGGGCAACCAATCTTGTTGGTGAACCATCATTGAGAAAGATTAACTGGAGATCTTCTATAGTTTGAAAAATATTTTTCCCATTGATACTGTTTCTGGAGCTGCCCCAAACCCTATGATTAGAGTTTAAGTCTCCCATAATTAGTAGAGGTTTATCGAGAGATTTCACTAGAGAAGACCAATTGGCTTTGGAGATTAAGTTATCTTGAGGACAATATATATTTAGAATATTTAGTTTGTATAGAGGCAGATGAGTAAGTTGCATTTGTACTTCAGGATTAAAACCGGGGTTATTGATAGGAGAATCATGAAAGTCTATATTGTTTTTAATAAGGGTCACTAAGCCACCGTAGCCATCCCATCTATCCCTTCTAATGACTTGATATCCCCTGCATCTTATTGAGAACTCTTGTGATAGCCAAGATTCACAAATCAGAATGATATCTGGGTTATGAGTTTTGATTAAGATTTTTAGATTATCTACGTTGGTATTATATGATCGTATATTCCATTGTAGAATAGTTAATGGGGTGTGGGGATTGAATAGGGTGAATGGATAATGCCAACCTAAGGCCAGTGATGATATCAGCAGTCTGAGTCCTCAGACCCAGACACATCCATCATCCCCCGTCCCTGGCCGGCTTTCGAATACTTATGTGTTACACTGTTATCTAGGTTTATTTCTGTATTATCAGGAGTATCGTAGCATTTATTGATTAAATTACCAATAAGAGTCATAACTAGTTCCCTGTGGGAGTGATTAAGCATTGACATAGCTTGGTTCATATCTAATTGTACCTGTGGAGCTTGAGGGTTGCTGGTTGATGGGGATTCATTAGGGATTCTTCCATTTGGGTGGTTCAGAGAGTTTAGGTGGGAGTTTTTATCATAGCCTGGGTTAAGTGGCCTTTTTCTTTTGCTAGGGGTGGGCTTTGTGACTTGGGAGTAAGTTTGGGTCTTTGGGGAGAGAGTAGCTGCTGCTGCCCTCCGCTCCTGTACAGATATGCTATTTATGTTGGACCGGTTTGTTGGTAGGCTGGGGAAATCTTTTATATTTAATTCTGGGATGGATGATTCTCTTGGAACTTTTTGACTAGCTTCATAATAGGATAGGTTGGCAAATGACATTAGTTCCTTTATATTTTTCTGTCTCTTTTTTTCTTTACAATCAAGGTTCCTTGAATTGTGGTCAGGGGTTTTACAAAAGATACAAAAAATAGAGCAATTATTTTCCTCAGAAGGATCATGGATTTTACCACAATTAGTGCACTTCTTTTTCCCTTTACATTGAATTGAGCTGTGGCCGTAGAGGAGGCAATTATTACATTGTATAACTGGGCTAACAAAAGGAGTTACTCTCATTGGTAGCCCATAGATTAAGATTTCCTTGGGGATACTTCTTCCCGAGAATGTAAGACTAACTGTACCCGTGGGAATATAAGTAATTTCTGAGTTATCTTGAATAACTCTTCTATTCATTCTTTTGACCGAGATGACCCTGCATAAAGCTAAATTGGTGTCTGTGAAAATCTTTATTTCCTCTTCAGAAATGGATTTGAATACGCCCCTAATTATTCCCTTGCATGAGATAAGATGAGTGGGTATGAAAGCCTCGTACCCCAAATCCTCCCAATCTTTCCTAACAATAAAATTATTTGCTGATTGTCTATCCTTAAACACTACTCCTACTCTATTTTTCCCTTTTCTATTAACTTTAATAATTTCTTTGAGTCTTAAGTTGAAAATGGTTTTTGCAATACTTAGTATATGGTAGTTTCCAATATTTTTATCTTTGCCCTGAACAAAGACCTCATAGGGGCCCAAGTCAGACTCTGAATATAAAATCTGTTCTCTGTTAAACGTTTTAATTGACTGATTTTCCTGGCTTTCTTGAATATTTAGGATGGGATCCGGCGGAGGGGGCGGGTCAGGGGGAATTTTGTCCGCCATGATGGCGAACTTGATAGTAAGATTTTATCAAATAAGATATAAAGATTGGAAATTGACAATAACTATAAATGTAAAATAGAGGAAAAAGGTTAAATAAACAAAGGTAGTGTTAGTAATAGCCCTTACTAGTATAATACAGCTGCACTTGTTGAAAATCTTCGGACTCGAGGACACCATTCACTTGGTTCGTTGCCGAAAAAAAGAGGTTACTTGACTTAATCACAAAAATTTTCTTTATTGTGTAATATACCAGGGGATACTTTACCCAGGTATAATCTAGGGATAATTTGCCCAGCTGATTATATTTAGATCTATGATCCTCTAAAGATTTACAAGTAATAAAAAGAAGAAAATTGAATGTTGCAAATGCAAAAATTCTTCTTTTTCTTTATTGAGCAATATTCCAGATCCGAGACACTCTACCCACGTATACAATAGGGATAATTTGCCCAGCAATATTTCAGTGGATAATTTACCCCGGCAATACTCTAGGGGATACTTCACCCAGCTGATAATATGTAGACGTATGGTCCTCTGAAGATTTTCAAGTAATAAAAGAGAAGACAATTTTAGGTTAGAAATAGGTGAATTTTGACGTAGGTGTCTGCTTCTTTAATACAATAGGGCAAGTCCACGTGACGTCACGCCCGGATGAATCTGAAGTTGGAACAAGCGTTCTATGCTATTTCTCTATGTTCTAAGCACAACACGTGGTTCTTATAGGTTATTTTGATCGTGTTTGAGTTAAATTTAATTTTGAGCTGGTGCTTTCTTCGACACTGTTTTAATTGTTTAGGTATTAGAGAGATATCGGTAACCCAAATAGCGTCAGGCCCTATTAGCGCATATGTTATTTTGACATTTAACCTATGCGCGAGTCGATTCTTAAAACAACGTCCCTAACATGCCGGGCATGCGCAGTTTTCCTATGATAAAGTTATTCATCAAAATGGCGGCTTCAATGTCTTGATCATTTCCACCACCAATAATTATCGCTTCAAGATCTTCATCCATTGCAAAGATTCTATAGTGGAAGTTAAGAAAAAATAATTGTAGATAAAATGAATCTATAGATACACTATTATAGGTACCTCAAAAAATAAATGTTCGTCTTTTATTTGAACAATAATAATACAAAAAATACTGAATATGGCTAAGACAAACACACAAATTTAATGAAAAACTTATAAGACACACAATAGACGCAATAACAATAAAGCTAGGTTAAGTGACATTTTCGAATAGCGCATAGCGCGGGTAACTGCTTCCGATAACTGTTAAATAAAATTGAAATACCGCTTGACGTAAACCCAATACCGCAGGACGTTAATTACGTTCACAGACGCTATTGATTTTACCGATATCTCTCTATTAAAGGTGAATAGAACGTGCGAAATGACTGTGTTTTATTATAAAAAAGACCAAATAACAATATCTTGTAATATCATTTCCGACGATCTTTAATCATTAGGTTACTTGTCTTAACCACAAAAATTATTCTTTTTCTTTATTGGGCAATAGGGCATGTCCACCAACTGACAAGTTGACATAAATGACAGTCGTCCTGATGATAAACAATCATTTGGATAGATTTGTAATTTGGTTGTTTTGTATTGATTTAATGATCCTTTTTATTATAAACAACAGTCAGATATAACTTTTAAAATACATAAGCAATTAAAATGATGTCGAAGAGAGCACCTACTCAAAATTAAATTAACTCAAACACGATCAAAATAACTATGAGTGCGTTCCGAATTGCGCATGTAGGTTAGGTTAGGTTCTATGTGAGTGGGGCCTTCTCGCCACCTCCCCTGCGACCCCCGTTGGGTCTATTGTGGCTCACCCCTAGGGATTATAATTCACCCCAAAAGCCTGTGCTTCTGACGAAGTCCATGGTTGTATTTGGTGATACTTTTTTGAAGTCGCTCGGCTCTAAGGTACTAAAACCGAATATGTTATACCTTACCCTGCCCAAAGCTGGGCATGAGCATAGTATGTGCTCAACTATTTAGTCCCCCAAATTACACCCGAGGTCTGAACCAGACTCATCTTCTTTAGGTGGTAATTTAGTCGACAATGTCCTGTAAGTAGTCCCGACAGAATGCGTAGGTTTGTTCTAGTCCATTCCAGGATCTGCTTATTTTTTGTACTTTGTTGTATATGAACGCCTTCGAGTGAGAGAGCCCCGGTATTTCTGCCCAGTACGTGAAGGTTTTCCTATCCGCCCAGGTAGCTATGGCTGATCTAGCAGTGCTTTCCGCAATGCCAAAAAATGGTCCACGTCCGATAAATAGAGTCTTTGATCCCTTCTTTGCCAGAGTGTCGGCCTTCTCTTTGCTCTCCACTCCTCGATGCCCCGGCACCCAGGTCAAAGTGACTATGTTTTCCGTGCCTAGTATATCAAGGGATTGTAGACAGTTATACACTAGCTTAGATTTTATCCTGTTCAAGCTCAGTGCTTTAAGAGCAGCCTGGCTATCTGACAGGATGTGTATGTTCTTTTTAACAACAGGTTGATTCATCAGCTCTTTTGCAGCCAGTTCATTGGCGTATACTTCAGCCTGAAAGACGGTAGCGTACCTACCCAGGTTGGCTGTGATTTCAACTCTGGGTTTCCTGCTGAAGACCGACGCTCCAGCCCCGATGCCGGTTTTGGATCCGTCTGTGTAAATCACGTAGTCCGTTTCTAGGAAGGAGATTTCTTCGCTATCCCATTGGTCTCTCGTGGGAATGAGGAGCCTAAAGGGCTTATCCACTTGAAGTTTTTTAACAGAGAGATCCGAGGGCATCCCAAGAATGTGTGATTTTGTATTTCCCTCAGCATTCCCGAGTGATCCCTCAGAGTCTCTCCATTTATTTGCCTTTTCACTGATAGCATTCTATGAGCTGCTCTCCTGGCTTCCTTCTCCAAATGAATGTGGAGAGGAGTTAGTTGCAGGAGGGCTTCCATAGCTGCCGTTGGTGTGGATGACATTGCTCCGGTAATGTCCAGACATGCTGTTCGCTGTAAGCCTTGCAGCTTTGCTCTAGCTGTCTTTTGCAGAATTTTGGTCCACCAGACAGCTGAGCCATACGTGACTATTGGTTGGTAAATCCAGTAAATCTGCTTGGGGTTCATACCCCAAGATTTTCCACATATCCTTCTGAGATTCCAGAGGGATAGTCTGGCTTTGTTTATCACTCTTTCCAAGTGGGCGTTCCAGGTGAGTTGTTTATCTAAAATTACCCCTAGATATTTCACCTCCGTCGCAAATGAAATGCTCACGCCGCCTAAAATTGGCTGGCGGAGTCGCTGTCATTTTTTCCTCTTTGTGAAGGGAACAATTACGGTTTTGAGGGGGTTAACAGACATCTGTTCCCTCTCGCACCACCTATGCACTATGTTTAGGGCCGTTTGAAGGATGTTAGAAATTATCTCTTCAAATTGGCCTCTAATAATTATTACTATATCATCATCAGCATATCCCTGCACATCTATTCCCTGACTGGATAATTCACCCAGGAGATCGTCAACTAGTATTGAGCACCCCTACCTGTGGACAACCCCTGGCCGCCATACCCCTTACTGTGACTCCATTCAGTGATGTAGTGATGTACCGGTTTGATAATATGCTTTTGATCCAGTAACGGATTAGTTTGCAGATTCCTCTGCGCTCCACCGTTCTCCATATGGATTCTGGAAGGGCGTTATTAAACGCTTCTTCTATATCTAGGAAGGCCGCCAGCGCTATTTCATTGTTGCCAAGGGAAGAGCTGATTTTCCCAACTAGATTGTTTAACGCCAAATCTGTAGATTTGCCCGTTTGATAAGCATACTGGGAGGGATTCAGCGGATACTCTCGTAACCTCCCTTCTCTAATATGCTTGTCTAAAATTTTTTCTAGACATTTCATTAAGCACAAGGTCAGGCTGATCGGACGATAGGATTTAGGAAGTGAGTTATTCACTTTTCCAGTTTTCCGTATAAATACAACCCTCGCTACTGACCATTCAAAAGGGATGTACCCCCACGCTAGACTACCTCTCAGTAACTTGACCAAATGGGGTAACAGCTCTCCACTGCCCTGTTGTAGCAGAGCAGGAAAAATGCCATCCTCCCCAGGTGATTTGTACGGTGAGAAATCGTTCACTGCCCATACAATTGCCGATGGAGTGTCTATGTCTGTTGCCAACTTCCAATCTTCCTTTTTGGGTCGTTTTGTCGATCCCGTTGGAAGTGGAATGTGTGACTGTTCCTCCAGAAACCGACTACCGGGAAAGTGAGCCCGAAGCAGTAGCTTCAGGGTCTGCCTTGCAGAGTTCGTGCCGTCTGGGCATTTTATTGCTCCAACGCCCTGTGCCGGATCTCTGGAGAGAGCCTTGTGAATTCTACTACAGACAGGTAAATCTGATATACTCTGACAGAAGTTTCTCCAGGACTCTTTCTTGGCTTTCCTAATCGCCTTATTGTACTCTGTTAAAGCCATACGATATTGTTCCCATAAGCCTTTTTCTTTAGCTCGGTTGAAGAGTTTCCGAACTTCTACTCTTTTCTTTTCCAAGGTGATCCTCTATGGTCTCTCTTCTCCTTCAGTGGGCAGTTTTGTTGATACGCCGATAGAATGGAGGTTTTCAATTGATTAGTCGCCTCCTCTATCTCTGCTCTATTCTTAATAGTACCAATTATATTTCCCAGGCATTCCTGGAGGGTTGAGCGATAACCGCTCCAGTTGGTGCATTTTGGGTTCCGAAATTGGACTATGGGTCTAGCCCCTGTATTCACGTCGAATCTAATATGTCTGTGGTCTGAACAAGACGGCTCCGTAGATACGTGCCAGTTAACGATTTTAGTACTAATGAAATTAGTGCTTATCGTTAAATCTAAAAATTCCCTGCGAATTTTATTCACGAAAGTTGGTTCGGAGCCAATGTTATTTACTACTAGCCCCTCCCTGATTATATAGTTATATAAAGACTCCTCTTTCATTTGTGTCCGTACTTTCCCAGTCCAAATGGTGGGAATTTGCGTCACATTCAATGGTCACCTGGGTGTTGTTCGTCCTGCCTTAGGCGATTAATTCTCGCACTACCGCTGGGGGATGTTCTACTCTTCTGTCATCAGGGAAATAAGCAGAGCAGACTATAATGTCCTTTCTGCCGTTGATGGATGAGAGTTGGACTGCAACCATATCCTGGGTGCAGTAACCTGTTAACAGAAAATAGTTTATGTTATTTCTGATAAGTAAACAAGCCCGGGGCTTAAAGCCTGAGGGGCTGTGTACTACTTTATCAGAACAGTCTCCCAGTCCTCTGATCCTCCGCCCAAGGACATAAGTTGCCGCTTTGGCGTGGTGAATGTTGGCCTGGAGACATCTCATTGTGGAAGCCATTTCGAGGCCCTAGGAGGGGAAGGGGGGTTAACCCTCCTTTTTACCTAACTTTTCCGCCTTAGAACCCTTTTTAGACTCCTTTCGGGGAGGAGATTTTTCCCTTCCTTTTCAGGGTCTTTTTGGGCTCCACGGACCCGACCGTTGTTTTGGTGTTGGCTTTCTCTTTCGAGGCTCTTGCTTCTTTGGATCGTACGAAGATTTGATCTTACCCAAAGTAAGGGCGGAACCCCCCAGGCCAAATTGTGCAGCTCTGGAAGCGTAATTGCGGACCCTTGTCGTCCGGAAGGCTTTCGATAGCCTTCAGAATTGCTTTTTGCAGCAATTTCAGCTGTTCATTTGTCAGCAGGACATTGGGGTGATCCGGGTGAATGATTCCCACCTTCACACTCTCCGCTGCTGCTTTGAACGATGGCTTAGAACCCGCCGCACTCTCCGAAGGACGTGGCCTTTTTGCCTCTGTCTCCGGGGAACTAATTGCGCATGTAACGCATAGGCTGCTGCATTACTGTTGCATGGCGCTTCGAAATCGTTCCGTTTTATTAATGTGCATAAAGCGCGCTATAGTTATTCGTTATTCGGAACGGTTGTATGCGCATTCAGTCATAGGGTTCATAGGGTTGTCTCTGATTCTGTGCGATATAATTTAAAAATGATCGCAATGAAAAAATATCAAAAAGCGAATTTCAGCAATTGCAATGTTTTTGATAAAAAATGATAAAAGTGACAGTAGTTCTGAATCTAGTGAAGACGAAGATGACAGCGAAAATGAAAATATATTTTTAAATGATGCAGACGCTGTTCGTGTTATTAATAGTTAGGTTACTTATCTCTGTTCTAAAGTAATCTAATCGTCATGTATTCATTTTACAGTAAACTGCAAACGACGAATAACGGTTGCGTGAATATATTTGATTTTGCTGGTAGATGACGCCACTCGCCGCTACCACTAAAAATCCAGGATCGCAAGGTATCGATACAGTACAAATGTATCGAGAAGCAAAGTACCAATACAAAATATCGAGTATCGGAAGTAAAAGTATCGATACCCTGGATTATCGGATCGTATCGCGCATCCCTAGGTCACACTGGTTAACCTCAAAAGTTGCTGCAACATTTTTTGATTATTTTTCCTAAATTTTTCGTTAATAATCTTTAGGTACCCAAAAAAGTTAATAAAAATGACATTATATCATTTTGGTAACTGCATAGCTCTTATATATGTACCATATTATTTAACTTATAAACAGTCTGGATTGTAAGTAGAGTTAATCAATATAGGTACCTATTAAATGGTGAAACTGTATTATATACAATTTTTAGATCAGAATATGGGGCTTTCTGGAAGTGTATTCAAGCAGGGTTAATATATATGGTGACTCAATTAGCTAAAATGATGGTTTTAGCAACTTTCTTTCCAGATAATGTTTCAGACCTTGGCAGCGATTTTATGGGGGTAAATAAGTGTTTCATTGATAAGATAATTAAAAAGTGTTATTTCCACAATATGAAGATAGAGACTGTAGGCTTGTCAGGAAACATCTACATATACATAAAAAGTAGCTGAAAAATAACTGATTTTAACTATTATGTGTTTTTTGGGTGTACCTGTATATCTAAAGTAACTAATTTTTTAGGAATTTCTGAAATCTACAGTAGATCTAGCAGACTTGGCAGGTTTATATCTAGTACTATCAAGCATACCTGGAAAAGGTCACAGTAAAGTTTTAACAGCTGGTATAGGCTGGGCAACAGCTGAAGTAATACTTTCTAGAGCCCTTTTACTTTGGGTAGGTGCCAGAGGTGCAGAATTTGATTGGATTTATATTCAAAAATGCTTAGAATCCAATATATTTTTGGTTCAACATATTATAACTGCAACTTTGGTGTGGTTGTGGTCCCGTCATGATTTAAAAGAAAGTATTAAATCTGTTGTAACAATTTTGCTTTTGTTTACTGCCTATAAAGGTTTATTGCTTGACTTCTTAATTTCTGGAATGCACGCAAATGCTTGGGTTGGTTTGTTTATTAAAGCAATTGTCACACTAGCCTATGGAGTTTTTACATTAGTCGTATATGCAGGGTTAGCTCAAGTTATAGGAATTTTTTAAATTGAATTTGTATATTTTTACAGTATTTCCAAAAGACTGGATTTGGTTGTTTTTTCAATCGGTCCCTTATAATTGTTTTGCAAATAATTTGCTGTTTACTTGTATAAAGGAATAAAGATAGGTACCAATAAACAAATATGGAGAGTAACAATTGGATGTTTTTTTTTTCATATCATCTAAAGCAAATATTTAATCTTTTTACCCAAGCTTCACTTACACTCTTTAAAGTACTGAAGCTACTTTTCCAGTTTTAGATATCACTTCATGAGGTTTTTCTTGAGATGTTTGGATGTAAAGTGTGGTAATTGTTGTCACATCGTTATTACTCTTTTCACAATTTATTCTTCATTTAATTAAATGTCAAAGCTATATATTATTCCAGAACACCTGACTTTGACAGGTCGGTCATATTTTATGATTTGAGAATAATCTGTGTTGACCATCTCGAGCTATTTCCTAGTACTAAAATCTGTAACTACCATTTTCGGTCTGACTACCCGTTAGAATAAACTCTGGAGTTATGTGATTCCAACGATTCCAAGTCAAGAATAACAGATTCAGGTGCAAACCCTTATTTTTAAATATAATACCTACCTCTATTGCAACTTTATTCCGTTTTCTTTTAAATCTCTCATATCTTGAAGCTGCAGACTCATCTGGTATTCTTCAGTGTTATTTAATGCTTCGAATACCTGTTCGCCTTCCACCATCGGCCGATTTCTGTCGCCAATGTATTTCAAAATGTACATCAAACTAATTTTAACATGCGCCATTTCTCACAAAACACCTTTATCGCTCAAAATTCGAAATTGAATCAAATGGACAGAGACAAACAGAAATGTATAGTAAAATTAATACCTATTTAGAGGTATAGTAAATTTTATACCCATTTAGAATAAGACCATCCTTATTTATTATTAATAAATCGGTTGAAACAAAAAATTACCAACAAAAATGAACGTCGTAACTAATTTATTAGATGTCACGTTTTTGAAGTTACGTGAAATTTTGATTTCATGTTAATGTCATAACGCGAAATAAGATATAAAAATGCGATATTCTGATGAATCCAAAAAACTTATGCTTAATGTAGTAAACTATTTTCAAAACGATTTAGGATCTCGATTTAAGGCAATTCAAAAAGCGTCCGAAGCACTAAAAGTTCCAGAAAGCACATTATATAATCTTGAAAAACCAAACAGAGCTACAGATTTCGAATTTAGAAGAAATATGTCTGCAAGCGTTTCCCGGATCAAAACCCGAATTACAAAAAATACCCTGCATTGTTTGAGGGAAGTAATTTATAAAATGTATGCGCGAAAGGATAAAATCACAGTAGAAACTATTTTACGGCAATTTATCGAAGAGTCTCCAGAAACTAAGATTTCCAAAGGTTCGTTATATTTGGGAATTAAAAAAATGGGTTTTCATTTCAAAAAACAGGATGGAAGAAAACATTTATTGGAAATGCCTGCAGTCAGATTAAAAAGAATATTATTTCTGAACAAATACCATGCTGCTAAAAGCGAAAAGCTCTTTACACCTGTTTTTCTGGATGAGACATGGGTTTTTAGTAGAAGCGGGGACAGAAGAATGTGGCAAGATGGTACTAAACACAGTGATTTAAAAATAACTGGAAGTGGGACACGATATGTAATTGTTCATGCCGGTAATAAAAAAGGTTTTGTTGCAAATGCATCGCTTATTTTTAAATGCAATAAAAAAACAGGCGATTACCATGATAACCTGAACACCGAAAATTTTAAAAATTGGTTTAAACAGCAACTAATTGTAAACTTGGAAGAACCATCGTTAATTATAATGGATAACGCAACGTATCACAGTCGCCTGGATGAAGAAATCCCAAGAAAAAGTTGGAGTAAAACACGCATGTTAGAATGGCTCAAAAAAAAGAATATTCCTTTTCCAGATCACATTTTAAAGGATGCTGTTTGGAATATAATTGAAAAGCAAATTTGCCAGAAAAAAATTATCATTTAGACAAATACGCTGCCGAGCATGGTCATTGTGTTCTCAGGCTACCACCCTATCATTGCCATTTTAATGCCATCGAAATGGTATGGTCAGAAACTAAAGGGCATTATGACCAAGCTATTACGAAAACTGCAAGGTCACCTACTGAAGTCTTAAAAGTATGGAATGACGTTGTAAAAAATGTACCGGAGCAACACTGGCAGAATTACATAAATCATACAGAGAAAATTATTTCTGAAGCATGGGAAGTAGAAAACAAACTGGACCTACTAAACATCGAACCTATGGTGATCTCTGTATCCAATGAATCCGATGATGAACTATCACTTTCCGAAAGTTATTCTGATTTAGAAACTAATTAAACTTTGCCTTGAAGATCACGTTGTCATTTTTTTAAAATCTAGAATTTGTACTTAATCGAACTCTGAATTGCCATATTTTTTTAAGAAAACTATGTATCTAGTTAATAAAACAATGTTTTTAAAATTAGTGCGCTTCTTTTATATTCTTTTATTATGTCAACATCTTTAGAATTTTATGAATTTCATAAAATTAATTTGTATTATTACAAACCGCCACTGATATAATATGAAATTTCAAGTCACTACGCCAATGCAATAAGAAATATGTCAAGCATTTGACATGACAAAGGTCATAACCTAATTTTTTTCATGCGGGTTCAGATGGTTCAAGAAGCCGCATACGTTAAGTTACTAAAACGGCTGGTACCTCTAAATAGGTATTAATTTTACTATACCAGCCGTTTTAGTAACTTAACGTATGCGGCTTCTTGAACCATCTGAACCCGCATGAAAAAAATTAGGTTATGACCTTTGTCATGTCAAATGCTTGACATATTTCTTATTGCATTCATGATTAAAATAGTACAGGTTAGTCCAGTAGCGCTTGACCTTGGAACCAAAATAAAAATCTGTTGCGCAGGGGGCTAAAGGCGGCCATTTTGCTATACATTTATGTGTGTGTTTTATTTTAAAGCATGTACTGTTTGTTAAAATGTTATATATTTAATGTAAATTCTTAAGATTTAGATATATTAATGTACATTATTAAAACTGAGAAAAAAAATTACTAGTATGTAGCATGTTGACTTATTTTTTTAAATATTGTAACATTATATTTTTAAAAAATATGTTATTTTATACCACATTAAAAAGTTTTTTAATTTTAAAATAAAAAATTTTATTAATAATTTACAATTATTTTCAATTTTCATTGATCCTATCCTAAAAAACTTTTTTATACTTTTATACTTTATACTTTTTTTAAATTCCAATTTGTTAAAAAATACTTCTATTTGTAATGTATAGGTAATAAAATACATTTTTGTAAACTTTAAATTATGATAATTTTTAATACTAATAAAAGTAAATTTTTGCATTAATTATTACTTGAATATAAATATACATAAATATAAATTGTAGTTTTAAAAACTAGCGCCTCGATTGTAATTGGCTTTGCGCGACAAGATGGTTGCCTTTAAACCCCACTTCTCATTGGGCACTATATTTTTAATAAAAGCTTATGCGCGAACTGCTACTGGACTAACCTGTACTATTTTAATCATGATTGCATTGGCGTAGTGACTTGAAATTTCATATATCAGTGGCGGTTTGTAATAATACAAATTAATTTCATGAAATTCATAAAATTCTAAAGATGTTGATATAATAAAAGAATATAAAAGAAGCGCACTAATTTTAAAAACATTGTTTTATTAACTAGATACATAGTTTTCTTAAAAAAATATGGCAATTCAGAGTTCGATTAAGTACAAATTCTAGATTTTAAAAAAATGACAACGTGATCTTCAAGGCAAAGTTTAATTAGTTTCTAAATCAGAATAACTTTCGGAAAGTGATAGTTCATCATCGGATTCATTGGATACAGAGATCACCTTAGGTTCGATGTTTAGTAGGTCCAGTTTGTTTTCTACTTCCCATGCTTCAGAAATAATTTTCTCTGCATGATTTATGTAATTCTGCCAGTGTTGCTCCGGTACATTTTTTACAACGTCATTCCATACTTTTAAGACTTCAGTAGGTGACCTTGCAGTTTTCGTAATAGCTTGGTCATAATGCCTTTTAGTTTCTGACCATACCATTTCGATGGCATTAAAATGGCAATGATAGGGTGGTAGCCTGAGAACACAATGACCATGCTCGGCAGCGTATTTGTCTAAATGATAATTTTTTTCTGGCAAAACTTGCTTTTCAATTATATTCCAAACAGCATCCTTTAAAATGTGATCTGGAAAAGGAATATTCTTTTTTTTGAGCCATTCTAACATGCGTGTTTTACCCCAACTTTTCCTTGGGATTTCTTCATCCAGGCGACTGTGATACGTTGCGTTATCCATTATAATTAACGATGGTTCTTCCAAGTTTACAATTAGTTGCTGTTTAAACCAATTTTCAAAATTTTCGGTGTTCATGTTATCATGGTAATCGCCTGTTTTTTTATTGCATTTAAAAATAAGTGATGCATTTGCCACAAAACCTTTTTTATTACCGGCATGAACAATTACATATCGTGTCCCACTTCCAGTTATTTTTAAATCACTTAGTACCATCTTGCCACATTCTTCTGTCCCCGCTTTTACTAAAAACCCATGTCTCATCCAGAAAAACAGGTGTAAAGAGCTTTTCGCTTTTAGCAGCATGGTATTTGTTCAAAAATAATATTCTTTTTAATCTGACTGCAGGCATTTTCAATAAATAATTTCTTCCATCCTGTTTTTTGAAATGAAAACCCATTTTTTTAATTCCCAAATATAACGAACCTTTGGAAATCTTAGTTTCTGGAGACTCTTCGATAAATTGCCGTAAAATAGTTTCTACTGTGATTTTATCCTTTCGCGCATACATTTTATAAATTACTTCCCTCAAACAATGCAGGGTATTTTTTATAATTCGGGTTTTGCTCCGGGAAACGCTTGCAGACATATTTCTTCTAAATTCGAAATCTGTAGCTCTGTTTGGTTTTTCAAGATTATATAATGTGCTTTCTGGAACTTTTAGTGCTTCGGACGCTTTTTGAATTGCCTTAAATCGAGATCCTAAATCGTTTTGAAAATAGTTTACTACATTAAGCATAAGTTTTTTGGATTCATCAGAATATCGCATTTTTATATCTTATTTTGCGTTATGACATTAACATGAAATCAAAATTTGACGTAACTTCAAAAACGTGACATCTAATAAATGAGTTACGACGTTCATTTTTGTTGGTAATTTTTTGTTTCAACCGATTTATTAATAATAAATAAGGATGGTCTTATTCTAAATGGGTATAAAATTTACTATATGTGTTTATTGTTTTCCACCGACACCTTTATACTGCAGCGCCCACTAACGGAAGAATTTCCGCGAATAGAGTATGACATGAGTCCTCCACAGCAATATGGCCGACCAGCCCGTGACGTCATTCTGCAACCGTCTATTTTCCGACATGTTTTTTACTCCACGCCTACCTGTCAGTTCGCAATGGGCTAAATTATAGTGAAATTTGTTTTAACCCTTATGATCCCACACATATTTACACCTAATGTCTACCGCAGAGAGTACCCGGGTACTCTGAACGTTTGCGCGCGCGCACGCATTACTTGGGTGATTGGTTACACACAACTTGTGAAAAACAACCCTGCTACTGGCTATTACCAAATTTGTAAAAATGAAAGGCGAAGAAAAACACGTAAAAGTTGCAGCAAATGCGAGAATCCTGTGTGTAACCAGCACACTAACCCAGCACCTACAGTTTGCAATAATTGTCAATAATTTTAACAAAAGTATTGTTTTTTTATAGCAAGTTTTCAATTTTTATTTAGTGTTATTTAAAAAATAAATTTCGCGATTTTCAAGTAAAAATATATATAGAAATCCACTCATTTACCTTCAGGATAATAGTGAGTACCCTGGTACTTGTATGGTAGACTAAAGATGTGGTATATAAAAATTGAAATATAAAAATAATAATCAACATGACGACATACAAAAAAATGACTCTATGTATTAAACTACTTTTCCAGAGATGTCCTAAAAGCACAAATGAATAGCTCTAACAGAAAAAAAATATGTAAATTTAAAATTGAAATAGTACCCTGGTACTCGATGTGGTATCATAAGGGTTAAAATTGTACATTACGATCACAATTTGTAAAAAAAGGGAAATAATTAGTTTATTCTATTAATGCATATAGTTTATTTCAAATTTACATAACGTATTTTTAATTAAAAAATACTGAGCTGTCTAGTAATTTCTATTTTTTTCACATTTTTAAAGTTTTATGGTTTTTGTAGTCGTTAGATTAGTGGCAAATAGCAATTCCCCACTCGGATATTTTCAAAAAGACACAGGTGAATATTTATTCCAACCAAAAATAGTAAATTACAAACCGAAGCATCCTTAGGCTAAAATTAAACCTCAAAACCATTTAACTTGATGGGAGCGAGGTTGAATGCGTACAAGAAGTCAAGTATCTAGGTTTGACTCTAGACAGTAAACTCCTTTGGAACAAACACGTAAAAGAGATTATATACAAAGTAAATATGGCTCTAATGGTGTGCAGGAATCTGGCAGGGAGAAATTGGGATTGTATCCCAAAAATCCTGCCATAGTGAGACCAATTATCACTGGAGTAGTAGAACTAGCCTATTGACGATGAGAGAAGATCTCTCCAAAATGCAGAGACTAGCCTGTATGTGCATTACAGGAGCAATGAGAACATGCCCAACGGCAGCCATGGAAGTGATTCTCAACCTCATACCACTACATATGGTGGTGGAAAGTGTTGGAGAAAGAACAAGATACAGACTAAGTAGAGAGGGAATCAATAAAAAAAAACTACCTCCTTACTTCTTAGAAATCAGAAAACCTGGGACGGCATAATGGCATATAAGATGGTATGATGAAAAAGTATAACTTCGTCACGTAATTAAGCAACAAGAAGAAATGGGATCCAAATACCATTACCAGACTTGGTAAGAATGCCATTCAATGGTACACTAACGGCTCAAAAGCAATAGAAGGAACTGGGATAGGAGTGTACGGGCCAGGAACCAAACACTCTGAAAGCTTGGGAAAAACCCCGAGTATCTTTCAAGCGGAAATTCACGCCATAAGAAAGTGTGCCCAGTTCAATATTGATAAAGGATATAGAAGGCAAAGGATTATCATAATGTCGGATAGTCAAGCAGCCATTAAAGCACTGACCTCTTGTGTTATCAGTTCCAAAATGGTGTGGGAATGCCTAGGCAAACTCAATGAACTAGGCGAGAACAATGGAATAGAAGGAAATGAAATAGCAGATGAACTAGCAAAGAAGGAGACTGAAACACCCTTTTGGGGGCCGGAGCAATTTTGCGGTATCAGCTCCAATGCAATATTGGAAGAAATAGACAAAGCCGGAAAAAAGAGAAGATCTAACCATTGGAAAGATCTAGTAGGACTTAGGCAATCAAATATTCTTCTGGGTGACTACAACCTGTTGAGATCAAATGAAAGCATAAGTCAAAGTTAAATTAGCTCAGAGTTTTCTCCTAACGGGACATTTTCGCCTGAATGTGCACCTGAAAAAGCTCAAAATAGTGGAGGAAGAAGGATGTAGATTCTGTGGCATGGAAGAAACCTGCTCCATCCACATACTTGCGAATTGCACAGCAATTTAGAATCCTAGGGCACAGCACTTACTGGATAGAGAGGGACCTAAGTTAAAGCCTGCAGATATCCTAAAATTCCTCCGGAAATAGGGCCAAAGGAGCTACTATAGTCTCTGAGACTACTCAGAAACTAAGTAGAAGTAAAGGGACACAATACATCTTTTAGGTCTCAGTGAATGTCACCCCAATATACATACATACATTTATACATCCTTAGGCTAATTCCCAAGGGTCCAGGCAATTTCCCTAACTGGACTAAACCCAATCTGATCTTCCACAACCAACCCAACAGGATTCAAAAGTTTCGCCTAACAAGTTATTAAGAACAATATAAAAACGCAAACGTGGAACTGGAAAAGATCTTACAAAACATTACGCCTTGACCCACCCAAGCCCAAAATTTCGCTTAGTTTGTCAACGTTACGTCTACCATAGCCACTGAAACACCCGCTCTTCAGTCAATCAACTTCCTTCTCAAATAGAGGAGTTCAGGTGTGACCAAAAAAAGTGGTTTTTATGACAAGAATGGCAGTTAATGTCTATACCATTCAAAACACAAGATTTTTACAGGTTTTTCATCATTGATGCGAACATCTACATTGCTTTATTAAAACAATGAATATACCCCCGAAGCGTAAATCTTCAAATTTAAAATGACGTTGTAGCTGAATTTTCAATGCATCGGTGGCCAGTAATTCTAGGAACTTTCGGCAAATCACCAATTCTCATTATGTCAGATGTCAGCAGAAAAATAAATCAGAAGAATAAAGACTAACTGGAACTACTCCCAAAAGTCTAATGTCAATATCGACAGTAACAAATAACACTGACATAACTAGTGACAGAATGAAATATGAAATGGTGACTTGCCAAAATTTCCTAGAATTATTGGCAACCGATGCGTTGAGTATTCAACAAAAACGTCAATTCATATTTCAAGATTTAAGCTTCGGGGATATATTTTGTTTTAATAAAAAAACTGCAAAAATCTTGTTTTGAATAGTAGACATTAACTGTCATTCTTGACATAAAAACCACTTTTCGTTGGTCACACTGACCATAAACTGAACCTCTCTTAATAGACACTTTTATCAACAAATTGTTGGACAGGAGATCCCCAATTGCAAGACTCGCTAGCTAGTTACGCCATCTTGTATGGAATTTGTTCAGCTTTCGTCTACCTCAAAATTAAATTGTCCGTGACACGTGACAGTTCATATGTCTCGAGAATTGAAATAAAAATTAACCTGTAATCCAAATCTTAGTTATCCGAGCGCGGACCATTTCTATCGATCTACTCAGTAAGTATAATTATTAAACATCACAACAAACTTAAACAAATACTTATATGATAAATCAATGTACATCAACGATACAAATTCAACATGTTTATAAACAAACCTATAGGTGGATGTATCTCTTGGAGCACGTATATAAAAAGGCCATTATTTTAGTTGCTGCAGTAAGAAAATAACCTACATAAATATCAACATACTTTATTTTCAATTTCAAATTATTAGCAAACAATGTAGAAAAACGGTACCAGCCTTAATTTTCGTCTACACCCAATTTATATATATACACACACACACACAATATAATATTAAGATGGAGAGCATCTTGTTGATAAGTCATCGCCATCGTCGTTGGAACTAGAACTTGATGAAGAAGACTCGACCTCAACAGTGGGGTCGTCTCCATCATCACTAGAAAACGCTCTCTGAAAGGTAAAAACGACAAAATATTATTATATTATTAGACAATTAAAAACAAGTTAAAATTACAACCTCCTCCTATTCGTATCGAAATGAGTTTGCGCAGAACCGATACATCGACAGTCTACGATACGAGCTACATATCGCATCTGTCAAAGAAGTGTTTTTTTTCAGGACAAGATGGGAAACTCATGTTCGAATGGGTCCTATCCAGGACCCAAACATTATTGGACTCATCCACAAGGGGATGCCTGCCTACCAAACCCACCTCAAACTCATCGTTACCCCCGCCTCGGAATGACTACCCTAGCATACTTCGAGACGGGCGGTGGTCCCTTGCACACTCTCCGCTCACACCGTCGTCTTCTACTTACCTATCACTCAGGCTCAGGAAAGCTTGGAGTTGCTGACAAGAGCACACTTTCCAGGAGCTATCAAGTATCTAGGTCGGCAGGAGGTAGCCAGAAATCTCCAAGAGGTAGGTAGACCCAGTCGGAAAGACTGGCAAATTGCCACTGCTATTACAAGACCAGATAAAATAAGATGGGCGATAGATGAATTCCAACCCTTTAAATCACCGGGAGAGGATGGAATCTATCCAGCCCTACTGCAGAAGGGTAAAGAGGCATTAGTGCCGCAACTAAGTAAGATCTTCAAGGCTAGCATAGCTTGGAAATATACTCCGGTAATATGGAGGAAGGTGAAGGTCATCTACCTTCCGAAAGTAGGTAGAATATCAGACCAAACGCCCCAATCATATAGACCAATTAGCCTAACGTCCTTCCTGCTTAAGACTTTGGAAAAGCTAGTAGATAGGTACATAAAGGACAACGCTCTGACAACTCGCCCTCTAAGCGAGCGTCAGTATGCCTACCAACAAGACAGACTTGGCTCTGGATGACTTAAACAGGCTACTTTCCAAGTCGATCGATGACAAGGAAATAGCAGTAGCTACTTTTCTGGATATGGAGGGAGCATTCAATAATGCGTCTCCAATATCTATAACCAGGTGTATGGAAAGAAGAGGGATCGAACCCATCATCTGCAGGTGGCTTGCAGTCAATCTAGGGAATAGGATAATCACATCCACCCTGGGAGAGGCAACCATCACGGCGGGGGTGGGGAGGGGTTGACCTCAGGGAGGCGTGTTATCGCCCCTTTTGTGGGCGATTCTTGTAGATACTCTTCTAGTACGGCTGTCCGACGAAGGTATTCAGTGCCTAGGGTATGCGGACGATCTTGCTGTCGTCATAAGAGGACGGTTTCCAAACACGATATCAGAGCGCACCCAAATGGCGCTTAATATAGTAAGTGGCTGGTGTAGGGAGGAGGAACTGGCAGTGAACCCTCACAAAACTACACTGGTACCGTTTACAAAAAAGAGAAATTTGCAAGGTCTACAAAAGCCACAAATTAACGGAGTGGAAATTCCATTTGCTAAAGAAGTTAAGTACCTAGGGGTAATCTTTGACCAGAAGCTTACATGGAATTCTCACATCGAAAAAACCACGCACAAGGCCAGAATCGCTCTCGGAAGGTGTAGGCAGATGTGTGGGAAGAATTGGGGATTGAATCCTAACATGACCAAATGGTTATATACACAGGTCGTGAGGCCAATGATAACCTATGGATCAGTAGTCTGCTGGCCCAGGACACTGCAGATTGGGGCGCAAAGGCAGTTAAGTGGTATTCAAAGGCAAGCTTGCCTAAGTATCACAGGGGCCATGAGAACGACGCCGACTGCAGCCCTGGAGGTAATACTGAACCTGCCACCACTGCATATCTTCGTTCAGGGAAATGCAAGATCTGTAAGTCACAGATTATTACAGGGGCCTCCTCCGATAAGTCAAGGACAAGGTAAGGTCTACAAAAAGCTATATGAAGAAATAAAGGCAGATCCAATACTGGGAATGCCAATGGATCAGATTGCCCCACAATATAGTTTTAAAAATGAATACACAGTAATCATTCCAGAGAGAAAGGACTGGGATACAGGGCCTCCTATAATAGCGAATCTCAACTGGTACACTGATGGCTCTAAAACAGACTCTGGAGTAGGAGCCGGAATATATGGGGTACAAGAGAAGATCTAAGCCTTGGGAAACATGCCACTGTCTTTCAGGCAGAGGTAATGGCGGTGCAATGCTGTGCAGAAGAGTTGATGAGACGGGAGGTAGATAGCCAAAGAATCGTCATCTACTCCGATAGCCAAGCAACACTAAAAGCGATAAGCTCATATCGGACGACGTCAAATCTGGTGTGGGAGTGTCGCAAGGCCCTCAACAGACTAGGTAGTCATAATAGAGTGACCCTAGCCTGGGTGCCAGGCCATCAAGGAATAAAAGGCAATGAAAAGGCCGATGAATTAGCCAAGCAGGGAACGACGGAGGTCATGATAGGGCCAGAACCTTCCTGCGGAATTGCTAAATGCCTCACCAAGGAGAGCATCCACCAATGGATAAACAACCAGGCGTTGCGCTGGTGGCATGAAACTCCGGGGCAAAGGCACGCCAAGCTATTCCTTAAAAACCCTTCGGTCAGACTGTAACGCGACCTACTATGTCAAAGTCGAGAAACGACGAGGATGATGGTGGGAATGCTGACAGGGCATTGTAGGCTAAGGAAGCATATGCACACAATTGGCCTAGCAGATGACAGCCTATGTAGGTTATGCCAGGAAGAAGACGAAACTGCGGAGCTCTTACTCTGCGAGTGCGAAGGCCTAGCAAGGGTGCGGTTTCACCTATTCGGAGAAGAAAAACCGAGGGCAGAGAGCTACGCAAAGGAGGCAGTATCCAGGCTAATAGGTCTAATAAAAAGAATAAAGCTAGATATCGAGCTCTAAATATGGCGGAGGACCACAATAGATCTGCAAAGGTCGCAGTGGGATAGGACAAAGAGCCACTCCAATTCTAATCTAATCTACCTATCACTCATGCCATATCGAGTCCTTCTCTCATCCTAATCATGCTCTCCACTACGCCACTTTCCTCCATCCATTCCACCTCCTCCCTCAACATTATCTCCACCATGTTATCCCAATACACCGCCTCCCCTAGTTTCCTCTCCAACTTCTTCAGCACTTCCTCGTTCTTCCAGCATTTAAACACATACCCCACATAATCCTCCACTTCACACCTCTCGCACACTCCAGTCTCTCTTTTCCCAATCTCGTGGAGGTACCCTACTCTCGACCCATGTCCAGTGAACACCTATGTCAAGAAGTAGTTCACCTCCCCGAATTTCCGGTCCATCCAATCTCTCGTACTCCTCCTTTAGCGCGGCCTCATACTCCTCCCACCTTCTCTCCATCTATTCCTGTACTTCCTCTCTAGTCGCACCCCTCCTATATTTGCTCTTTGCTATAGCCATCACGTTCAATGTCCTGTACCCCTGCACCACCCTCAGTAGTATCCCTCTCTGCACCCGCAGGAATGGCCTAACCCTCGCATTCACCCCACACCTCCGCACCGTACAGCATACTCTGCTCTTCCGTCCTACCAATTACCCTCCTCTTCCACTCTCCCGGCCCTTTCATATTACACATCAATCTCCCCAGCCATGCTGCCCTTACTTTCCCCTTCTATGCCGCCTTTAACATGTGTGTTCTGAAAGATAATTGACTATCCAACCATACCCCTAGGTATTTCCAGCGTCTTTTCACTAGCAACCCCACCGTCTTATCTTCCGCCACTTCCAGTCCGCACCGCTCTATCTTCTCCACAATCTTCCTACACATCCTCTCCGCCTCTCCCTTTGCCGAGCATATCCGACACACATCGTCCGCATACACCGTAATCTCAAATCCTTCTTCACATACTATCCCACAAACGTCATCAAACACACACTTCCAGAGCCAAGCATTGGGGCACTCCAGCCTCCGTCTCATACCTCCTCCCTCTAGAGTCTATCACACGCCCCATCAGGTAGTCCTCTTCTAGGTTAACCAACTCCTCCCCCACTCCAATCCAAAGCAATGCGCTCAACACCGCCCGTTTGCCGACACCGTTGAACGCGTTCCCGACGTCGAAGTACACGAGTAGGGCCAATTTATTGTTCCTCCAGTTGCCCTTTTCACCAAGCCCATCACCCCGTCCTGCGCCGAGATGCATGATTTCCCCTTCGCAATCCCGTGCTGGTTTACCCTAAAACCCCCACTCCTACCAACTTCCTCCTCAATCCTATCCTTTAATATCCCCTCCATCTACTTACCCATACCACACGGCCTGTAGTCCCCCACCAGCTTCCCCTCTCTACCCGCCTTCTTCGTCACTGGTCACCTTCCATCCTTCCGGACACTCTTCCTCCCTCAGCACACCTCCACTATTTCCTCATTCCATCAGTAATTAGCCCTCCGCTCACGCCTATTGCCCCTCTATCACATCGTACAATTCATCTACATCATGTCCTCTTTCTATCTTCCTCATACTCTCTGCCTCGGCCTTCGTCCAACTCCATCCACTCTCTTCCAATAATTCCTTTCACCCTTTCCTTATATCCGTCTCCACATACCTATGTAAGCTCCAGTCAAAGAAGTATTGTATGTCATTTTTTAACCGTAACTCGGCCATAAACTTAGTTTTTTGTACATATTTTGGTTTGAATAGGAATTATGGGAAGAAACTATCTTTAAAAGTTTTAGTCTCCAAGCACTTAAAACCGGGTTCCAGTCCCAATTACTCTCAGGTTTCCGTCTCTTTCTATCGTCAGCTACAAATGTAAAAGATCGTTACTTACTATACTAGCACTCCTTAGATGCGTCCAAAGCATCCACAACATTTGGCTTTCGTTAATATCGTTTGGTATAATAGACGTCAAGTTCATTCTCGATTTGTAATTTTGCTTGATCGTTTCAGATAATCCCGTCATCTCGGGATCGATCTCGCACGAAGGTACCCATACTTTTACGTCCCAATCGAGTCCACTCGTGGCAATAAAAGGTACTTGTGGATGAGGTTCTAAACAATTTACCTAAAAACGGTTAAAAGTATTATTACTGTCAAGTTATCGTCTACAAAAAAATGGGACTTACAACTCCATTTCCATCGGCAAGTAACCATTGTACAATGCCTTCGGTGTTTTTATCCCAAAAATAAACGTTCCCGCAATCGGATCCGCTGACAATAAATTCAGATCGCGGTCCGAAGAAGTTGACTCCTTTTATTGTAGCTCCGTTTCGATGTCCTTGATACTGATGTAGAAAACTTCCAGTTTCACCGTTGGAGTCGAATAAATATATGTCGCCATCGTTGTACGAGCCGAGAATTTGAGAGCCGTCGTAATTATATACGGCACAAGTTACGTGTAGACCCCAATTCACGTCAGAAACACTCTGAAATTTAGAAATTTACAATAGATCAACACAAGCAAAAACAATAATAAGTGAACTTCTTTAAAAAATGTTATCGTACGACCATGATATACAAATTTTTACCACTAAATTAATCTTCTATGTCAGGGGTCGGCAACCTTTTAACAAAGAGGTGCCCATGTGCAATTTTGAACAAAGCCAAAGTGTCACGATAAAAAACTGTATAATTTTTATATGAATAAATAATGTGTATAAAATTGTTAAAACTAATAAAATTAAAAAATGATCAGCAATATTTCTAAAAATTTTAATCAAAAAGGAAACAGCACAGACATTACTGTTAAACGAAATATGTTTTCATATAAGGCAACTTTTTGTTTAAAATTCCAAACGTTTTCAGTGCGATCCTTTTTCTTGTGTTTCTCGCAGAAGCTTTTCTATTTCTGGTTCATGTCTAGTTACTTTTAATACTACACACGCCTCTGAATTCTTTGTTGTTAGCAGGCTTCAGAGTCTCGATTTATCGGACATGAACCATTTTTTGGCATTTCGGAAAGCACTGCTAGATCAGCCATAGCTACCTGGGCGGAGAGGAAAACCTTCACAAGGCGTTCGTAAACAACCCTCCGAGGACAAAAAATAAGCAGATCTTGGAATGGAGTAGAACAAACCTACGCATTCTGTCGGGACTACTTACAGGACATTGTCGACTAAATTACCACCTAAAGAAGATTAGTCTGGTTCAGACTGCGGAGCACATACTATGCTCATGCCCAGCTTTGGGCAGGGTAAGGTATAACATATTCGGTTCTAGTACCTTAGAGCCGAGCGACTCCAAAAAAGTATCACCAAATATAACCATGGACTTCGTCAGAAGCACAGGCTTGTGGGGTGAATTATAATCCCTAGGAGTGAGCCACAATAGCCCCAACGGGGGTCGCAGTGGAGGTGGCGAGAAGGCCCTACTCACATAGAACCTAACCTAATCCTGGGTTAGGATTTGAGGAACAATTAAGAAAAATAACCCGTATAAACCGAAAAAACTAATAAATAAAGATAAACCCAAGGGCAACGATGACGGAAATAGCTATGGACAGGATTATGATTTACCGGAAATGAATAAAGCAGAAGATAAATTTAAAGAAACAAAAAAGAACAAAGGCTGGGAAATTGCAACGTGGAATGTAAGGGGACTAAGTGGAAAAGAAAAAGAACTCTTAGATGAATTTGAAAAAGCTAAAATAGACATACTTGCGATAACTGAAACAAAAAAGAAAGAAAAAGAGGTGATAGAGACAGAAAATGGAGACATGCTTATACTGAGTGGAGTCGCAAAAACAGAAAGAGCCAGATGTGGAGTAGGATGCTATATCAAAAATGATATATGTAAATATGTCAAAAAGTGGGAGTTTGTGACAGAAAGAATATTAAAAATACAGATAGAAGTAGAAAAAGAGGAAATGATAAACATTATAGTGCTATATGGACCCAACAAAGATGACAAAGCTACTATAAAAGACAATTTTTGGGAAGAAGCAACAGAAGTAGTAGATGAATGTAAAGATATAGTAATCGTTATAGGTGACCTGAATGGAAGAGTGGGACTTAAAGATGACAGATCTCGGGATGTAATCGGAGTGCAGGGAGAACAAACCAGGAACAGTAACGGAGCTAGAATTATTGAGTTTTGTATACACAACAACCTGCTAGTGATGAATACTTTCTTCAAGCACAAGAACATCCATAAGTACACCAGAGTTGTTAAAAGTAGAAACGAAAAGTCAATTATAGACTATGTACTGATCAACAGAGAATACAAACAAAAAATATTAGATGTTAGAGTGAAAAGTGGACTTGAAATCTTCAGTGACCACTTCCTAGTAACGGCGAAAACAAAAATAACATATACAAATAAAGACAACACCCGCAAAGACAAGACCACTAAAACGAAAACTATTGAGTCTATTAGATCTTACAAACTGAAAGATCGGAAAATAGCTGATAAATTTAGACAAAAAATACAAAAAGACGCAGAAAACCTATCAATTGGACCAAACATGGACATAGAAGAAATATGGCAAATATTCAAAACCATGATCCTAAACGCTGCCAAGGAAGTATGTGGAGTGATAAAGATCAATAAGAAACAGAAACAGACACACTGGTGGAACAACAAAATAAAAAATGAGGTCAAGATCAAAAAACAAAAGTGGCAAGCTTACCTAAGTTCTAAAAAGACAAATAAATACGAAGAATACAAAATACAGAGAAAGAAAGTAAAAGATCTTTACAAGAAGAAAAGAGGAAAACTTGGGAAGAATTCGGAACAAAAATAGAAAAGGACTACAAGTCAAATCAAAAACTATTTTACAAAACGCTGAAAAATCTAAGAAGCGAAAAGGTATTCCAAGAAGTTAAGCAGATTACAAATAACCGAGGAGAAGTGCTAACAGACGCAAAAGATATAATGGATAGATGGAGAATGTACTTCGCAAATCTGTTGACCACAAAAAAAATCAGAGAAGCAACTGCAACGCTAAAAAATGGCAAGGCAGCAGGGCACGATAAGGTCACAGCGGAGATGTTAAAGAATATGGGAAAAACTGGCATGGAACTTTTAACACTCATATGCAACAGGGCCTAGCAAGATGGGACAATACCCAAGGATTGGGAGGTGGGAATTATTCTACCTATATTTAAAAAAGGAGACAAGCGAGATTGCAAAAACTATCGAGGAATAACTCTACTCAGCGCGCCCTCAAAGGTATATGAAAAAATCCTACAACAACGACTAACAAAAGAAATAGAAGAGCAACTAGAAGAAACGCAAAGTGGGTTCAGGAAAGGACGAAGCATTAACGATCACATTTTTACAATAAAACAAGCCATCGGAAAAATCAAGGAAGCAAATTCTGAATTATATCAGATCTTCATAGACCTCGAGAAAGCTTTTGATAGTGTGTCAAGGAAAACAGTACTAGAAATTCTGGAAAAAAGAGGTGTAACAGAATCCCTAACAAGAGCTATAATGAGCCTACATAAGAAGAATAGGATGAATGTAAGGACTGATAACATGGAATCAGAAGAGTTTACAGTAGATGCTGGACTGAAACAAGGAGGGGTACTAAGCCAGACATTATTTAACCTGGTGATGGACGATGTTACAAAGGAAACGAGAAATAAAACGAACAAGCTCTACATTGGACATAGAGAATTAAAACCAATATATCTAGAAGAGTGCCTATTCGCCGATGATCTAGTTATATGTGCAAAGAATGAAACAGAAATGAAAAATAATTTGCAGATATGGGAAGAAAAACTAAAATCTAGAAACTTAAAAATCGATAAAGAGAAAACAAAAATAATGATCAGTAGCAAAGAAGAAAAAACAGTAGATATAAAAATAGATAATAATAAGATAGAAAGAGTGGAGAATTTTAAATATCTAGGAGTGTACATAAATGATAACGGAACACAGGAAATAGAAATTAACAAACGAATTGGAAACGCCTCAAAATTGTACCACTCCATTAAAAATAGTTTCATCGGGAGAAAAGAAATATCATGGAAGACCAAAATAAACGTATACAACTCAGTATTTGTACCAATACTAACTTATGGGTCAGAGAGCTGGGTACTGACAAAAAAGCTAAAATCAAGAATACAAACCATGGAAATGAAGTACCTGCGAAGAATTTTAGGAGTGACGAGGAAAGACAGAATAAGGAACGACCATATCAGAGAAAAACTAGGTGTAAGGCCAATTTCAAAGACAATCGAAACCAATCAGTAAAGATGGTTCGGACACCTAATAAGGATGAACAGCGAGAGACCGGTAAAACAGATATGGGAGGCAAAACGACCCACCAAAAGGAAAAGGGGCAGACCAGTTATAACATGGGATGACACCATCAATAAAATATTAGAACGAAGGGGGATCGATAGAAGAGAAGCAATCACATTGGCGAAAGACAAAAAGAAATGGAGGAAGTTCGTCCACGAGGAAGAATAATGGAAACCTCACGCCCTACACCTATCCTAGGTAGAAGGGTATATGGATTATATATATATATATATATATACACGCTTACATAATGGTAAATGGCCTGCCATCACTTAGCTCGGTCGAGCTTGTGTACAGTACCTATTATTTTGAATTTACAAAAAGTATCATTAAAACTAAATCTTTATTTTAAAATATTATACACCAAACTTCACAAAGTTATGTGTGCCAAGTTTTGCATCTATAAAAAATCACTAAGAAGTTTTCACTTGAAAAACTTACCCTTTTAAATGGGTGGTATGTATGTAGGAGATCATTACTTTTCCTCAAATCATACACCCTTATTTGTTCGTCTCTGCCGCTCACGCAGAATTCCATGGTTCTCAAAGGATTGCCGCAAATACTATACAAAGCTACGATTTGCTCATTGTCTTTTACATAGAGTATCCTGAAAAAATAAAAATCAATGTAATCAGCATTTTGTTGGTTGATTTAGTATATACTTTTCTTGCTTATTTTTCCTAACGTCATGACTAAAGACGAAACCATCTTCACCAGCACTAAGAACTACGTGAGGTTGATCTGCAAGAACTGCTATTTTGTGACATGGTCCTCTGTGACTACCTAATTTTCTATTATCTCGTACGCCTCCCTCCACCGAAACTTGAGCAATTCTGACCTATACATAAGATACCATCATCCATGTTTAGAGTTATTGAATTAAAAAATTGTTTTTAGATTTTTTACTCACCTGCCCATCTCTAGCACAAGAAGCTATATGCAGATCACCTGATAGATTTAAAAATTTAGTTTGGAAAACATTTCCTTTATGTTGAGAATCGTAATTTAAAATGTTTTTTCCCATTTTCCAATCCCAAAGAATAACATTTAAATCATCCGATCCACTTGCTAATAAATGTCCCTTTGGATGGAAATTTAAACTATTCACACACCCATCATGTCCTTCTAGTTTGTATATTAATTCTAACCTTCGTACACAATGTAAAGAACCATAACAACGCTTTTGAAATAAATCTGAACTTTGTAACTTTGAACTAGAACCCAATTGTCTATTGAAAACTTCCGGTACAATAAACCAGTTGTGTTTCGGTTTTTCCTTTTTCATTACAGGAGGCTCCTCTTCTTCTGATTCTACGTCTGTATCATTTATTACGGTGGAATTTGAGCTGCCAGGACTGCTTATGTTTGGATTTGCTTCAATGTCATCTAAGTTATCGGAATCTTCATCTTCTTCTTGTACAGCAGAGTCTTGCTCCTCATTGCCTCCATTTTCTTCTCCATCACTGTTTTTAAGAAATTATATTTTTCAAGTATAAATAGATTAGAACACCATGAATCATACAATTTTACAATAATGTCTAGTAAATTATGAACATAATTTATGAATACACTAGAGGTTACTACATACCTTCCATTCTCTTGAAGTTCTTCAGTATTGGAATGATTCCTATAACTACGATTTCTAGAATTTTGAGATCTAGGGAAACCGCTATCTCTACTGGTACTAGCAGTTTCCTGTTCCGTATTGTTTGAACAATTTGACGATTCCTCAACTGATCCTCCTTCAGTTTTGAATCTTTTAGGATTCTGTATATCATTGGGAGTTCTTTCTTGGTTTTCGTCATCAGACATATTTTCATCCATAATGGAAAGTTATTCTAAAAATATAATCAACTGCGTATTACATGATTTACTCTTTTTGTTAATTATTTTGGGAAATTAAACTACAATCTTTTTTTGTATTTTCTAATTCCGGCTACCGTTATCAAGGAAAATTTAAATTTTGGTCCCTATCTGACACTAACGAAAAAATTCGAATACACCACAAGGAACATACAGAAGATATACATGATTTACGTTTAAAGTCAACGACAAATTTTGGCTACAATTACGATAAATGTTAACGTTCTATTTATTACCAATATAGCAATATTTTACCTTATTTCTTTGGAAAAACCTGTCTTTTCTCTTTGCCTGACATCATCAAATAAATAATAATTTCTGTTATTTCAGTCTTCAATTTGTTCAATCACAGCACACTTCTATTTGCTTCTATTTGGCACCGGTGTTTTCTTTCTGCATAAAACTAAGTTCGAGTAGTGTACACTTTCGAAATGTCATACCGGTCCAGCAATGGGATTCCGTGTACTATGGAATTCCATAGCGACACGTCGCTTTCGATATTTCGTATTCCGTTGGTGTACCGTTCTCTACACGACTTACCCCTTTCCTCGCCAGGTAACAAAAAGACAACACCTAAAGTGGTAACTGGTAACGCTTTTGTATTATCCACACGACTTGCAACCACGGAACGTAATATTTTCACAGGCTGTGGAATGCAGATTGAATGTTAACCTTACTTCTTGTTTGACAATACTAAAGTTCTAAAGTAAACAGTAAACAAACATTACATACATAGTAAATATTGAATAATAAAAACTAGAAAGATTAAAAACTGAAAATAGGCAAGTTGTGTTTAATTAAAAATTGAAATATTGGTTGGTAGTGCAGCTAATTTAGGGTTGCGCGATACACTAGAAAGTATCGGAACGTAAAGTATCGATACAGTAGAATATCGAATATTAATTCATCGATACTCGAAGTATCGATACGTTAACGATCCGAGATTTTCCTAATTTTGACGTTTTTTCGATAAAAATCACCTTTTTGGGGGGGTGGAAAAAGACATTATTGCGATTTCCGGCCAAAGTTGAGGTTCTAGAGAAAAAAGTTGATTATAAAAGTTGTAGACCTTGAGAAAATCTACAACTTTTTAATTGGTGACTTTTTCACATAACTTCAAAATTAGCTCGAAAAACGCAAAAAACTGCATTTTTCGTTTTTTATTTTTAGTTTCGTTAAAAAAAGTTCGATTTTGATGAAAATTTAGTAGAAGGTAGCTTTGATAGTCACAAACCATGAAAAAAAATTTCAAATTAAAATATTCGAAATTTTTCGAGTTATGACGTTTTTTCGGTAAAAAACACTTTTTTGGGGGGTGGAAAAAGACATTATTGCGATTTCCGGCCAAAGTTGAGTTCCTAGAATAAAAAGTTGATCATAAAAGTTGTAGATTTTGTAAAAATCTACAACTTTTCAATCAGTGACTTTTTTACATAACCTCAAAATTAGCTCGAAAAACGCAAAAAACTGCATTTTTCGTTTTCTATTTTTGGTTTCGTTAAAAAATGTTCGATTTTGATGAAAATTCAGTAGAAGGTAGCTTTGATGGTCACAAACCTTGAAAAAAAATAAAAAAATTTCAAATTGAAATATTGGCAATTTTTCGAGTTATGTCGTTTTTTCGGTAAAAAACACTTTTTTTGGGTGGGTGGAAAAAGACTAATATTATTGCGATTTCCGGCTAAAGTTGAAGTCCTAGAATAAAAAGTTGATGATAAAAGTTGTAGATCTTGAGAAAATCTAAAACTTTTTAATTACTGACTTTTTCACATAATTTCAAAATTAGCTCGAAAAACGCAAAAAACTGCATTTTTCGTTTTCTATTTTTGGTTTCGTTAAAAAATGTTCGATTTTGATGAAAATTCAGTAGAAGGTAGCTTTGATGGTCACAAACCTTGAAAAAAAATAAAAAAATTTCAAATTGAAATATTGGCAATTTTTCGAGTTATGTCGTTTTTTCGGTAAAAAACACTTTTTTTGGGTGGGTGGAAAAAGACTAATATTATTGCGATTTCCGGCTAAAGTTGAAGTCCTAGAATAAAAAGTTGATGATAAAAGTTGTAGATCTTGAGAAAATCTAAAACTTTTTAATTAGTGACTTTTTCACATAATTTCAAAATTAGCTCGAAAAACGCAAAAAACTGCATTTTTCGTTTTCTATTTTTGGTTTCGTTAAAAAATGTTCGATTTTGATGAAAATTCAGTAGAAGGTAGCTTTGATGGTCACAAACCTTGAAAAAAAATAAAAAAATTTCAAATTGAAATATTGGCAATTTTTCGAGTTATGTCGTTTTTTCGGTAAAAAACACTTTTTTTGGGTGGGTGGAAAAAGACTAATATTATTGCGATTTCCGGCTAAAGTTGAAGTCCTAGAATAAAAAGTTGATGATAAAAGTTGTAGATCTTGAGAAAATCTAAAACTTTTTAATTAGTGACTTTTTCACATAACTTCAAAATTAGCATTTTTCGTTTTTTATTTTTAGTTTCTGCAAAAAATGATCGATTTCGATAAAAATTCGGTAAATAGGTAGATAGTCACAAACTATGGAAAAAAATTTCAAATTAAAATATTGGAAATTTTTCAAGTTATGACTTTTTTTTTGGGGGGTGGAAAAAGACATTATTGCGATTTCCATCCAAAGTTTTGGTTCTAGATAAAAAAGTTGAATATAAAAGTTGTAGATCTTGGAAAAATCTACAACTTTTTTATTAATGACTTTTTCACATAACCTCAAATTTAGCTCGAAAAACGCAAAAAACTGCATTTTTTGTTTTTTATTATTAGTTTCCTTTAAAAATGTTCGATTTTGATGAAAATTTAGTTGAAGGTAGCTTTGATACTCACAAACCATGAAAAAAAATTTCAAATTGAAATATTGGAAATTTTTCGAGTTATAACGTGTTTTCGGTAAAACACACTTTTTTTGGGGGGTGGAAAAAGACATTATTGCGATTTCCGGCCAAAGTTGAGTTCTTAGAATAAAAAGTTGATTATAAAAGTTGTAGATCTGGTGAAAATCTACAACTTTTTCATTAGTGACTTTTTCACATAACCTCAAAATTAGCTCGAAAAACGCAAAAAACTACACATTTTTCGTTTTTTATTTTTTGTTTCGTTAAAAAAAGCACGACATCATTTCACAACGTGATTAAAAAATCACGATATCGCTCATCACTATAGATAACGCCAATTGCCGCTACCACTAAAAATCCCGTATCGCAAGGTATATCGATATTCACTACAAATTTATCGATAGTTGGAATGCATCGAAAAGCATAGTATCGATACAAAATATCGAGTATCGGAAGTAAAAGTATCGATACACTGGAATATCGGATAGTATCGCGCATCCCTAAGCTAATTTAAGACTGAGACGTGAGTTTACTTTAAGAAAATGATGAATTTTTCAGGTACCTACCAAAGGTACCAAATTTAAAATATTCTAGGATAAAGTAGGAATCAAAATTTCATATAAGTTTGAAATTACATTACTTGTGACAAGTCTAGAGAAAGCACAATTTCACGCAAAATTTTACTTCAGCTGGTCTACATACAAGTAGGTACCTACAGATTTAAGACAACTGGAAGTAGAAGTGAACAATGATTTGGAAAAATACCAGAGATGGTCGATAAAGAATAAACTGCAAATTAAATTGAAATAAACTACCGATATGCTCTTTATGCAGAAAAATATCAATTCAGTATAACGTTTATTTCTTACCAATTATCAAATACCCAAGTGTCGTCAGTTACATCTAGCGTTTAATAACATAATCACTCGAAATAAAAAGACATCTTTCCTAATTCTAAGTGAAATATTTGATTCAGCGCCATCAAAAATGTTTAGTCCAAAATTACGAAAAACTGTTAAATTATTAATCCATATGTTGATAGACTATCTCTTTTTTAGACAATGGTAAAAGTAAAATAAAAGATGAAAAGATTTTGTTCTGGAATTCGGAGAGAACTAACATATTAATAATTATTATTAGATTTGTCTATAATTTTTTACAGATATATGTGCTCCATACTACTGATCTCTCTTCTGTTATCTCTCAAGTAACAGTTCAATTCAGAAAAGTACTGTAACAAGGCAAATAGAAACAACAAATTATATTAGTTATGGTAAAAGTGGAGTTAAATATTTAACAATAATACACAAAATATCATATACAACAACCGAAGCAATACAAAACTTATTAAATTAAATACTTATATATAAGCAATCGTTGCCCATCATGGCTGGAAGTTGTCCCTCTCTCGACTGGATGTTATTCCCTTTATCGGAAGAAAATATAATATATATAATTGCAATGGAAAATAATTCACAAGAAAGGGCAGAAAAAAAGCAGAACAAAAAATACGAGGAACGACATAGCTTACCTATGTCTTTTGAAAAAAGTACCACTTTAAAAAAAAGGGCTGGATAGTATGTAGAAAATATGAGGAACGACATAGCTTACCGTTGTCTTTTGAAAAGTAACAACTTATTAACGAAAGGCATAGCATTTAGCAAATTTTCGGATTGACATAGCTTACCTATGTCTTTTGAAAAAAGTACCACATGTAAAAAAGTGCTGGATAGTATTTAGAAAATATAAGGAACGACATAGCTTACCTATGTCTTTTGAAAAAAGTACCAATTTGTAAAAGAAAGGAAGGATGATACTGAACGATATGATGTCATTTGATAGAAATTGAGAATTACTCACACTCCTTTGGAGTAGACCAGTACTCTACGAAACCTAAAACAAAGAATAAAAGAATTATTAAAGTACGATTCTAAATAATTTTACTAAACTAATAATTTTAAAAAATCATGTTTTCTGAAAAACAAAACATTTGCGAGGAAACAAAACAAAGGCATGCTAGGGTTATTTTATAAAGAATCATTCTGTATAATAAGTTTTTTGCTCGTTATTTCAGCTAAATAAATCTTGGGAATTGAATTAAAATATACGCAGTTTGTAACATTATTATAAGTGCGTATGTTTAAAATCAGCATTAAAAAATTATTTGTGTATACAGGGTGTTCCCAAATTCAGGCGAAAAAAATCAGAAGGTGATTTCCGGTATAAAATTATGATAAGTCTTTCCTAATCCCACCCCCTTCCAAGATATCACCCTGAATCAAACTGAGTTTTTATTTTTTTTCTCAAATTTAAGTAAAGATGGAAACCACCGGTATTTTCTCGACATTCCTGTTACATTATAAGGGAGTGAAATTATATCAACCCTTACTTTATTTAATATCAATTTTTTTTTCGAGATTGTCTTGAAAAATTTTTTTTACTCTTGAAGTTTTTTCCTAGATCCTATAGATTCGGAGAAAAAAAATAAAATTTCTAAATCTATTGGATCTAGGAAAAAACTTCAAGAGTAAAAAAAAGTTTATCAAAACAACAAAGATTTTAAATAATATTTTTATTCCGCACAAAACTCAATCTAGAATAAAAGATTTTATATTAAATAAATTACAAAATTACAACTTTACTTAAATTTGAGAAAAAAAAAATAAAAACTCAATTTCACTCAGCATCTTTTTAGGGAGTAGTGTGAGGAATTTTTTTCATATGAAAGACCTTTATCAAGATTTAAGAAAGTATTCAAATAGATAATAAATTATAAGTTTTCCTTTAGTTATTAAGGTTGGACGGGTGGTACTGCAATTCCAAAAGTTTTTGTTCCAAATTGCATAGTGTATTGTCAATTTATCGAGTTCTCAGAATATTGTTTCGACAAAAAAATACAGTTTGATTTTTTTTAATTGAAGAAAATAAAATAAAAACATTAAAAAAGAATCAGCTATTTAAATTAAGAAAATTTGAGAATAGACAAGAGTATAGCTTATCTGTTTTTTGGAAAAAAAGTATCTGTAGTACTGTAGGTTTTTATTTTGAGTAAAAGTATAAGAAAAGTCTGAGAATTCGATAAAATGTAAGTACCTATGAATTACTAAATACATATTATAGAGGGCGATGTTTTAATATTATACAAAATAGCTTGTTTCTCTTGAAAATCGGTTTTGAAAATCAAGTAAAGTAGTTGTATTATTAAAAATATAACACGAATTAAGATTATTAGTTATTAAAAATTGAACATTTGTACAAAAATCAAGATATTTTTCTGAATCTATGTTGCTAAACTTTTATACGAATAAAATAAACTAATTTTTAAAGACCCTAACCCATTTAATATTTCCCATATAGGAGCCCCAATACTAGGTAGAAGTATATGTACAGTTTATCAGAACTAACCTCCCATATAAGAACAATTTGTCATAGCTAGGAATATATACCGGCCGACTTTTTAGAATTATTAGTATTTTGGAATAAAAAAACATTAAAAGGATGCAAAAATGGATTATAAATAAACAATATATATAAATTCTGTATATTAAGAAACAATGGAAGCATAGACATTTAAATTGTCATTTAATATTTCCTATAGGAGCCCCAATACGAGGTAGAAGTATCTACAGTTTATCATGACTAACCACTTTATAAGAACAATTTGTCATAGCTAAGAATATAAACAGGCCCCCTTTTTAGTATTTTTAATATTTTAGTATAAAAAATAGTAAAAGAAAGCAGAAATGGATCATAAATAAACGATATTTTGTACTAATAGATTAGGAGAGCAAATTTAAAACCTACTAATTATTTATAAAAAAAGTTGGTCTATACAAATGACCAAAAAGTACCTATTTATCAAAAAAAGTTCTAAGCAAATTGAAAATCTAATAAACAATTGTAGAATACTTGGTTTATACATTAAAAATCAATTATTCTTTGTAATAAAATTGTTCGTATGTAAATAAAATGAAAACTTACCGTAAATGTATCAGATTGTAATCCAAGTAATCCATAGAGGCACTATTCACTACACCACACTACACGATACACGTTACCGAAAATACATTTCGAACGCACGCCGATATGTTTCCTATTCGAAAATCAACTCGCTACTGAATATAAATCGACAAAAATTTAGCATTAGTCACCCGCCGTTAAATAAGTAAAGTTGTTTATCATATCTACGGTGAATATTTATATATACCAGCCGTCCTAGAAGTGAATATAAATATATGTATATTATTTTGAAAACCTTATTTTTGAGAAAAATAAAAATTTATTCATGTTTTTCAGGAAGTTCGAAGAATTTTCAAGAACATTTTTAATGTTAATTCATTTTTCGGGATACTTTTTGCGAGTAGTATATAGTGACGACGTATAGGTTGGATTCAATTCGAAATATATGCGAAATATCCTAAACGAAAAGCCATCTATGTGATCAACCGAAAATTAATGACGTCAACGACAGGAAAAATTCTTTTGTTCTGCAGGTAAATTTAGAAAATAGACCAAAAAAAGTCGTAAACTGGAAATATTCTTAAAACATTTAGAGGAAATGAAAAAGTACCTAAAATTTCTTGAAAAATTTTTAGAATGGGTAGTAATCCAAATGCGACATGTTGTTAAAACCTGGCAACGAACCAAATGATAGCAACGGGTGTTGCTAAGGAATTCCATATAGTACACGGAAGAATCCCAGTCCTGCAAGGAGTATACACCAGCCGAAATTTAAATAAATAATAATCATGAGCAGCAATGCTAAATAGTTTTAAAGATGGTTAATGTAGTAAGTAATTTAGATTATCCAAGTCCGGGATTTTCGTTTTTTGATTATCCACAAAGCAATAAAGTAGTCATACCGATTCTGCAGGATAGACAACATATCATACACCAATTATTACAGTACTGTTGGACGAGATAAATAGCTAGTTCTGATGGGGATATTGGATAGACTTTATGGTCGATATACGACAAAGACGAGCTGAGCGAAGACTGCGTCGAGTTAGCACTACTTATAAATACTACTTAATAAGTTTGTTCGCGGGTGTAATTCAGAACCAGTTCAGGGACTATTCGCATGCACATTCTAAAAAGAGGCGTTCGCGGTTATGTAGTTCATAATTTTAAATAATAGTTCGTTGTTCGCGGATCATATCGGATTGGTTCGTTATCGATTCGGAATCAGTCCTAGCGGTTCTCCGATTTTGGTAAGGAGTGAAAGTTCGGCTCCACTGCTCATGCGCAAATGACCGTTATGTCAGTTGTTTTCTTATTTTTATGTAAATTGGGGTGACATTCACTGAGACCTAAAAGATCTATTGTGGCCCCTTACTTCTTCTTAGTTCCTGAGGAAAGTCTCAGAGACTAGTAGCTCCTTTAGTCCTATTTCCCGGAGGAATTTTAGGATATCTGCAGGCTTCAACTTAGGTAAATGTCCCTCTTCTATCCAGTAATCTCCAAGGTGTTGTGCCCTAGGATTCTGAATTGCTGTGCAGTTCGCAAGTATGTGGATGGAAGTTTATTCTTCCATACCACAGAATCTACATTCTTCTTCCTCCACTATTTTGAGCTTTTTCAGGTGCCCATTCAGGCGACAATGTCCCGTAAGGATGCCTGTTAAAACTCTTAGTGCAGTTTTACTTTGACTTATGCATTCATTTGATCTCAACAGGTTGTAGTCACCCAGAAGAATCTTTGATTGCCCAAGTCCTACTAGATCTTTCCAATGGTCAGATCTTCTCTTTTCTTCGGCTTCGCCTATTTCTTCCAATATTACATTGGAGCTGATACCGCAAAAAGGTTCCGTTCCCCAAAAGGGTGTTCCAGTCCCCCTCTTTGCTAGTTCATCTGCTATTTCATTTCCTTCTATCCCTGTGTGTCCTGGAATCCACAGTAAGGTGACTATATTGTTCTCGCCTAGTTCATTTAGTTTGCCTAGGCATTCCCACACCATTTTGGAACTGATTACACAAGTGCTCAGTGCTTTAATGGCTGCTTGACTATCCGACATTATGATAATCCTCTGCCTTCTATATCCTTTATCAATATTGAACTGGGCACGCTTTCTTATGGCGTGAATTTCCGCTTGAAAGATACTCGGGGTTTTTCCCAAGCTTTCAGAGTGTTTGGTTCCTGGCCCGTACACTCCTATCCCAGTTCCTTCTATTGCTTTTGAGCCATCTGTGTACCACTGAATGGCATTCTTTCCAAGTCTGGTAATGGTATTTGGATCCCATTCCTTCTTGTTGCTCAATTCCGTAACGAATTTCTTTGAAAAGTTATACTTTTTCATCATACCATCTTGTGGCATGTCCCAGGTTTTCTGATTTCTAAGAAGTAAGGAGGTGGTTTTTTTTAATGATTCCCTCTCTACTTAGACTGTATCTTGTTCTTTCTGCAACACTTTCCACCACCATATGTAGTTTGGATTGTAACCCACGAACATAGTTATTATCGTAAATTCCTTTATTAGATATTAGGGATTGGGGAAGTAAGATTAAGAAAACCAACAGATATATGAATTCATTTCTTTAATGAAAATAATGTACACGTTATTGCCTAGACCACAGTTGTAGTATAATACACGTCTGAATAGGGTCTTACATATTTTTGGAAAATTTTAGGTACTCACTTTTCTAAATTTTACAATTTTTCTAAAAAATAATTATTCGTAAAACACACATGACTCATACAAAATTTTTGAAATTTGGATCTCAAACAATTTTCGACTTTCCTTTAACAATGCAAATTTCTACACGCACTACACACATATACCTACAGTACTAAATTTTTTTATGAAATTGAAATACAAATTTCCAAAGTGGTAATGCAGTCGCATTATATAATATAATGTAATCCATTGTTAGTTTTTGAAGATAATGTATTCTTTTTACACTAACTTACATTGATATGACGTAGATTTTATTTATATAAAAAAAATGTTCAAAGGCAAAGTCGATTCTAGGTAAGGACTGTACAACTAATGAGTACGATATGTGCATTAGCATAAAGTTTGCCTTCAAAAATTTCTTCATTCCACACTTATAATAGGTACTCACAAATACTTTATAATTGTTTATTCATTCATTTCAAAAATGTTCATCGAGTTTTTTTTACTGAATCGGTTCAAAAGTTTTGAATAATAACATCGCGAAGAAAATTTTGGTGTCGATTATTATCTTCCAACATATTTAAAATAAACAAATATTGTTATAAACGCACTTACCTGCGTACAGATATGTGTATTTATGATAAATAATAATTAATCAAACAGTGCCTTTTAGTGTCTAGCCATTATGAAAAATCTTTAGTTCTAACAAGAGTTCCTTTGAACTTTTTAGGATTAAGACCACAGAATAACTAGCTCACAGCGAGTGTTTTATTCAGTGTTTAGAACAAGATAATGCGCAAGCGTTATTGAATTGATAGTGTTGTCAGTTTACTTATTTTGTAACGTACTAAAGATTCAAACAGACGATATGGATTGACAGATCAATTGGATGACGGATAATTGATAAAATGAAGGAATTTACGTATTTTATAAAAGTCGCTACTTAATATTAGTCTCAAGACTTGACACTGAAAGTTCCTTTTAACTTTAAGGACTAGAAACACAGAATAACCTAGTAACAGTGAGTGGATATTTTGTGCTAATACCAACTTAATGCGCAAGCGCCATACTTAGTTTGTACCTTGCTAAAGATTGAATTAGACGATATATTCATTGACAGATCAGGTAGGCGAGACGGACAGCAGAAATTATAGGGCTAAGTTAGAACTGAGGATTTTTTTAAAAATTCACCAACAATCTAAATAGGCATTGTTTAAATTACATTTTGTTGTTATTAACAACATAATAACAAGGTAAATATATGTGTGTGTAATATTTGAAAAGAACAGACCCTATTCTCAAGTTTCTTCCAATATTTTAGGCCTTCGAATAAATAAAAGTGTCACTGCGCCAGTCTAACTTTTCTTTTTAAAATTACAACCAATTGCAAAAATCTTTGGATTCATCTTTGCAGCACCGGGTAATAACGTCATTTCTTCTTCTTTTTCAGTTTACGATGGTTATTTATCTATTAGGCTAATCAGCCAGTACCTACGTCTATTTTTTTGTTGAAAATATAGTAAACGCGACATGATATACAAATAAATACAAAGAAGAAGAGCGATAATCATTTACCTTGTGCTTAATTCGATATTCCAAACACTTTGAATAATAAAGTCAACAATTATGTTTCATCATAGGAACTTTAAACATTTCTAAAATTGGTCCTCAAAAAGAACCACTAATTTGATATATACACTGACATATATATATAGAGAGAGATAAACTGAATAATAATAATAAAATTCATATACACTAACTAGTTACTAAAACGATTAACTAAAATCTAATTGATACTTATTATTTATTATCGTAACATGGATATTTTTTTTATCTACACACATTTATTCAATCGGCAAATGACAGTCAGTCAAATAGATAATAATATGAGACCCTGCTTAACGAATGACTGCCATCTGATAATTTTTCCGAAGAAAAAAATAAAAAATAACCGAAATAAAACTGACTCGTGTTAAAAGTTAGACAATAATTTTTATATTTATACTTTTTGGAGACATCTGCGAAATTTCACCGTTTATATATATAAATATACACAATAATACATTAAAACAATAATATAGGTAGGTAGGTAGTTACATATGATACAATAAAAATTATTAAATATATACTTGTCAAACAAAATGTCATCATACTTTAAGTCTACTAGTCTACATAAGTATATTTGGCATAAATAATAACAGACAGTCGATAATAACATTAAATAACATTATTTTTGAGACGCAACAATTTTATTATTATTGTACTTTTTTTTGACGATGCTGATTCTATTTCAAAATCCTAACCTCACCTTTATTTAATTTTCACCCCCCTTGAAAATTTTACCGGACGTTCAGGATATGGAAAGTTTTACAAATAAATTGATCCCTATAAAAAGTTTATTGTACGTTTATGATAGAAGAAATCTCTACAAATGAATCAACTCATTATAATAATTTTATCGTACGCCCATGATATGGACATTCTTACAAATAAATTGATCCCTTGAGAAATTTCCATTGTGTGCACGTGTTATTGAAATTATTCCATATAAATTGATTGATTTATAAAAAAAATTCGTACGCCCATGGTACATGGAAATTTTTGCAAATAAATTAAACCCTTCTAAAATTTTATCGTGCGCTCATGGTGATTAAATTAATCCCTCTTGAAAATTTCAACGTACGATTATGATAAATGGAAATGTACGCAAATTAGTTAAGACCTTCTAAAATTTTTATTGTAAGCCCATGGGAGATGGAATTTTTTGTTATTAAATGAATCCCTTTCAAAATTTATCGTACGTCAATGGAATTTTAACTAATAAATGAATCCCTCTTTAAAATTGTAACGCTCATTGGAATTTTTTGTCAATAAGTGAATCACTTTGAAAATTTGATCGTACGTCCGTGGTGAATGGAATTTCAACAAATAACTGAATCCCTCTTTAAAATTTTAACGTCCGTTCATGGTAAATGGAAATTTTAGCGAATTAATTAACCCCTTCTATAAATTTAATTGTATGCCCATAGTAAATGGAAATTTTCACAAATTAACTCCCTTTAAAAATGGAATCGTACTCCTTATGATATTTGGTGACGGTTAGGCGGTGACCAATCCATAAGTTTTACCAAAAATGACACAGCGCGGCTAAAAAAGTTTTCACTTAAAAAAAGTAGGGAAATTAATAAGAAATAAGTAATATATTCTATCAAATATAATACAGGGTATTTTTTGAAAAGTTCTTGAAAAATTATACTTAGTACTTTAAAGGTTTGACATCCATAAAATAAATGTAGGTTTATGATATTTCACTGAAACAACAAAACTCTTATAATTTAGTTAAATTTATTATTTATTTTTCCAGCAATATCACAAAAACTAGAATCGAATTATTGAAAATTAAGTAAAATAATTTTTAATTGTTCGCTTAACAAAGACATAAAATTGTTGCATTTCAAATCATTCTAAGGATAAAACATCAAAGACCTGTCAAAAACAAACAATCAATAATCATCGCAAAAACTAAAAGAAAATTAGTTCTCCGCAACTCGCGCTAAAAAATTTCACCCGATATATTACCTAAGGACTTATTGAGATCCAAACAGAAACGAATTATTTCAACTTTGATTTGAACAAAACTGCTTACAATTATTTCAGTATACTTTTTACATTTTTGGTTTTTGAAAATTATGAAATCCATAATTTTCTATAACTTTTGAACAGCAAACTCATTCTAAAAATTAAATTTTGATATAATTAGTAGAAAGTAGAAAAAGGGGAAAACGAAAAAGAGAAACAAAAAGGAAGAAAAAATAGGAAAAAATGGAAAAAAATCAGAAAGATTTGGAGAAAAATAGACAAAAATTAAGAAAAACAAAAAAAGGGAAAACGAAAAAGAGAAACAAAAAGAAAAAATAGACAAAAATTAAGAAAAACTAAAAAAAATGGAAAAATAGAAAAATCAGAAAGAAAAATAGCAAAAAACAGAAAAAATAGAAAACAAATATGATAAAATGAAAAAAATCGGAGAAAAACATGAAAAATTGGAAAAAATAGAGAAACATAGGAAAAATGGAAAAAAACTTAGGAAAATAGAAAAGGTCCAAAAAAATAGGAAAAAATAGATAGGAATGAAAAAAATAATAGAAATATTGAGAAATATGGAAAAAATCGGAAAATTTGGAAAAAAATATAGAAAAACAGAAAAAAAATGTCGTTAGAATCCCCCTCGATAATTTTCTCCCACTTTTGGTTATTTTTTTAGAAAAGTTGTATCAATATTCAATTTCCACATTGAGTTGTTGTTGCTATTGTTGTCTTCATGACTATCCTTTAGGGGATAGTGTGAGAAAAATCGGGATCGATCTAAAACCGTAAATTCATTGCACAATAACAGACCAAACTAATCTAAAAAATGGTCTGCAAAAAAGTTCAGTGGAGGTCATTCTTGTTTTACCATTACATTAGGATTATAATTATGGCCGCTTGAAGTTACCAAGGATAAAGGACTAGTTGCTAGACTATTAGCGATGTGGAACATATTTCCGTTTGTATTTCCGACTGAGCATGGTGAACCCATCGCCGCCGTAGGGGGATTTATTCGTTTTTCCTTTTGCCGCCTATTGCAAAACCAAACTCTTACGACTTCTTTTTCCATACATAGACCGTCTGCTAACATCGTTATTTCTTCGGATGTGGGTTTTGGATTTTGAATGAACGCTTTTTCAAGAGCGATTCGAACACTGGTTTCGATCGATGTTCTCTTTTTTCGCCTTCTTCCTATTGTCTCGGGGGTGGTTAAGGGATTACTGAGAGCTCCGGGGTTAGCTAAAGTACTATCCGCATCTTCCAACCATTTTTGAAGAAGCGGTTTCAATTTGCACATGTTTTTGAAGCTTAAATTTAAAGCTTCAAATCGGGATATTGTCGTTTGGGAAAAATCGTTACCATACAATTTTCCCATCGCTAATCCCACATCCCCTTGAGTGAAACCTGTAAACATAAATGATAAATTTGTGGACACAACTCCTCTCTCTTTAACACGTTAACTCACCTAATTTTATCCTCCGCTGCTTAAAAGTTTTGGCGAACTGTTCAAGTTCTTCCAAATCGGTGGTTTCTTCAGGAGATGGTTCTAATATTCTTGACGGTGTTTTTAAATGTTGAGGTGTCAAACCGCCAGAACTGGGTGTACTGGGTGTAAGCATACTGGCGGGGATATTGTGATTATTATTGGGAGGAGTTGTTTGCGTTTGATGAGGTAATGATGCATTTTGAGGAATGCTGGTGTTGTGTTGATTTGTATTGTGTTGTACCTTCTGCAGCTGCTGAAGTTGTTGAGCGGCTTGTGCTATTTGTTGAACCTGTAAATAAGTCGATATTTTAACAATTGTAACGTTAAAATATTTCGAACATTAAGATGGTGCGTAGTGAGAGACAATACATAATGTTGTGTTGTTTATAATATGTATAACATACATTTCCAAAGACGTCACATTGTTTGTAGTTTCTTCATTTGCCGTGAGAATGAAAGAAATTTGACAGTTTTGTACTTTGAACTTATAAGATTGCCAAAGCAATTCATTTAAGTTGGGAATATTGGAACCGCTGGCGATACTCGATACTGAACACAGTTTCCACTCACTACACTAAGACCAACACTACACCATCTTACGCGCATTTTTTATAGGAACACGCCTAAGATAGTGTAAAGTGTTAGAATTGGTGTAGTAAGTGCAAACTGTGTTCAGTGACTGACACTCCTTAGCGACCAACAAATTAAGAACGATACGCTACAAACTCGTCAATAGTCCCACGAAGAAAGTTTGCATCTGTATTCCAGGCAGAAATCTACGCTATCGACTCGTGTTTGAAAATGAACATCGAAAGGGGGTATAGAGGCCAAAATAGCCTCATACTCTCAGATAGTCAGGCAGCACTGAAATCTTTAGCATGTCCCCAGATCAGATCTAAACTGGTCTGGGACTGCCCACAAAAACTTTTAACCCATACAATTGGCATATGTAGGGAGGAAACTATCTGTCGGTTGTGCGTGGAAGAGGAGGAAACAGCCTCTCACATTATCTTCGAATATGAATAACTGTCTCATTGAAGATGTAGACTCCTAGGATTAGAGAATCTAAGGGAGGATTTCTCCAAGAAGGACTTAGTGAAAAGACTGTTGAGCCTGATAAGGATTACTGGTCTCTTCTTATAAACGGTATAACCAAGAGCACAAAAAGCCTAAAGGCTGAGGTGCTGAAGTCTCTAAGCCTCTGACTGGTGGTGCCGAACCAATCAATCAATCAACCCATGAACTCTTAATCAATTAGGAACCAATCAATTTTAGGGTAGCATTGAACTGGAATATCTGCTACTACATGGTCGCCAGCATAGGTAATTTTCCCCAAGTTCAATTTACTTTTCCTTTTGCTTCAAATATCATTTCAAATTTGGCGTCCATATTTCGTTGATTGTAACCACAGAACTATTGTTTAGTTCGATGATTGTAACAAGTAACATATGACAGCAACCATTACCAACAAAAGTTAGTGATTTAAGGGTAACCAACATTAACAGTACCACACATATGTGTGTGATAGGAAAAGGAAATAATAAATATGAAGTGCATAGCTTATATGTCAAGTAACCTTCTTTCCCATTGCAAATGAAATTATTTGTGTGTTATGGTGGTGTAGTAAGACAAACATGCTGATTTATTAACGACACAGATATTATATTGTTGTGTTACATAAAACACACCTGTAATGTATGAGGGGGTCTAGAAGATATACTCGATCTGGGGAAACCTTGTAGAAAACCCTTAAATTAAAAGAAAATATATATATAATAAATATCTGCAGCGTAGGATTGGGCTGTGCTAAAGGATAACAATTTAATTATAATCCTGAAAGAAAAAAAAAGACAGCATTTGAATTTCGCGCCGGTAGCTCCACGGGTCAGACAGCGCCAACTAGCGAGTGTTTTTTCGAATTAGTTCTTTGTTTGTAACTTGGAATTTTTACTCACTCTGTATATTGATAGGCATGTGAATTTTCATTCGAATTAATCTTGGAATATATAAATGACAATTATTTGTATTAATATTTTTAAGAATATAAAATTAATACGCATTTTGTGAAATCCTTGAGACTACTAGACAAGTATTTATTGATTATAGCTGATAACTATCTTTAATATTTTAATCACTGGTTTTTATAATCGTATAAATGATATTCGTCAATATTTTTCACAAAAAAAATATGCTTCAAGATATTTACTTAAATTATCACGAATTTTCGATGATGAAATTTGAATATTTTCAACGGTTTTTTTATTGTGTTTTCGATTAACTTTTCAACTTACCTGATTTTGAAATAAAAATTGAGCTTGGGGATTCATTTGATTGCCGCTAGCCTGCTGCAGCATCGCCAGCTGCTGCAATTGCTGCAGGCTCTGCTGGCCTGGAAAAGTCGACAAACCTCCTAACATTTGGAGATGATTTCCGAAAATTCCACCAAGACTTCCTAACGCCGCCAGCGCTGCTCCTACGCCTGGACTCGAACTAGTTACTTGCGAGTTTGGAGTTGATATTCTAGGTTGTTGTTCATTACTTGATCTTACCTATAACAAATGGTATTATTGTCTGACCAATAATAATCATGGATCATTTTTTTCATACAACACTCTATACAGGGTGTCCTAAGATAAAAATTCCTTTGTGTGAAGTTAATTTTTGTGTTTATGAAATTTTTGTTGCAGAACTGTGGTTGAAATTTTGATGTAGAGTTAAATTTGAAAATATACGGGTTGCATAAATGTTAGGTGGTCAAAGTAAAAACCTATTCCAAAGTGTGAGAAACATTTTTTATTATTTCTGAAAATTTAAATTCGTCTTCTTATTATTTTAGATGGTAGTTTGATTGATCGTATTTTATTTATAAAGTGATTATCTATCTGTAACCCAATTGGTTGACTATCTTAGACGTAAATACAATCTAATCTTTCTGAATTTAAGTAGATACTTTGACAGTTTTGTATTTCTAAGCCAAGATAACAAAGTAAAAAGATTAATATGTTAACAAAAAAAAACTTGAATTAAAAAGTATTCCTTAAAAAATCACTAAAAATATTAATTAATATTAATCAGGAAAAGTATTTTCCTAAACTAAACAATATCTTGATCTTTTGCTAGTGGTAGAATTATTTACCTTTCTATATAAAAAGTATGCAATTTTCAACAGTTCTAATACAAACTGTTTCTTGCTTACATCATTGTCAGATCCCTGTTATTCTTTTTGTGCGATGATATTGAACAAATTTGTTTATTTAATTGTAATTAAATCTAGCTACTTACAATTCAATCAAAAAATTCTTTAGCACACTAAGTAATGTCCGTTTTAAAAACTAAAATACTTTTTTTTGTTTGAGAATAGTTTCTCGAGTACCTCAATGGAGAAATCATTTTAAAAGATCTTATGAGCAAACTGTTTTTATTATTATTAAATTAATTAATTTCAACAGATATTAGTGGAAAATGTTCGGATTGCAAATGAAATCAAAACTGAAATAATTTACCTACCTGTATTTGATAAATCACGAAAAATTAAATATTAATAACTCCTACCTAATTTAATCACACTTAATTAATATGGAAAACAAAATGGAAGTGTAAAAAATAAGATTTTAACCCTGGTTTTTTCTCGAATAGAACAGATAAGATAAAACTGGAGTACTACTACAGGAGATAGGTAAAAAAAAATACTTAAAAATATGTACGAATCAATCCTTTGGTAGGTATTAGGTCAGATTATCGAAGAACCAACAAAACGAGGCAGACGGCGGATAGATAATCTTTAAAACAAGTCATAGTACTTAACAACCTTTGAGATGGTTTAGAAATTTCATTCTGAAATTTTTAATTATTTTCAAAAACAAATATTTTATATTACTAGTGCGGAAAGTGACATTTTTCGCACGGGTAGGAAATATTTTAACACGAATAGTAAACCAGTGCGACAATCCCGCGACAAATTCATTCATTCATTCGTTTGGGTTGTGTTCAACAGCCCAGGCACTTGAACTGAATCTTTTTACCATTTCCCATGTTATCTACTTCCATTCCAAAAGCTTCGTGTCTTCTATAAAGGCCACTAGGTTGACTGACTGGAGGGATTTTCAGTAGTTGTAATGGTTCTGTTAATTCCTCTCCAAAGTGCTTCCGTCTAAGTACTTGTAAGTTCTCGCAGAGTGGGTGTTTCATCATCAAGTTCACATTTTCTGCACTAACCATTTTGTGCAAATGTTTCCTCAGGGTGCAGTATACAGTCAGCAGGTCGGTAACTGTCTTCAAATGTCTCTTACCCAGTTTCAATAGCCTGGTTTCCCTCTTATGCAAAAAACGGTTCCGGACCTAGGAATTCTCCTTTAGAGCCTTCTTTCGCTAACTGGTTCGCCATTTCATTACCTGTAATCCCCTCATGTGCCGGCACCCATAATAAAGACACTTTGTTGTCTCTTGCCAGCCTGTTAGCAGAAGCAGAATATATGAGTAGGCGTTTCATCATCAAGTTAACATTTTCTTCACTAATTTTGCCCATTTTGAGCGGACGTTTCCTCAGCGTGCAGTGTCCAGTTACCAGGTCGATAATTGTCTTCAAATGTCTCTTACCCATTTTCAATAGCCTGGTTGAGAGTTCCTTGTCTACCTTGTTCAGTAAACTGTTTGTATGGAGGTGCCCTTGAGTTGGTGTTCCTTATCTAGCGAGTTCCCGAATTCCCCTCTTATGCAATCTTTTGTGATTCCACAAAACGGTTCCGGACCTATGAAGTCTCCAATACAGGCTATAGCGGCAATCGTCTCTGATTGAAACACAGTCGTATATCGACCAAGGCTAAATAACATTCTCTTTCTAGGCCCTTTCATACCAGCCCCAGTACTATGGTTTGTTTTGGAGCCATCGGTGAACCAGATGATTTCTCCAGAATTACTTGGGTGCATCACTTGTTCCCTAGATAGGATGATGATGTTCACTAGCTCAGTTAATATATTCTCGGGTGTCATCAAAACTCATGTGAAATATGGGTTCATCTAGTATTGTCCCAGTTGTATCAGTGTGTCCTTCACGAACATTGTTTGGAGTCCATAAAGTGTCCCGATATAAGCCTAAGTATTGCCATCATTACCTTCGCCCTTACAAAAAGTTCCAAAAGAGGAAGTCCAATAAAGGCTTCCATTGATGCCGTCCCCGTGCTGTTTATTGCTCCGGTAATACCAAAAAGGGCTTGTCTTTGGATTGCAGTTAATGTATTAACTGCAGAGGACACTTCTGTCCTCCTCCACCAGGCTATTGTTCCATAGGTGATCAATGGCCGTATTACAGTTGTGTAAAGCCAGGTCGTATTCCCCAGGTTTTGGCCATAGCTCTCCTGCATTGCCAGAAGATCCTAGTTGCCCCGGTAGTAATTTGTTCCAGTTTGGAATCAAGGGTCACTCCCAGATATTTAATTCCTTCTAATTCCTCTCCGAACATCACTACTCTATCCTGCGGGAGAACTCTTCTATTCGTAAGAGGGACTAAGTTTTTTTGGATTAATTGGAAGGTCCTCTTTAAGGCACCATTCCTCCACAATACGTAGTGCTTCTTGTAGGACATTCATTACTTCCTCTGGGAATTTCCCATTGGTGACAATCACTATGTCGTCCGCAAAGCCCTGCGTCCATATGCCTTGATCATTCAACCTACAGATCAAGTCATCCACAACTGGGTTCCACAAAAGTGGTGAAAGTCTCCACGTTGAGGACATCTTTTAGTTGTCCTAACGGTGTATGTTTTATCATGCATCTTATGTGCTGTTATTCTTCTATGCTCGAGCATTTTAGTCGGCACATTTTCAGACTTAACTCTAACTCTAACCTAACCTAACATAATACCTAATAACTGTCAATTCTATTAATTAATGTTTGCATATCCATCTATCGGTCGTTAGCGAAAACTTAAAATGCGTCCCTCGTATTTTTGTGTTCTGTGATTTATATCTTCAAGTGACTACTACATTTTTAACAAAAAGAAAGTTTAATCCTGAAAGTGAACGATTCCGACAAATAAAATTAATTTTGAAATACAAGAAGGGGAATGTTATCCCTAAAGAATTAAAACATTTAAGTTTTGAAGAGGGATCCGAACAGATTTTGGTACATCAGGGATTTCCAACGATAATATGTTATATATACTTTTTGAGAAAAATACTTGTGTTTTTCTGATAATAATATATATCTTTCAATTTTGCCAGTCCTACACTTTGTAACTAACTAGGTACTTTGTTAATAATAATAAAAAAATGGATTGAAGATTTATGGTAATAGAGTTGCTGAGGTATTGATAGTAAATAGGTTTGATATCTACAGTATATCCAAGAGGAGATTTTTATTCAGTTCAATATTGCGTGGTTGTTGAGATGTTGTAGGGATCCACTTGACAAAAAAGTTGGAAGAAGAGATACTTACTAAATTCAGTGCACCATCTCTATCTGAATCCATGGAATTTTCATCGTTTTGGTTAAGAGGATGGTCACTAGTAAGACTTCGGTCGTCTCCACTGTCATCGCAGTTTGTTTCTCCATCTGAAAATTAGAATTAAAATGAGGTTAGGTTAAACAGTGTTCTATACAAAAACAGCAGATATTCTATACTCGCATAGGCAACCAATTTACCCAGAAACGTGTAAAGTGAGTTGCCTATTCCACTTCAAATACATTATATCGTTAAATCAGTACTTTATGTTGATAGCAAGTACCAAATTATTTAATTTTGTTTATCTTTAAAACTACTCAACAAAGATTTTTTTTTCAAGTTTTCATGAACTGATCCTGAAGCGTTTACCGACAATAACGCGGCAAATGTGAAAATGTGTATAGCAATTTTCCGATAGACTACTACACCACTTCTGCTATGCTGTTAAGTCCTGCATACATTCTGATAAGGTAAATCACGCATCGATAAGCGTACGAGGGCACTTGCCCCTCATGTCAGCTATAAGAAATTTCACACCTACTGAATTTTTATATTTAGAGATGAAGCAGAAGGGCTGGTTTCTCTCAACCGTAAAAATAGCTTCCAAGTCGTTGTCGAGGATCTTTTATAAACATTTATATGGATGATCATCATGAAATACAGGGAACTGTTAAAAAATAGTAACCTATTATAAGGAGGTATTCACTTACACTTATTTCGATTTCTATAAATCTTGTGTCTTTTTACAAAGCTAACCTAAATATTTCTAATACTAGCTATATTTTGGTTAGGTCAGGTATAGTTTGGCAAGCATAACTGAAGCTGTGAAAGGAATGCGGTCGAAAACGTTCGATATTGCCACGTTTAACTATGAAAAAGCTAAAGTGCTAAGTATGTAGTGATAATAATTAGAAAATAGACTGAATTTACTGTTTGGACCCTTACTTTGTGGAATCTACTCATATTAATGTTATAAATGTATATGTCAATATCCTTTAATAATTTTCATAATTTTTCAATTAAATAGTGGAATTAATTAGAAACAGTTAGTTTCATTTATAACATTAATAGAAAATAGACTTTTTATTATTAACAATATGTCAATAATGATTAAACGTTAGTTCTTTAAAGTGTTTGTTTCATTAGATTTTGTCTATTAACATTATTTTTTCAATTTCTGAATATTAAAAGATGAACACTTTTCCAAATATGTTATGGGTTTCCTTCAAGCCGGACCCATAATTACCACGTCTAGAGTTGCACAAGTTTGACTTGAATGTTTGAGATTGACTTGAGTTTGACTTGAAATTAAGTCAAACTCAAGTCAATCTTTCTGACGAATAATTCAAGTCAAATCAAACTGGACAATGGTTACAGGTTTGAAAATTCAAACTTCATTGTCAAACAAGTTTGAAAGAGTTTGAAAAATAATTTATTTAGTAGATATACCTTAAATGGGTAACATATATATGTTAAATATACCTAGTAAGTAGGTACAACAAATACATTTATTTAAAACAAAAAGAAAAAACATTATTTTCAACAATTTTTTTAATCAACTCCAACTTGTCACCTCAAAATTCTTCGTGAAAAGTAAAGATCTTACAAATGAAGTGAAAGCAACAATATATTGGATAGTAACCTCTTCCTACGATCCTTGTGTGATATTTGTTAAGGATTATTGTTGAAGCCACGAATTTAAACACATTAATGTTCTAATAGACTGGTCATTTAATCGGTTTCGTTTTTAATTGTATGAAAACTTGCCAGGTCATTTTCACAATTTTGGAACCAATGATTTAAGTGTTTACTACCACAAATTAATACTACTTGTTCCAGAAGTTGTTGCTTCCTACGGAAATTCTTCTTCATACAATTTTTTGTGGCTCTTCATCAAATGTCCTTTTAAAGAACTAGTTCCACTATTTGGCATTTTATATCGTTGTTCTTTATTTTTACATAATTTGAACTTTGCAATTTTCTTTGTTTTGGAATCGCCTGCCGCAACATCAAAAAACTATATTTATTTTTCTTGTTGATTAATTTTGCCTCGTCTACAGATTTTTTCTCATAATTTTTGCAGGGGGGGATCGGGGGATCTTCAAAATCAGACTCACTTTGTTCTGGTACGTATTCCGAGCCGCTACATGAAAAAGGTTCAGGTTCAGACTTTTCGAGTTCAGACATTATCGCAGAACGCACACACTTCAAAACAAACGTAACAAGCCAAGCGTATCCTTCTTAATATATGAACTATAACTAATTAGGGATGTTAAAAAATAATCGATTTTCTTATAAACGATTTTTAGTTATTGATTTTTATAGTAATATTAATCGATTTTTAGTAAATCGATTTTATAAATTACGTGTTTAAATCGATTTTCGTAAACGGCTCGTATTATTTATTGACTATTTTTCAAAATTTTGACAATTATTGACCATTTTTCAAAATTTTAACAATTATTCACCATTTTTGACAATTATTGACCATTTTGACTGTTTTTCACAATTAGTGACCATTTTTCCAAATTTTTGATAATTTTTGACCATTTTTAATAGTTTTTGACAATAATTGTCCATTTTTAACAGTTTTTAACAATAATTGACATATTTTAACCATTTTCGATTGTTTTTGACCATTTTTGACAATTTTTCAAAATTTTAGACCATTTTTCAAAATTATGGACCATTTTTGACAATTATTGACCATTTTTGACCATATGTCAAAATTTTGACGATTATCAACTATTTTTCTAAATTTTGACAATTTTTAACAATAATTGTCCATTTTTGACAGTTCTTGACCATTTTTGATAGTTTTTGACAATGATTGGGCATTCTTGACAATTTTTCAACACTTTTGACCATTTTTCAAAATTATTGACCATTTTTGATAGTTTTTTACAATTATCGACCATTTTTCAAAATTTTAACAATTTTTGAGAATTATTGACCAATTTTGACGATAATTGTCCATTTTTGACAGTTTTTGACAATTTTTGACAATTTTTGATAGTTTTTGATAATTATCGACCATTTTTCAAAATTTTAACAATTTTTGAGAATTATTGACCAATTTTGACGATAACTGTCCATTTTTGACAGGTTTTGACAGTTTTTGACCATTTTTGGCAATTTTTAATAGTTTTTGACAATTATTGACCATTTTTCCAAATTTTTGACAATTGACCATTTTTGACCACTTTTCAAATTTTTTTTAAAAGTTTTTGACAATCATCGACCATTTTTGACAATAATTGACCATTTTTGACCATATGTCAAAATATTGACGATTATCAACTATTTTTCTAAATTTTGACAATTTTTAACAATAATTGCCCATTTTTGACAGGTTTTGACCATTTTTGACAGTTTTTGACCATTTTTGGCAATTTTTGACCATTTTTGATAGTTTTTGACAATTATTGACCATTTTTTCAAATTTTTGACAATTGACCATTTTTGACCATTTTTCAAATTTTTTTTAAAAGTTTTTGACAATCATCGACCATTTTTGACAATAATTGACCATTTTTGACATTTATTGACCATTTTTGACCATATTTCAAAATTTTTGACAACTTTCATATAATTTTTTTTTTTTACTGATAAATTGTTAATGAATGAATCTCATAGATTTATTATTGGAATATGAGAAGCATGTTCTTTTTAAAATAATTCCAAAAAAATCGATTTTTTCGCAGGGATCGATTTTTTTTATAAAATCGATTTTTGGCAAATCGATTAATTTTGAATAAAGAAAAATCGATTTTTATTTAATCGAATCTTTTCCATTAATCTCACATCCCTATAACTAATTTGCGGAGTAGCAGAGTACAGGTTCAGACATGAAAACAAATGGCGGTAGGAGGCGGTACGCTCTCAATTATTAGAATTGGATATGAACACGTTGCAAAATATGATATTCAAACTTCAAACTGTTTGAAGAAGTTTGATTTCAAGTCAAACCTAAAGATACAGAAATCAAGTCAAGTCAAATTTTTTTACAAAAAAAGTTTGATTTTCAAGTCAAGTCAAGTTTGTTGAGTAAAATCAAACTAGTTTGACTTGATGCATCTCTAACCACGTCCTCCGGACTAACTCAATTGGTGAATATTTATCAAACCACTGTTGCTAAGTAACCACCTCACTCCCTATTGGCAAGCACGTGCATGTGTTCTTCCCTGTCACTGACATTAATTATCCAGTGGCGTTTATATTGTCAGTATAGCTTCGTACTTTCAGTTTTAGTTGGTATCTTATTATTTCGTATCCACATTGAATACAAGTACGATTTTAAACATTATTTGTTTTTAACAAATACTGTGTTTTGAAAAATACCTTACCTTTAAAGCAAAGCATAAATCAGTTTCTATTATTATATAATAATAATTATTATTTTTAATACTTTTATGAAATAGGTTCCGTACGCTATTGGTACGTTTATGACAGATATCGCCCATGTTTCCTCGCCCCTTACCGATGCCGCGTAGCTTAAGATAGGCTTGCCAAACTATACACTTTCTAAATGACCCAGTAGCAAAGCAAAGCAAGCCAAAAAGGCTCGGACTGGAGAGTGGATACAGAGATAACAAGGTCAAATAGAATAGGGAGGGTTATAAACAAATTTGAACCATATAAATCCCCAGAAGAGGATGGAATAAACCCATCGTATCATCCAGGAAATACGAATTCCACATCTATGTAGAATAATCAAAGCGTCATACCGTCCAATATGCGTATCAGTCAGATAGAGACCTAGAAGATGCTTTCTACAAAATCAAATACTAAAGCTCTAGAAAGCCCTCTGGTGTCAGTGGATAAACACCATCTTCCAAGTAACTTCAATAATGTCTTAAAAAAGAGTTCTCAGGAAACTAATAAAAATATTCATCAATTTAATTTTTCAAAGGAAATTTCATCCATGCTATCCCTCAAATATAACCAAAAAACCTCTATTGAATGTAGTCGATCACAGTAGATTTTCCCCTAATGTGTTCCTGTTGAATTTTCGAGCCGATCTCCGTTTTGTTATTCAAAGTGTAAATCCAGAGAAAATCTGAATATTTTGTAGATTTTTGTACAAGTTATTCAAATTTCACAGTGGTCAGGTGCTATACGGAAACTTTCCTCAAGAATGATTTGGGGGAATTTAGTATTTGCGGCACGTCTTTAAGACTTAAAAATCAAACTTTACTTTACATATTCTGCGACGAAAGATGTTATTCAAGAAAAGCTAGAAATACAGGGTGTCCCGGAAGTTCGGATCAAACACTAGGGAGGTGATAAGTCGATTCGGGACAATAGGCGTTACTGGTGGAAAAAGAGGAAATAGAGGAGCTGTGGAGGGACTGTAAGAAAGAACGAAGAGGATGCTGGGGGGAAGAGGAAGGATAGTGGGAAGAAGGGGATACAAAGAGAAGAAGGAGGAACTGGAGCGTAGGGTGGAGGGGAAAAAAGAGGGAGGTGGGAAGAGTAACTGGGGGAATTGGAAAACAATCCATGGGGAAAGGCGTATGAGATGGCGGTGAAAAGGATGGGTGATGCTTGATGGAGATTGGGAGAAGGGAGATTATAGGGAAATTGTTCACAGGGGGAAAAGGAGGAGTGGCGGCAGGTTTCGGGAAGTCCAGGATACTAGGGGTATAGAAAATGAGGGGGATAAGGCCGGTAGAGGAGGGGGGAGAAGCATTAAAGTAAGAAAATTCCCAAGGATAGATGGCCTGAGAGGTGATAGGATGAAGAGGCTGTTGGACGACAATGGGGAACTATTCAAGAGGGTGCTAAGGGAGGAGGAGTTCCCGGAAGGATGGAAGGTGGCCAGGGTGATACTGCTGAAGGAGGCGGGTAGAGAGAGGAAGCGAGCGGGGGACTTCTGTGTGGTATGGGTAAATTGATGGAGGGTATAATAAAGGATAGGATTGAAGAGGAAGTTGGTAGGAATGGGGGTTTTAAGGTGGGTTTTAGGATGGACTTGGTGGAAAGGGCTAAGAAAGGCAACTGGAGGAACAAGAAATTGGACCTACTCGTGTTCTTCGATGTCGGGAACGCGTTCAACAGTGTTATCAAACGGGCGGTGTTGCGCGTTGCTGAGGCTTGGAGTAGGGGAGGGATTGGTTAACCTGCCGGGGCGTGTGATAGTAGACTCTAGTCGACTCGACTACTTCTCCTTTTCTAACTTGTGCACATTACTTATAGTTATCTGTAATTAGCCAAATAAACCAGCTTATCACTGAAAAACGTTGACCCAGTTAAACAAAAGTGTCCTCTGGTCATGGAGGAACATGAAAAACGATTCTCAATTTTTCCTAAAGACGAAAACTATCAAAAAGCTTATGTGTTTGATGTGGTCTTCTCAGGCTTTCTCTTCCGAACGTTTCGTTACAATAATTGCGGTAGTGATTTTTAACTCCAAACAAGTAACATTACTCAAATTTAGAAACTTCCATTTGGTAAATTTGAAAATATTTTTCAAATTATTCTATATTTAATAACCCATTTACCAGCTGTTTATCATACCTGTAACTTTATTGAGTGTTGAGGTGATTGAATTTAAAGAAATGCTGTTTAACATTCACTGTACTATTTCGGCCACAGCGGCTATTTAAATGCCAGTAGGGAAGTCAGTCAGGCCTATCTGAATATGACTGTTTTGGTATTCAATCCGTGTACCAGAATTCGATTCTATAAAAACCGAGAAATGTTGAACGCAACTAAGGACGCGATCTTAATAAATTTATGTACTACTTTTTTCACCAAATAATTGTCTCTTATTGTATTCTATAGTTTTTCTTTTACCGTTGTCGGCGAAATTCATAAATATCTTTTGCATTTTAACGTTTCATTAAAGTTTTGATCTGGTTTTTGAGTCGGACGGACGGAAGGCATCTTTTTAATATATTCAGACGCTTTTTAACAATCGTTTCAGTTTAAATTGCTGATTTTAAAGGCGCCGAATTTTAGGTTGTATGCAAAAATAGGCAAAAATAATCATCGATCCCATCAAAAACCTACAGGAAGAGAAAAGATAGACGAGGCGGGAAATATAAGTGAGATTGAGAGACAGAATTAGTATGTGCCGTAAGACTGGATTGAAAGACTTTTTGAATGAAGATTTCGAGCTCTGGTGTTTCCATGAGTAGACGAGGCTTAGATGTACTGGAGGATGCCTATGAGAAGAGTTTTTTGTTTTAGGAAGGCGTTTGCTGAAGTAGAGCAGGAAAGTCATCCCCTTTTTTTTTCTTAGTCTGAGTCCTGGTGGTAGTTTTTGAAAAGGTGCGGCTATTTTATAGCTCTGATATTTTATTTTATTTAAAAAACCGTTATTTAATACCATCGAAAAAAGAAGAATAGGAAAATATTAAAAATTATGCACCCTTTGCAAACTAGTAGAATATTTAAAAAAAAATTATTTTTATAACTAGAGGGGTCCAAATAATAAAAATGATTTTTATTGAGAAGGATTTACGGCACCCAATCATATTTCACATATGGACCAGTGACAATCGATTATGGTGTATTTTCATGGATTATCGAAGTTCTTCATGTCTGCTGCCCTAAAAATTCACACCCCTTTCTTGTATGTTGTCCCCTCTGTCACCTCTAAATGCTGTTATATCGAGTATCGAAAAATAGGACTGGTAATCATGTATGATCGATGGTAGGACGTTAGAGGGTGGGCGGGTAGCGTAAATTTAATCATTTTTTAAATTTCGGCATTTTTAGTCTTTCCACGATGTTACTAACTCCATAATCTTTTTTGGAGCTTGGAGAAAAAAAATCAGAATATACTCGTATCACTTTTACCTATAAATTATTTCGTTGGAAAATTCACCAAACGACGACACGTGCTTTTTAACCCCCGGCACGTGACGCATATTCTTTATTAAAAAGGGTTACCCTACTTAGGGTTTTTTTGGAAGCGTAATGTTTCCTTAGGGCTGGACGCTGATCTATTCTAATACTTATTACTTACTTCCTATTTTTCGGTCTAATGTCAAATTAGATGGATGATAAATTAAAATTGATATTCAAAAAAAAAATAATAATTTTAAAAAATAATTAAATATTATCAGATAACAATTGAAATCTGCACTACGACATATTTTACTGTAGAATAATTATTAATGTACAGGGTGGGTAAATAAGTTTGTTATCTTTCTCTCAGCTAAAGTGCCTTTGATTTTTCTTGCTCTAGTCCTCGTTCTAATTCTTTTGCCTTTCAGATACTATCCCACCCTTGCTATCTTCCATCTTATACATCTGCTGCTACTTCTCTCAATTATCTTATGCATTTTCGTTCGTTTTCTGGTTTCATCATATACTGCTTCAACTATTAGGGTTATTGGCAGATAAATTACTGCAAAGATAGTTGCATAAACTCCATAATAAAAATGTACAGTAAAAATACAAAGTATACGTATTGTCTTTTAAGACTAAAGGTAGATTCATGCAAGCGAAAATTAAATTTAAAACATGTAACATGTAATGTAGATGTTCATGCAAGAAACTAAGAAATTAAGATTTAAATTAAAACTAAGAAAGATGGCCGACTTTCAACCAAGAAATTAAACTGTAGGCTGTTGGAGATCCTATGGTGTCTGCGATGGTTAACACACTGATGACATTATATAATATATATAATTTACTATGCCAATCAGAAATTGATCGTGTGTCCACTCCTTAACACATAACTTGTGACCTTGATTAGATATTAGCTCCAATTCTTCATTAGAATGGACGAGTTCTATGCAAGGCAAATGCTGCCAACATAACGAATAAAAAAATACTAAAAAAGGTTAGTAGCATAATGAAGTAGTTTTTCCGATCAACTTCTGGTTTTTTTTATAAAGTCCCTTTACCATTCATGTTGAATAATTACCAAATTGATGAAGAATTTTATACAAATCTAATAATTGAAGGTGTAATTGAAATATATTGTTTTTGTTAACACTTTATTTTATTTACCTAGTTAAATCATATGCAAAAAATATGGAAACCTCACTTTATATTACATATAAAAAAGTCCAGAAACACAAAAAATGGTGAAAATAATACTTATAAGTGTTGACATTAGTTTTTCGTCAACTGTAAGATGTAAAATACCCCAAACTAAAAAGACCTCCAAACCTTTCGGGTACAACATATATAAGGAAAACCAAAAATTGATCGGAAAAACCGCTTCCTTATGCGACTAACCTTTTACTATAATGCTATCTTTATTTATCGATTTCCATGTCTTTTATTATTCCCTGTTCTTTAATACGTTTGTTAACTCGTTTAATGCGATGATAATGAATGCCGTAAACGCGTGTATAATGCGAGGCTTGCTAAATTTTCGAAAAACCGCCACGTCATCTCGAGATTGATGATCTCTTTGAATAACCTCGTGTTAGACATTGTTGTTGAACAGTAACCCTAATCTGTTAAAAGGTAACCGCTTTGTTATATCGACTTGTCGACCAATGGAAATACCATATTTACCCCGTATAACGTATATAACCCTTTTTGAAAGGGTCTAGACGCACGCCATTTTAGGATGGATTACAATTTAAAGTCTTTTGTTGCTTTTTTAAATCGCCCAACAGCTTGGCTTGACTTGATAGGGTCTTCTCGAAGGGAACGAGCCCGATTAAACATAAAACATTGGCACTCGTTGGCAATATTTTATACATTTAAATAGGTACTATATTTTTCTTAACCCTAATTTGAATTACCTAAATCATCTACTGAGTGTGCGAAAATATAATAACTAACCTACGTCAGTATGACATAAAAATTGAAAGTCATTAAAAAAGAAGCCTCATTATATAGCATTAACAGAAAGTGGTGGTCGCCAAGCCAGTTAAAAATTACAAAATTATACATTACGAAGACAAAGAAAGACCATCTTTCACCATTACCACTTCACTTTGGCTGCTTTTTAATTTAACATTTTCACGCGCTACATCAACTTAATTTAACATAATTATTTTTGTTTATAATACGTAGGAGCCAGATATTTTATTTTTTATTTCAAGTTGTCTTAATGTATTTTTGACAGGTATATTTTTTAATTTGATCGAAATTTAAAGAAATAATAATAATTAATGTTAACACCCGGTATATGTGTTTAGTATTTCGGGATACAATTGAGAAGTAAAAGACTTACCATTATGTGAAATAGGAGTGGGTGGGGATTTTTCGATCCTCGTGTTAGGTCGCAATTCAGCTGAAAAGAAAAAATATTTTTTTTCAAATAATTTTTTTTTTCTCGGTGTGTGTTTAGAATTTCTCGGTTTTGTGAGTTGTTCATAATAAATGAGCCTCGAATCCCACTGATATTTGCATGTAAAGAACTGGATAAATCTATATTTTACGTGATATCGCATGTATGGAGAATATGAAAATCTACGCAAGATGAATATTTAAAAAGCTATCATCAAGAAATGCATTCAATATACCGCGGATTATTCAAATATTCAAAACCAATTACTATGCACGTGTCTTGATCTTTTCAAATATGCCTGTTAAAATGAAATCTTGTCATAACAAAGCGAAACTAATTACATTTATTATTATTTTTTCAATTATAAATATTTCATTTTTAATGGATAGTTCTATCACGCTATCTCAATATACATTAAAATATACTAACTTGGAGAGAACAAATTCTAACATTCCCGGACGAATGTAAAGCCTGCTGGTCATAGCACGAGCAGAAAACACAAAAATATGGAAAACACAAGGAGATTGAGAAGATAACATGAGGATTGGGGAAGGATCAAGTTTGAAGATTAGAAAAATGTGTTAGAGAAGCCTGAAAAGGAAAGCGGATGGGCGTGTGTCACAACCAAACTGGTTTTAGACAGCTACAGGTATGTTTTTCGAAAAGTGCTACCCACATTGGGTCATTAACAGTGGAAATCCTCGCTCTGTTTGTATCTGTAGAGTAGGGAGGGTGAGTTTAGGTCCATAGCATTTAGGCCACATGTGACCCATTATTTACCCTCCTAGGTCATCGTCCATCCTGTCCTTTCCAGGAAGGTCAACAGGTCACTAGGAGACATCTCCTTTATATCGGCAGGTGTAGACCAGGATTCACCGAACACACACTGTCTCATTGACGATAACTCATGATAAGACATGCCTGAAAGTTTCGTCTTCCTGTTCACACATCTTGCTTAGAGGTGTGTCCACTAGCCTCATTGTATGGAGGTGTTTCCTTAGCTAACAATGGCCAATCAGATATCCTACTGGGACACCTTATTAGCCTGAATAATGAATGGACGCGTAAAATCTGGAAAAGACAAAACGGGAGCCGATATGAGATAGTCTGTAATCTGCTGGAGAGCTTTCTCAAACAGTTCATTCCAATGAAATTGTCCATTTTTCTTAAGTAGGGTGGTTAACGAAGCGGTTAGGGTTGAAAAATCTGGAACAAAACGCCTATACCAACTTGCTAGACCCACGATGCGCCTTACTTCCGACACGTTTTAGGAGTTAGGAATACTCAAGATCCCACCAGTAATCCAGAACTATTGATAACATACCCCAGATATTTCAATTCTGGCTTACAAAAACAACACTTTTCGTTATTTAGAGTTAACCCCGCTTCCTTAATTCTTCTGAGAATCTCTCGAAGAACGTTGATATGTATGTCGAATGTGGGATGTTGTTAAGATATACACAAAGACAAATTTCTCGAGGTCCACTCCCATGACACGATCAATAAATCGTTGCCAAACGGCAGGAGCATTGTGTAGCCCAAAAGGCATACGTTTGAATTGATAGAGGCCTCGCGTTGGAACTACAAAGGCGATGAGAGGTCTTGATGCTTCGGCCATGGGTATCTGCTAATGTCAAATATAGGGCATCTCTTAGCTTATCTAAGGTCGCACTCACAAATGGGATAGAATAAGCATCAGGGAGACTGACCTCATTCAACCTCTTGTAATTGACACAAAACCGAAACTTTTCGTCCAGTTTCTTGATTAAAACGATAGGTGAAGCCCATGCAGAAGTAGATGGCTCAATAATATCATCGGCTAACATCTTCTCAAGTTCACAATTAACTTGCTGTTGAAGAGCAGATGAAAGAGGGTAATGACGCTGTTTAAATGTAGCTGAGTCAGTTCGAATGACCTCACATGCAGAAGATGCAAAAAGGATACCGAAACAGCTCTGCATATACTATGCAACTGTGAGACGCTGGACCACAGGAGGCAGAAACTGTATGGTAGACCCCAAAATGACTCCAGAAGACGTCTACAACCAACCAGCAAAGAACCTGTATGAGCTAATACAGGGAACAACCAGGTTTATCACCCATATCCTTGAATGTATCGATAATAAGTTTATCCATCACGGATTGTTGTGTAGGAGTTAAATGATCGTTATCATGAATTGCGTAAACCTCTGAACTTGCTTCGGTTTAAAAACTCAATTTCCAGAATAAGGATCTGGTCTTAGTCTCATAGCTAACCAAAAATCAATGCCAACTATCAAAAAGTGTGGAAGAGTTGGTACTACTAAAATATCAAACACCTTTACCTTGTTCTGTAATCGGATATGAACAACAAGTTTTCCCAAGACCGAACATTCTTCTCCATTCGCCACAGTACAGGCTCTCTGTTCCGTTAGGGCCTGTACACACGAACGACTCGGTGGCGCTGAGAAGTCGCATATACCGGCCACTGAGTAATTCCACGGAGTGGCGACCACTTGTAGTTCATGTCAAAATCAAATGTTTGTAAAAGTTGATAAAAAAAGTGGACCGTGTGAACAGTTAAAGCCTGTGAGTGTCGCCATTTCGTCGTCTGAACTCGCGTCTTCATGCCACAGTTGTTCGCTATAAACCTTTATTTTGACATTGAGTTAAATACCAGGTGTTTGCAAGATACAGAGAGGCGTTACACATGTCAAATAGTGTACCTACATTCTAAATAATCTCTGATTTTTCACGCAGATTTAGCTAATGCCAATTCGTTAGAATATAAAGTTCAATTTTTAGATCTGGTGATTTACTCACATTTACGAGTAGTAATAATAAGATCACGTCTTTGGTTATAAACGAGCTCGGTCGTGCTGTCTAACAGTTTTAAAAAATTTAATTTTTTGTATATTTTTATTAGTAGATTTAATTTACTGCATGATATTAAATTATATTCCACGACAAAGAACTTGCATTAACAGTAAGAACTGTCGTGATCCACAATAGTTGAATATTAAGAATTGAACTTTCCCAAAAAATGTGAGCCAGTCTTAAAAAATAAAAGTATATTTATTTGTTGTACGTGAAACACCCTGTATTTCAATTTATAGACTTATTATGAGTAAAATGGAATGGAATGTTAAAGCTAAAAATACCGCTAAAGTAAAATTTACAACTTCTGTAGGAATAAGTCGTAGAGAAGGATATATGCAAAAGCCAACGCTAAGGGTGAAAAATAATAGCATAGGGTCAGTTTTCCCGCGGGAGCCGTAAGGAGTAAACTATCCAAGACGACTTTAGATGGACATTTCGGCCGCAAAAGCTCCTCTTATGTCTCCACATTTATAAATAAAATACATTAAGGTTTATATGTGTGTATAAGATATCAGCATTTCGAAAGTTTAACGTTACATTACATTTTCAAACATCAGAATAGATAAAAATGTTGAGAATATACAAAAAGATAATATGCTACAAGATATACCAAAAAATTAATTAGTAACAGTGATACGATCACAATTACTGAGTAAGCAGTGACCAAGTGATAATTCTTGCGTTAATTCGGAAGCTCCAAGAGTAGCAGGTTCTAGCCAGTTGTTTAAGGAAATGTTTACAGTCAGTTCCAGACTAATAAGTTGTAGACTTCAGAGCCTTTGAAGCAACCTGACTATCAGACGCAATAAAAATTTAATGGCTAATATGGAATATTGTTTTCCAGGGCTGTTGATATGACCAGTAGATCATTTTAGGTTCCAGTCCCCAGGTTTTCCCAAAAAGCTTCATAGAGCCCTTATTGCTTTTAAGGTAATAGATACGAGGTGTGCATTCCACGTAAGTCTCCTAAGTACTTAATCTCTTCTGTTCAAAGGCTACATTTTAAATTTTATCTGGAGAAGTGCAAAAATGAATCTCTTCGCCACAATTTAAGTTATATATATATTTTTTTGAATTGTACAAATTTCAGTTTGTTCTGCGATTATCTTTCAACGGTTTTATTGAAAAAGTAAATTCTTTTGGAAAGCCAAATTTGACACTTTTCTAATTAATCGTAATCATTAAGAAAAATTTATCAAGTTCTTAAGTGTGCGTCCAAAACCAATAGAAAAAATTAACGGTCTAGAAGAAGGCACTTATATGTTTCATAATTGGTTTTCCAATATATATATATATCGAGAATGTTTTTTCGTCGTCAAATTATAGCCATCACAACCAGAAACTGCAATTAATAAGATATAAAATCAAACTTGCCCTTTGCAATTCCTTTTATTTGTCCAACATTTTGTGTAGGTATAAAATAACCTTATTTCCGGATGATGTTTTCCATAATGACCTTTTTTAACCAGCAGTAATTTTAGAAAACAATATTGATGTAGGTTATAGTTAAAGGGAAAGGAAGTCAAATTAAAAATAGTGAAAGTATTTGAATATTTGGACAGATTAATTGGAGATGATGAAAATATTGAAGTAAAAGAGAAACATGGTATTTCAGGAAGAAATGCATTCATTAATTTTCGAAATTGCCAATTTTAATTCTAAAAGTAGATGATGTACGATTTTTTAGCATTCGAAGATGATAAATTTTTTTACCAAATCAGAGATGGGCATTGTTAAATTAAATCAAAACTGTTACTTCTTGTATGATGAATAGGTCTTTCAGTTAAATTGTGAACGAGTTTTCGAACAAAAAACAAATCGAGCGGGAAAATATAAAATGTTTGGTAAATTAATTAGGCAGGAAGCTTAATTGTTATAATTATAAAAAAAACGAGTTAATGCGAGGGAATCTAAATATAAATTTTTATAAATGCAATCCGAGGAAGATCTCTCAATAGAATGGAATAAAATTGGAAGAAAAGTTTAAATAAACTTAAACGTATTAAATTGAATTAATGGGGTAAAAATGTTAAGGATCCGAAAGTATAGTATATATAGTATACTTCGTATAAATGTTACTTAAAAAAATATGTGAGTTAATAATTAATTGATTATTGTTATTTTAATCTAAATATATGGAGAGAATAAATAAATAATGTACTTACTTGGGTAAGGCGACAAAAAGTGAGAAACGTTCGTATCGAAATTCGGATAGTTAAAATAATTTCTATTCGGCATATTACAATTATTATTTAATGTTGACAACAGAGATGTCATATTGAACTATATTAGTATAACTGAATATTTAAAATTTCCTTCATTCACTATATGTGTATCGATAATATAGATAATTAAAGCTTTCTTCAAATTGATAACGCGTTTGTATAAATATCACATGTTAAATCCCACCTATTTTTTTTATATTTTATTTATTATATACTTATTTATATTATTACTAACATCCCGCGTACTATAAACAAATATACCAGGGCACTTACTAAAACTATAGGCAGAAATATTATTATTAAATTCGTTATAAACATTATGTTACCCTCTGATTATTTTAATATTTCGATGGAATTCTCGATAGGAATTTAGATTTAGTATTATTGAGAAAGGTCCTTATTCGAGGATCGCCCGAAATTGACTGACAGAATGCCCACTGGCCAGAGTAGATATACTCAGTAGTAATGCATTCACCCTCACACCCCCATATGTTAGCGTTCGGATCCTGACAAAAACTAATGCTCCTTGTAGGCCAGGAGAATTATAATATAACTGAGTTTTAAGTTTATCGTTTAAAAAAATGGTATTGACCACGCCATAGAAATTAAGGTTTTATTTTCAAACAAATTTTTATTCAGAGTTTATCTAAAGTTATTGTGAAATTGAAAAACAAATTTTTAAAAATTGAATAGATGAGGCTTTTACTTGATGATTTACTGTATAAATTAAAAAAAATTTCATTATACCTCACTAGTTTGAAAAAGTTACTGTGTTAGCGAAAAGCGTCACAAATTTTAAATTGAAAGTTAGTTCAAATTATAATGAAGATTTAAGCAAATTAAATTGTTTTATTTCATCGTTTAACAAATTTTTAAGCACCGACAAGCGGTCACTTCTTTTTTTTTTAATTTAGAAAAATTATAACGCATTTGTCCAACATTAGGAATGATATTTTTAATTGGAAACTTCTTTTAAAACGCTAGGAACAGCTTGGTTTGACAAAAGGGAGACAGTCATATGTATGTATGCAAATTGTTGTTACATTCACTGAGACCTAAAAGATCTATTTTGTCACCTTCCTACTAGATCTTCCCAATGGTCAGATCTTCTCTTTTTTCCGGCTTTGTCTATTTCTTCCAATATTGCATTGGAGCTGATACCTCAAAAGGGTTCCGGCCCCCAAACAGGGTGTTTCAGTCCCCAGTCATAAGGAGTGGACCCGGAGGTATGCCAACATATTAAAAAAGCACTTATTATATATATCTTGAGTATATGCAATGAGGCCTGGTTGACTGAGCACTATTATAAGGGAGGTCTTCTACTCAATCTCAGAAAGTAATAGTTTCTTAGTCCTATTTCCCGGAGGAATTTTAGGATATCCGCAGGCTTCAGCTTAGACAAGTGTCTCTTTTCTATACAGCAGTTTCCCAGGCGTGGTGCCCTAGGATTCTGGAGTGCTATGCATTGCCTAAGAAGATTCCTTCTTCCGTTTCACATAATCTACATTCTTTTTGCACCACTCCTCGACCTTTTTAATCGAAATCTTCGTCCTTTACCATAATGGTTTTTTGTAAACAATTATATATTTGCATGGAGGTGTAGCACCAAGTGTGCTGGGCTGTACATTGAAACCTCCACGTGCATTAAACATACTTCTTGTCATAAGAAAAATGGTTAATTATGAATAAATGAATAACCAATCGAAATTTCGCGTATTTTTATGGACCGACTCACTGTATAAATGAAAAAATATAAAATGATAAATAAGTGTCGCCAGGTATTAAAATACGTAGAATAATCAGTCGTCAATATATATAGGAAAAAAGGTGTTATTTGAATGGTATTAATACATACATATTTCAAAAGTGATAACAGGTGTTTATAATATTAAAAGCAAATAAATTTGTTCTGAATTGATAATGTTATTTATTTTTCATCATTATAATCATGATTAGTAAGTTATGAGTGATGACTGGGTGGGTATTCAGAAAATAAACCTTATCGTATTTTTTTGTCAAATTGTGAAATTTGTTTAAAAATAACAACTACCAATAGATTGTTTCACAGAGAACGTTTCTGTGACAAATATGATTAAATCAGCAGGGATAGAGTCAGTACTATATGCTATCAACATCCTACTACCTCCAAGTTCGCCAGAGGCTGAATCAGATTGCAAAAAGGGGGCATCCATTAATTACGTGAGCTCTTTTTCGGTCAGTTTAGACTCCTTCCCCCCTCCTCTAGGTGAGATTTGCCTGGACCCCCCTCCCCTTACGTGAGATTGACGCTAAAAATATATTACTTTTATTTTATATTACTCTCGTACTAAATGATATTAATAGCCATGAGATTTATTTTAGCGGGCAAAATGTACACTCAAAATATTTTTCGATTTAAATGAGATTTGGGGAGATTTCATTGGGCCCCTCCCCTCCTATTCTGAGTTCTCGTAATTAATGGATGCCCCCAAAGTTGTAAATGAATATTTGTAATTACCACAATAGATGAATAAAAAAAATCGTTAGATATGGAAAGTGATTACATCTCCTATACAAACATTATTAATAGAAAATATTTGTTAATTATTTCCCTTTTTCAATATTTACTAATCATTATCTTTAATAAATCAACAATGTATGTAAAAATTTATCTATATATTATATTTTATGGAAATTATCTTATCTTTAAGACCAGGTTTATTGACATACATCTATTTGTGGAAACGATGTTTGAGAGAATCTAGTTCCGAATTGGTAAACAACTTTATGATCGCGTAAGAAGAAAAAAACAAGATTTGCATATTACAAAATTAATAAAGATATTTTTATCAAACTTTTAAGTAGTATTTAATAATTTATTTTTATCTGAAGACATTTTCATCACAAATTTGATGTGAGTAAGGAGAGCAGCCACCGTATGTGCTAGATATGGTTACATGTGATAAAACAATGGTGATTCTCTGTTCTTACTTATTTAACGTTTTGTTGGATAACTTTGCTTTTAGTTGAAATCTGGAAAATTTAGAGATTTCCATTAGAGCTGACACCTAAATGAAAACCATATAACACTGCCATAAAAGATTAAAACCGGGACAAAAAGTATAATCTAATATTAGAACAGTAAATAACGAAGCGTTCTCAGTAAATGTCGAAAACTTTGATAATTAGATTAATTAATGTTTCAAAGTTTCCTATTTCGCACCATTATGGAAGCTTTAATGTCTTTTTGATAAATTGACAGTTATTAATACTGATATAACTTCTTTCATTATATTTCTTCAATATATCAACTTAGTACTTTCCATTCTTTGCACTTTAATGAAAAAAAAAAAATATGTTAGTAAATCTTCAGTGCCTTGAACTTCTTCTGTAAAGAGGGTTCGAATTACGTTTTATGGGAATTTCAGAATCTAGCTAAGATTTATTCTACAAATTTTTATAAAGTTTCTACACGAAAAATAACGACTATAGTGTTTTAGCAGTGAAATTTTACGAGAAATATAAAAACTATTCTAGTTTTTTTGTAGATTCAAATGCTCGTTAATTCTTAACGTAAGTAAGTACACAATAATGATGTGGAGAACTTGCACGTACATTTTTAAACCAGCTCTTGTCCACCACTAGTATGTATGTAAATTGGGGTGAAATTCACTGAGACCTAAAAGATCTATTGTACCCCCTTAGTTCCCGAGAAAAGTCTAAGAGACTAGTAGCAACTTTAGTCCTATTTCCCGGAGGAATTTTAGGATATCTGCAGGCCCTCTTCTATCCAGTAATCTCCAGGGTGTTGTGCCCTAGGATTCTGAATTGCTGCGCAACTCGCAAGTATGTGGATGGAGGTTTCTTCTTCCATGCCACAGAATCTACTTTCTCCTACCTCCACTATTTTGATCCTTTTCAGGTGCCCATTCAGGTTAGAATCCCTCTCTTAGAACAATTTTACTTTGACTTATGCGTTCATTTGGTCTCAACAGGTTGTATTACCCAGAAGAATCTAGATCTTTCCAATGGTCAGATCTTCTCTTTTTTTCGGCTTTGCCTATTTCTTCCAATATTACATTGAAGCTGATACCGCAAAAGGATTCCGGCCACCAAAAGTCCCCTTCTTTGCTATTTCATTTTCTTCTATCCCAGTGTGTCCTGGAATCCACAGTAAGGTGACTATATTTTTCTCGCTTAGTTCAGTGAGTTTGCCTAGGCATTTCCACACCATTTTGGAACTGATTATACAAGAGCTCAGTGCTTTACTATCCAACATTATGATCATCCTTTGCCTTCTATATCCTTTATCAATATTGATCTGGGCACACTTTCTTATGGTGGTCCACCACTAATAGGCAAATTTGATTATTTTACCGTTGCAAGAAAGTACTTGAGGGTCTGTTGCTGTGAATTTTTAGTGGACATGAGTTCCGAAGGCATGGCTATCATCTATTTTGTAGATTCTTTAGGTGGAGATGAAGGGGTGATATGTTGGGAATAATTTTCTGCGCCGCCGTGGGAGTGGTGCGAGTTGCACCACTAACTGCCAAGCAGACTTGTCTCTGCGTTCTGGTTAGTCTAGCATGCACCAGGATTTGCTGGAACTTGCTCCATCAGACTATGAAGCCATATGTGATCACAGGCGTGACTAGCTACTAGATCTGACTGGGTCCCAATTTGTTCCACACAGTCCAGTTGAGGATTTTATCCAGTGCAAAGTGCAACGTCTAGATATTTTGCCTCCTCCACAAATGGAATCCTTCTACTTCTTTCATATTTCACCATTCTCATTTTTATGTTATGATAAAAGATTTCATTATTGTTTATCAATATTTTTTTTACTACAAAATACACAAATAAATCTTTAAAAAATATTTTAGAATGTGTCCCAATATTAAGGTATTTCTTATTATTACCCGTACTCGTGTTTGAGTTTCATTCTAACAAAACAAACATGAAAATTCAATAAGTATATAATTTGTCAGATTATTACGGAACGGTCAATATTTGTATATCAAACAAACGTTATTGTTTCTTCGAGCCAATTTCTTTTTAAAATAGAATTCACCAGCTCCTGTTTTATAATGTATTTGAAATACATATCAAAGTGTACCTTTACCGCCCCGCCAGCAAAATTTTTATACTGCTCTTGGTCCACTCTTTTTACCCAAAAAGGCACCTACGGTAAATATACTATTCATTGAAGGAATGAAGTCTTGCCATCAGTTTTTTCTCACTACACTGAAAAAAAGATAGAAACCGGAGATTTTAGATGACAGTACTTTCTCCACCGTTAAAATTTATCGATAATCTGTCAAAAATATTTGAGATGCGAGGTTCCACTATCTTTATTGATAGTAATGTTTTCTGACTGGGAAAAAATTTGTTGTGGAATTAGTTACTACTTACCCTTTAGAATTTTTATTTTACCGATTATATTTGATAAGAAAATGTCAAAACTCAAAACTGTAATCGATTTGAATAGATGAGACTTTTACTTGATGAAGATCCATACTAAATGATGAAATAAAACAATAAATTTTTTTTTATTTTCTTGGCGAATAAAATTCCTGGTAATGATCATAGGTATTTTGTATATTCCTATACGGTCTAGATCTCTATATTTTATGAGATTGTATGTAATAAAGTTCAAGTGGTTCATTAATACCTTTCAATAATTGTGTCAGAATTTGTATAATGAATTAATTTAAAAACATGGTTATGCTTTTTGAATATGTTGATAATTATCCAAAATTTTACATTTTTTTATTGTATATTTTTTGCTCCATTTGAAATTTGGACGTGTGAAACATTTTTATTTTTATTTCAGTGTATAGAGTCTATAAATTTCCTTCCCTTTAGCCCAGTGAGAATAAATTTTGCAATTCCATTGAGGGGCTCGATGGTCAGCTGCTTTCCCTTTTAAAACCCTTATTGGTATACTGTGTAAACAGGGTTAAAATGTAACTACTCTATCTCACGTGTAGTTCCCGACAAGAATTCTTTTGGATTTGTATTAAAACGCAAAGGAAAAAAATTTGAATTCATGCATTTTCTATGAACCAAGAATGGTGCATATTTCACAGAACCGTATAGAATCTTAAGATATACTTAAAGACTTTTCGACAAAACGTTCATCTTTGAAGTGGTCTATTCAAGTAGATTTTGATAGCATAGGGAGTCTTGAAAACCTACTTTAATTCCTGTCCAATTCTGTTTGGCCAGTACATTCCCTGATCAATTCACGAACCTTTCCAGACAAAGACTATACGTTGGATATTCCTGCAGTCCAATTCTTATTCTTATGATGATTCAGACGACATTTGCTTGTCAAATAGTATATTGCGTCACAAGGGCAAAAACTGAGCTTTAGCAGCCCGAGACTATTAGATGTACGAGCGAGCGTAGCGAAGCGAGGGCAGCTGATAGTTGGGCAGGCTTTAGCTTAGGTAAGTCCCTCTTCTATCCAGTAGTCTCCTAGGTGTTGTGCCCTAGGATTCTGAATTAACTTTTAGTGCAGTTTTACTCTGACTTAGACATTCATTTGATCTCAACAGGTTGTAGTAACCCAGAAGAATCCTTGATTGTCTAAGTTCTACTAGATCTTTCCAATGGTCAGGTCTTCTCTTTTTTTTCGGCTTTTCCTATTTCTTCCTGTATTACATTGGAGCTGATACCGCAAAAGGGTTCCGGTCTCCAAAAGGGTGTTCCAGTCCCCCTTTTTGCTAGTTCATCTGCTATTTCATTTCCTTCTATTCCAGTGTGTCCTGGAATCTGTAGTATGGTGACTATACAGGGTGTCCCAGTCTAATTTATCCATGCTATATCTCTTAAACGAATAGAGATTTTCGAATGAGACAAAAACTGATCCATTCCATTTCTAATACACTTCAATATGGCGTAGAAAAAATCATTCCCTAAATATTCATCCCTTAGTTACAACCCCTAACTTTAAATTTTTTAATAGCACCCTGTAATTTTTTTTATAATTTTGGATATGGTCTTCCATCGTCTATCAAGCAACAAGACGGAGCTCCTCCACACAATGCGAGAATCGTTAGCGACCACCTACAAAACCGTTTCGATAACCACTGGATAGCAAACAACTCTCCAGAAATTATGTGGGAAGCACGTTCACCTGATTTGTCACCTCTTGACTCTTTCTTTTGGGCAGGGGGTTTACGTTGGCATGGGGGTATTGTGGTGCTATCTATTGCTCAAATTCATTTGAATAATCTTTAATACAGACTTTATTATTTCTGTCCATTGTTTACAAAGTGGAATTATTTGTTAGATGAAATTGTCAATTGGCCGTGATAGTCGTGTCTTGGATAAAAGCGTTCGTTTGCCATGCTGTGGCTTACATAGAGGGAAGTGTAGTACTTCATGACTTGATCTGTGCGGAACACGCTCGGTGTAGTGAGCAGTGTAGTTCGGATGTATGTTTCGGGTAGGTTTCTTTATGGTAGTATTCTGTATTGACGTTGAGGAAGTGTCAGTCACCCTTCTTTCCGGTGTGTGCTCCTACTTGATAGATGGTTAGCAAAAGTGCATGGAACTAGAATCTGAATTTTATTAATGACTGGATAGTCATCCCCTGCTGGGATTTATAAGTTCTCGTTCTGAGTTAGTTGTGGAATATACGGTTTAGTATTTTGTTCTACAGGAGTTCGTATTGTTGGAGAATTCCGTCCAGTTCTGGAAGCCGTTTTCACAAACCCTTTTAGGGGATATATTGCACTCAAACGATTGAAACCGCCAACGTTGAAGTTTTGGCATTGGAGGTGTGCCACATGTTGTTGATGTTGGTTCATTATTTGTTGGTTGCCATCCAGAAGAAGATTTTAAGTACTGGACCCTTTTTGGAAAAGGGTTCACCTGTGGGGCCAGGACCAGTGATAAAAGATATTGTTTATCAACGAAAACCGCAAAATATAGACGAATTAAAAGAAAACATAAGACAAGCATGTCGCCAAATTACTCCAAGCCATGTATTTATTATGTATTTATTTATTATGTATTTATTATTTATTACATTTATTTTTATTGTTCCTTTAAGGCTTTCTTGATTAATTTAACAAAAATAAAAAATTAACTGATATTGTCTTGATTACTTATTAACCCATTTTCATTTTGAAAAAATTGTTGAATAAACGATGGAAGACCACATCCAAAATTATAAAAAAATGTAGAGGGTGCAATTGAAAAATTTAAAGTTAAAGGTTGTAACTAAGGGATTAATATTTAGTGGATGATCTTTTCTACGCCACATTGAAGTGTATTAGAAATGGAATAGATCAGTTTTTGTCCTATTCGAAAATCTCTATTCGTTTAAGAGATATAGCATGGATAAATTAGTCTGGGACACCCTGTATTGTTCACGCCTAGTTCAGTGAGTTTTCCTAGGCATTCCTACACCATCTTGGAACTGATTGTACAAGAATTCAGTGCTTTAATGGCTGCTTGACTATCCGACATTATGATAATCCTTTGCCTTCTATATCCTTTATCAATATTGAGCTGGCACACTTTCTTATGATGTGAATTTCCGCTTGAAAGATACTTGGGGCTTTTCCCAAGCTTTCGGAGTGTTTGGTTCCTGGCCCTTACACTCCTATTGCTTTTGAGCCGTTTGTGTACGATACTTTTTCATCATCCCATCTTGTGGCATGTCCCAGGTTCTTTCTGCAACACTTTCCACCACCATTATATAGTAGTGAGAGGATGAGAATCACTTCCATGGCTGCCGTTGGACATGTTCTCATTGCACCTGTAATGCATATACAGACTAGTCTTTGCTTTTACTATCTTTGTTAGCTGTGCTAGTTGTTCAGGTGTTTAAAGTTTATTTTTGGCAAAACTTAATGAGATGACAATTGAAGATTCTGGTCCAATAAAGCCACCTGCGGCACTCTCCTTACCAGAATGACGAGGGATTCAGAACAGAGACACTTTGTCGAGTTTCCTATCAATAAGAGCCTTTTATGACCGTTTGATACTTCATGGTTTTGTTGAATTATTTGCTACATATTATTAGGCTTAATTCGATCTAATATGTTAAAAAAATATTGTGTCACTGTCCCATACAAACATATTGCTTTGTACCTAAATGTAATTTATTACTTCTCTTATTAACAAATTATTGATATCATCTTAATATCTATAATATAATAAAAATAGGATTATAAAATCAATAAACTATACTTAAATCCATACATGTTTATCAGTATTTTTCGTTGGATATTGATAGATTGTAATTTAGGCTTAGAAAAAGTATGTCAAGAACTTGATTAGGGCAGAAAGAAGACACACTTAAAACTAGATTATATAAAAATCGACTGCTCATTTTACAGTTGTAATAGAAATAATGAAACCACTGGAATATATTTAAAAAATTGGGAATAAGACGTTATAAACTTGATAGTGGACAAAACAGAACTTGAAGGATAAAAAATAAAGGTAGGCTAGAATGTCAAAGAAAGTCACCAATTTGGTTGGTATAGTGAAGGATGAAAAATGTAGAGGAGTTTGCTTATCACCATATCTAATAAAAATGTGTGCAGGATGCACACAACTTGCCAACAAGTAGTTAGAATTATGAAAGGACAACAAAAAATTTAGGTAGAAGAGGTAGATAAAGATACTACTTTTTGTCTTTATCTCATATTAACAAACTAACTAATATTGGTCCTTCGAGCCGGAGGATGGAGCTCATTGAAGTCTTACTCCCCAACAGCCACTAAAGGGTCTAATGGGAGATCGCACTGTATTAATAATAATAATGATGATGATTTTAATTAGGTGTTTGATTGATGTGTTCAATAAAGGATGCCGGTTGATGAAAATAAAACCTTTTTAATGTTTACTTATTTTAGATTATTTGTCTACTCAAGATAAAATACTATTTAAACATTTTTATATCAATAATTAAATTTATTGATTTTGTTAAGTCACAAATTTTTTCTTATCATTCGATATCTGTTCTATAACGTCATCTGTTTCGTAAGCTGTAACTCAAGATTTCGTACCGCCATCTATCCTCACATAGACCAAGTACAACAACAGATTATTTTCCTAATTCAGCAATCTTTCAAATTTCCTTTAAAGTAGTTGTTGATCTTATATCAGCTATTTTTCGTTAAATGTTAATATTGAAACAATTTGCTATATTTTCAGGATGCTTTCTTTCCCGATTTGACAATTTCTGCTTTCTGCTTTAGAAAACGAGTGATTTTATGTAAAATTCTTTCGATCCAACCCTGTTCGCATTGTTTGTATAATGCTTTCTTATGCAGTCCTTCAGATCTCGAGAATTCAAAGCATCTACTTTTATTGGACTTTGCGAAATCACTCACCGATACTCAAAAGGAACAAACACATCGATCTGAATAAAATTCCGACTGAAGACGTAGAAGCTAAACTTGACGACGGTTTCTTTCAAATGAATGTTTAATTTTCAATATGATTGTGGGAAACATTCAATCAATTTTTTACACGGAGTGTTATAAAGAAACGAATATATACAGGAGAATACAAATGTCTTAACGTTTTGCATACCGATTGTTGAGATGCTGAAGAAGGTGCAGAGACTGAGTATAAAACAGAAAACGAAAGTAACTGCACAGTAAAAAATAACTGAAGATAATCTTGGGGGCGATGAAACGAACAGAAGAAGATGTTGGGTCAACGATCTAAATAGCATATTGAATAATTGGAAGATTTTATACTTAAGATAGAAGAAATTGAAGAAAGTGTACATCCAACAGTGCAATAAAAACTTTCTGAGTATGTTGAAGGGGAAAAATTAATTTTTTTTCGCTAGTCATTTAACTCAATTTAAATTGACTAATACGAACCTGATTTTTCTGTCAGGTAATTCGTGACATGATAATAGAAGGGTAAGCCTTTTTTTAAGATCAAATGATATTCAAAACAACCCTCTAATATATTATGCATTCAAGTAACAAGTGTTTATTTAAAAAAGGGTGCTTGACTATGACTATTTCGACAGGGGTAATAAAAGCTTTCATTACTTTTAATAAGAGGGAGGTAATATAGCGGAAAATAGAGTTGAAAAACCTTGACAGGTAAATACAGAATATATTAGGGTTGTTGAGGTTGAAGATTTTGATACCAGATTAAAAATAGGGGTGGCACAGTTTTTAACTTTAAGATTTGTATTGTGTTATTTTTATTAGATTTTATTGTATTTTAATTGAAAATAAGCAAAATTATCACTCATAATATCACAAGATCTTAAATTATCTCCGGAAATTTTCTTGAGGGAACGAATATTTTGAAAAATTTTTAAAAATATTCCTGCCCGAAAGAAAATTTCCAGGAATAATTTAAGCTTGCGTAGTATTCGGTAAGAAAATTTCACATCATAATTTGGAAGAAAACTTGGAAAAAAATTTAGAAAAAATCAAAATCAAGTGTATGGAAACAGTTTGTTGAATTTTGTAACGAAAAGTTGTAAAATTCTTATAGAAAGTTTGCATTATTCACATTATTTAATGGCTGTAGATAAAAAAATTCCCGCTTAAATATCGTGGCTTCTCGAAAAAAAAGGTGTGCTTCTTATGCACAATAGAATGACCATTTTTCGTAAATTTTTGACCATTTTTCAAAAATTTTGACAATTATTGACCATTTTTAACGATTATTGACCATTTTTAACGATTATTGACCAATTTTGACAGTTTTGACAATTATTGATCATTTTTCACAATTTTTCAAAAATTTTTACCATTTTAGACCATTTTTCTAAATTTTAACAATTATTGACCATTTTTGACAATTTTTGAGCATTTTTGACAGGTTCTGACAATTATTGACCATTTTTAACAGTTTTTCAAAAAATTTGACCATTTTTCAAAATTTTTGACCATTTTTGACAATTATAGACCAATTTTGACAGTTTTGACAATTATTGATCATTTTTGACAATTTTTCAAAAATTTTGACCATTTTAGACAATTTTTCCAAATTTTAACAATTATTGACCATTTTTGAGCATTTTTGACAGGTTCTGACAATTATTGACCATTTTTGACAGTTTTTCAAAAATTTTGACAATTTTTAACAATTTTTCAAAAAATTTAACATATTTGGCACAATACTCGCGAGAGAGAGAGATAGAGAGAGAGAGAGAGAGAGAGAGAGAGGCGTGCCGCTGTGTAGCCTACGAAAGAGAGAAGAAGAAGGCGGCTGAGTAAGAAAGGAAGAGAGGGGAGAGAGTTAGCGCAGCGGGCAGCCGAGAAAGAGACGAAGAATGAGTCATCGCGTGACGAACGCTTTTTCGTAACATCACACGTTTCACGAGTTCACTAGCCTTTTCAGAAATATGGCAACAATGTTGCGTGACGGACCTTTTTCGTAACGGTTACACGTTTTACGAGTTCAAAAATTTTCGGAATTTTTTTTAGTTGCCATGGTAACTAGTCAAAATTAAGGCATCTTATTGGTTAAAAAGTAGAGGTGTAAAATTGTCTATATAATACTTTAAGTAGGCTATATTTTCAGCATTTTACATTTTTTCTCGAAACAATGACCAGGACCAGGAAAAACAACTAATATCCGGGCTATATGCCTCGAGAAACATTAAATTGATCTACTAGACGTGACCCTTTTGGTGTGTAATAAGAGGTCGCATTACTTTCATAAACGTTTCGGCGCCTTCATCAGTGCAAGGTAGTAACATCTAGTAAGGCCATTAAATAAAGGACTTTAAAATTTGAAAATTTTGAACGACTAGAAAATGTGCGTTGCTAAGTAACCACCTGACTTTCTATTGGCAAGCGCGTGCGTACGTTCTTCCCTCTCACTTCGACAATTGACTGATATTTATTATCCAGTGGCGTTTATATTGTCAGTATTTTGTATTGTTTGTATTTTGTGCTTAGTATTAATAAACTTTTTTGTGATTTTGAATAGTGTAGTGTTTTGTGTTTGTTCAATTTTCGAAAATGAATCAATATACTCGTGGAAAGACACTTCATAGCTAAACTAGAGAAGAGATTACCAATGTTTATAGGTAAGTTAGTAAGTAGTAAAAGCCACTGGTACGTTTATGACAGATATCGGCCATGTTTCCTCGCCCTTAACCGATACCGCGTAGCTTCAGATAGACTTGCCAAACTATAGTCATATTTAAAAATAATATTGTTACGTCGGACCTGTACTGAGGATTTGTAGAGGTCCATGAAGAAGAAAAAGAAGACATACATCTAGAATCATCTAGAACTGTCATCGAAAAGTCGAGAACTGTCTTGAACAGGTGAAAAGTATAATAAAAAGCGGGACAATTGACATAAGTGAGTTTAATTTTGAAGTATTAGAAATTTGAGTTCTGTGTTCTGATATTGAGACGTTATATTTGCGTCTAGCGCCACCGTTTTATTTTCTAGCCCACAGACACGCATGCGCATTTTATGATCAGTTTGCCTTCTAATTTATCGAGAAGGTCAAGGAAAATTATTGAAAAAGCTGGCTTCTTCGATGATTTTCCTTGCCCTTCTCGATGAATTAACCAATGATCTGTTTTAACAAAGAAAAATTAGAAACAAAAACAAGTATTATTAGTTCCTAATCATTCTAACCTAAAAATTCAAAATGACAAGACAAGGCAAACTGATCATGAAATGCGCATGCGTGCCTGCGGGCTAGAAAATAAAACGGTTGCGCTAGACGCAAGTAGACGTTATTAGTATTGATTTGTTAGAGTTGTAGAAATAAAGAAAGTTTAAGAAGAAATATTTGCGACTATATTATGGAGGGGTAGAAGGAAGGAGCACCATCTTGTATGGGGGACAAGTTAAAAAAGTGTCCACCTGTAAACAGCAAATTATAATTCGAAGATTCACCGAAATGGCGCTCGTGTAGCTAATGGAAATGATGTGAATTTATATATACAATTATATATAATATATGTATGTTTGTCTATGATATAATAATTTAAAAAAACGCGCTGTAATAAACGGGAAGTATTTCTTTCCTTTTTTAATTTTGTATCTTACTCTAATAATTCATGGCGCTGTTTTTAAAATCTATCCACTGGCTACTATGGCGCCACCTTAATTTGCTTCCTTTCGATGGACACTTTTTAATACATTCAGATGGTTCTCCTTCCTTCTACTATATTAAAGGAATTAAAACACTTTTCCTAAAATGGTCGACATCCCTTTAGTATTTGAAATTAAAAACCTGATAATTCAATTATACCTACTTTATTTTTACCTTCCCACTTGTTGGCTTATAAGTATTCAATGAAGGGTTGAATGTAAATCAAAATTTCCGTGAGTGCTTTGGGTCTATTAATATTTAGACAGGGGCGAATTTAAATCAAGATTACCTGTGCTTTTTTATGTGTTGAAAAGTGTCGCGTGTCAACTGCGGTAAATCGCTTTGGGGCGTAGTTGAATGTTCAATTCCCAGATGGAGATACTTTAAATTCTTTTTTCTACCCTAATTTACATCCTTTTGTCGCTAGGGGTGCTCAAATGGGACGTTTTTATTTGAATACTGTCTGGATAAAGTGTATGGTTTTCTATTATTTACAACCACTCTTTATGGAAAGTATTACAATTTACACATAATAATTATACAAGAAAATAAGAGTTACAAATCTAAAAATTCGTACGTATACGTTTCATCGATCGTCGAACACCCTAAAATATTTGATGTCCTCAAGTAGTCATTTTAGAGAGCAATTCCATTCATACACTGAGGCAGAAAGAATAGCCCAATTAAATAGCCCCTTCTAATTCCAAACCACATATAGAGCTGCGAAAACATTTTGAAAACTGTGCTCTATAATATTGTGCGGGTTTTCGTCTGCCCATAAGTGATTATTATGAAAATGTATGGATACTCTTGAAATATGTGCATTATCTGAGGAAAATCTAGAGAGCCTGAACACGTTGAATGTGGTAAGGGTGCAATTGCTGTTTTTTTTGAAACTCGCCACTCAGATGTGTGGCTGGTATTTGGAATGGTAGCAATGTTTCTAGTGCTTGTTTCTGGGTATTGATCAATTTCATCCAGAATATCCTGTTCTACCCTTACATATCTAACAGTCTGGGAACGACCAGTGCTGTTTGAATTTATTAGTATCCGATAATCGTACTTTAATACTTGCAAATAAATAATGATGAGGAATATTTTTCAGCATAAAGGCGTCTAGTCTAGAGAAGTACCATTTGCCTAACCACACCCAAAACTCATATCGGTTATTTCATCGACAAATTAACGCCAAAACAGTTTCAATTTAAAAGAACATCTTCTCGCAAATTGCGAAAATAAGAATGTTAAAAGTGATATAAAAGCAAAACACCAAGAAAGTATATTGCTCAAATTATCCAGGTTTGACTCTAGTTAGTAAACTCCCGAAAAAGAGATTATATAACTCATGTTCTAATGAACCAATACAATCCTTGAATTTCCCTTAGTAACGACGTATTGATAATTGAATATACCCCTTGACGACGTTATATAATCGTTTTGGTGTTTCGCCTCCTGCCATTTCCATAGTAACGGGCAAGCCCAATGAAATGCCAGTTAATTCTACTACAAATTCCGAAAACAACAATACATCAAATATGTATTATAATAATTGTACCTTCAACATTAATATTAATCAATAAAAAAAATTATTCGTTATATAATCGTAACGAATACCAACTCGAGCATAGACAATATTTTTCGATTATTTACCTCTTCACTCGACGTATTTCGCGAAACACCACTCGAGCTGCGCTCTCGTGATGTTTCGCCAAATACGTCTCGTGACTCGGTGAATAATCGAATATTGTCTATGCTCTTGTGATATTATAACTGATTATATACAAAGCAAAAATGGATCTAATGGTGTGCAGGAATCTGGCATGGAGAAGGGTTAGAGCTGGATGTACACTGCCATAGTAAGACCAATTATCACTTATGGAGCCATTGCGTGGAGTAGTAGAACTAGCCTATTGACAACGAGAGGAAACCTCTCCAAAATTCAAAGACTAGCTAGTATACAGGAGAAATGCTGCCCAACGGCAGCTATGGAAGTGATTCTCAACCTCACACCACTACATATGGTGGTGGTGGAAAAACAAGATACAGACTAAGTAATTCGTTATGGAATTAAGCATCAAGAAGGAATGGGATCCAAATACCATCACCAGACTTGGAAAAAATGCCATTCAATGGTACACAGTCGGCTCAAAAGCAATAGAACGAACTGGGATAGGAGTGTACGGGCCAGGAACCAAACAATCTGAAAAAAAAGCCAAGTATCTTTCCCCAAGTGAAAATTCACGCCATAAGAAAGTATGCCCAGTTCAATATTGATAAAGGATAAAGAAGGCAAAGGATTATCATAATGTCGGATAGTCAAGCAGCCATTAAAGCACTGAGCTCTTGTGTAATCAGTTCCAAAATGGTGTGGAAATGCCTAGACAAACTCAATGAACTAAGCGAGAAGAATATAGTCACCTTACTGTGGAATCCAGGACACACTGGAATGGAAGGAAATGAAATAGCAGATGAACTAGCAAAGAGGGGAACTGAAACACCCTTTTGTATCAGCTCCAATGTAATATTGGAAGAAATAGGCAAAGCCGAAGAAAAGAGAAGATCTGACCATTGGAAAGATCTAGTAGGGTTTGGACAATCAAAGATTCTTCTGCGTAACTAGTAACTACAACCTGTTGAGGTCAAATGAATGCATAAGTAAAACTGCACTAAGAGTTTTAACGGGACATTGTCGACTGAATGGGCACCTGAAAAAGCTCAAAATAGTGGAGGAAGAAGAATGTAGATTATGTGGCACGGAAGAAGAAACCTCCATCCGCATACTTGCGAATTGCACAGCAATTCAGAATCCTAGGGGATTACTGGATAGAAGAGGGACATTTACCTAAGTTACAGCTTGCAGATATCCTAAAATTCCTCCGGGAAATAGGACCAAAGAAGCTACTAGTCTCAAAGACTTTTCTCAGGAACTAAGTAGTAGTAAGGGGGCACAATAGATCTTCTAAGTCTTAGTGAATGTCTCCCCAATATACATACATACATCCAGGTCCTAAAAATTAACAATTGGCTAAAACTAACGCAAGGCGATTATTTAATATTATTTAATAATAGTATATAATATTTTCTTTTAGACGGTTCATCGACATTTTATTGAAGTCGCTGATACCGTTATTAAATTCAGTAAATAACCTATCATAAATGTCTTTCTGTAAATGCGTGGACATAAATTGTCCTTCCCCTTTCTATAATTAAAAGATCCAACCCTACTACCACTCCCTTTATGCAACTGACGTTTTCCCTTTACGTTGCATAAACAATTTATCTTTGATCGAGCCCTAATAGACGATCACTAGAGGAAAATCGAAAACCTGATTACGTATTATTTTCTAATAATTCAATTATTTTGTAAAAAAATCATAATAAATTATAGTGGCAGGATAACGTTGATTATTTATTTCATTGCATTATTCAATTTTAATCAATATATAAATTTCTTAGGTTATACATAAAAAGGATATCAAGGACAACGGTGACTTCACATGTTATATTATTTATTGAAAGTTATCGGATATAAAATATCCCATCCAGTTCATGTATATGTGTTTTACATCAAATATCCTGAGGAATATTCGTAAACGAGTGTAAAAGTCCTTTTTCGTTTAAGTAATATATAACACAGTCAGTATTCTTTAGGGATCGGGGATATATAGAGGTCTTTAAAGGTCCTGCAAAGTCCTGCCTCTATGGAAAATGATATCAGCTGGCCTGTCGATGTACCACCTTGAAATGATAGGTCCCGTTTGATATATGAGTACGACGGGTTATATATTCCATTAAAGGGATGAAACACGTGTTTCCTGGAATATTATCCCGGTGACAGAAATAAAATGTCTCAATTTAGAAAAAAAATTGAAGCATTTCAGCATACAATTTACTTCTTAAGAAAATATCCATTATAGTTACGAGTGTTATTTTATTAAATAAATAGAGTAAAAGAAAATATAGAAACAAGGACTTTTCTAAAGATTTGAGACACGTCGAATGGGACCAAACAGTATCTAACGGTCTGAACCTTTCAACTTCAGTATAATTCGATTTAAATGAGAGAAAGTGTTCAATTGAGAAAGGAAAGTTAAAGAGAACTTCGCACATTACGAGGGTTACTCTGAAGGGCAATTTCGCATGGTGGGATAAATGGAGTACAACAGCAAACGTGGAAATTCACCAGTTCAACAATATTTTATCTCTATATTAGATATTTATGGGTAAATTATTTTGTTCGTTCAAAAATCATTTTTTCCAGTCCGGGTAATTTAAACACTCATAAAATATAGGTTTAGGGGATATTAGTAGCACTGTCATATTTAATGCCGCCCTGAGAGAGAAGGACCATGTTGAATTCTCTGACAGACCATCAGACATCTTAAAAGCGCTGAATCATCCTTTTTTGTTTCTAGCATGAAGTGATTTACGCAGCATCATCAAAATTATAACAAGGAGCTTTTGGAAATTTGACGTGTGTTAAAATACTTTCACATCAATTGTTTAATTTATTAGAATTATTATGTAATTGTTTCTATTTAACATTTTTTCATTTTACTTACTTGGAGACAGTCCTAGTCGAGTTTGAAGAGCAATTTTTGATTCTTGACTGGATGGAAGAGGCACTTCCTGTCTCCATGTCATATCTGGTTCATTTAACCATAATTTTCCTGTGAATAATAAAAAAATAAGTAAGAATAATTGAAACAAACTCATAACATAACGTGGTTGAAAAAATAAGAATACCCTTTTTGAATATAGCTTACCAAATTTAAAAAAAAATCAAAATTTTTTTTTAGTGACTAAGAAATTTTTGTAGTCATTTTCGGAGTCTAAGGGGTTCGAATTAGTGGATTTCCATATATAAAAGGATTTTGGAATTTTGAGAATTCCAAATTTGCGTATTGGTCGCAAATATTCGCGCTAAGCCAAAAAATCGTAGAGGCTATAGTAATGGGAATATCAGAATGAAATTTGGAAAACACTCTTTCAGATAATGAATGAATCTGAGAAAAAATCAGCGAAAACGTATCTATGATATTTTATATACAAAGGTACCCGAAAGTGAGGGGATCAAAATTTCAAAAAAATCTAATTTTTTATTAGTGACTTAACGAAATTTTTATAGTCATTTTTGGAATCTACGGGCCGAATTAGTGGATTTCCATATAGAAAAATGTCGGAGAAAACTTAGTTCCGATTTTGGAATTTTGAGAATTAAAAAAATGAATTTGCGTATTGGTCGCAAATATTCGCGCTAAGCCAAAAAATCGTAGAGACTATAGTAATGGGAATATCAGGATCAAATTTGAAATGCACACTCTCAGATAATTAAGGAATGTGGAAAAAAATCAGCGAAAACGTATCTACGATATTTTGTGTACAAGGATACCCGAAAGTGAGGGGATCAAAATTTAAAAAAAATCTAAAATTTTTATTAGTGACTTAACGAAATTTTTATAGTCATTTTTGGAATCTTCGGGGCCGAATTAGTGGATTTCCATATATAAAAATGTCGGAGAAAACTTAGCTCCGATTTTGGAATTTTGAGAATTAAAAAAAATGAATTTGCGTATTGGTCGAAAATATTCGCGCTAAGCCAAAAAATCGTAGAGACTACAGTAATGAGAATATCAGGATGAAATTTGAAATGCACACTCTCAGATAATGAATAAATATGAGAAAAAATCAGCGAAAACGTATCTATGATATTTTATATACAAGGGTACCCGAAAGTGAGGGGATCAAAATTTCAAAAAAATCTAAAATTTTTATTAGTGACTTAACGAAATTTTTATAATCATTTTTGAAATCTACGGGGTGGAATTAGTGGATTTCCATATATAAAAATGTCGGAGAAAACTTAGTTCCGATTTTGGAATTTTGAGAATTAAAAAAAATGAATTTGCGTATTGGTCGCAAATATTCGCGCTAAGCCAAAAAATCGTAGAGACTACAGTAATGGGAATATCAGGATGAAATTTGAAATGTACACTCTCAGATAATTAAGGAATGTGGAAAAAAATCAGCGAAAACGTATCTATGATATTTTGTATACAAGGGTACCCGAAAGTGAGGGGATCAAAATTTCAAAAAAATCTAAAATTTTTATTAGTGACTTAACGAAATTTTTATAGTCATTTTTGGAATCTACGGGGCGGAATTAGTGAATTTCCATATAAAAAAATGTCGGAGAAAACTTAGTTCCGATTTTGGAATTTTGAGAATTAAAAAAAATGAATTTGCGTATTGGTCGCAAATATTCGCGCTAAGCCAAAAAATCGTAGAGACTACAGTAATGGGAATATCAGGATGAAATTTGAAAAGCACACTCTCAGATAATGAATGAATATGAGAAAAAATCAGCGAAAACGTATCTATGATATTTTATATACAAGGGTACCCGAAAGTGAGGGGATCAAAATTTCAAAAAAATCTAAAATTTTTATTAGTGACTTAACGAAATTTTTATAATCATTTTTGAAATCTACGGGGTCGAATTAGTGGATTTCCATATATAAAAATGTCGGAGAAAACTTAGTTCCGATTTTGGAATTTTGAGAATTAAAAAAAATGAATTTGCGTATTGGTCGCAAATATTCGTGCTAAGCCAAAAAATCGTAGAGACTACAGTAATGGGAATATCAGGATGAAATTTGAAATGCACACTCTTAGATAATTAACGAATGTGGAAAAAAATCAGCGAAAACGTATCTATGATATTTTGTATACAAGGGTACCCGAAAGTGAGGGGATCAAAATTTCAAAAAAATCTAAAATTTTTATTAGTGACTTAACGAAATTTTTATAGTCATTTTTGGAATCTACGGGGTCGAATTAGTGGATTTCCATATATAAAAATATCGGAGAAAACTTAGTTCCGTTTTTGAAATTTTGAGAATTAAAAAAAAATGAATTTGCGTATTGGTCGCAAATATTTGCGCTAAGCCAAAAAATTGTAGAGGATATAGTAATGGGAATATCAGGATGAAATTTGAAATGCACACTCTCAGATAATGAATAAATATGAGAAAAAATCAGCGAAAACGTATCTATGATATTTTATATACAAGGGTACCCGAAAGTGAGGGGATCAAAATTTCAAAAAAATCTAAAATTTTTATTAGTGACTTAACGAAATTTTTATAATCATTTTTGAAATCTACGGGGTCGAATTAGTGGATTTCCATATATAAAAATGTCGGAGAAAACTTAGTTCCGATTTTGGAATTTTGAGAATTAAAAAAAATGAATTTGCGTATTGGTCGCAAATATTCGCGCTAAGCCAAAAAATCGTAGAGGCTATAGTAATGGGAATATCAGGATGAAATTTGAAATGCACACTCTCAGATAATGAATAAATATGAGAAAAAATCAGCGAAAACGTATCTATGATATTTTATATACAAGGGTACCCAAAAGTGAGGGGATCAAAATTTCAAAAAAATCTAAAATTTTTATTAGTGACTTAACGAAATTTTTATAGTCATTTTTGGAATCTACGGGGCCAAATTAGTGGTGGAATTCCATATATAAAAGTGTTGGAGAAAACTTAGTTCCGATTTTGGAATTTTGAGAATTCCAAATTTGCGTATTGGTCGCAAATATTCGCGCTAAGCCAAAAAATCGTAGAGACTATAGTAATGGGAATATCAGGATGAAATTTGAAAAGCACACTCTCAGATAATGAATGAATATGAGAAAAAATCAGCGAAAACGTATCTACGATATTTTGTATACAAGGGTACCCGAAAGTGAGGGGATCAAAATTTAAAAAAAATCTAAAATTTTTATTAGTGACTTAACGAAATTTTTATAATCATTTTTGGAATCTACGGATCCGAATTAGTGGATTTCCATATATAAAAATGTCGGAGAAAACTTAGTTCCGATTTTGGAATTTTGAGAATTAAAAAAAAGAATTAGCGTATTGGTCGCAAATATTCGCGCTAAGCCAAAAAATCGTAGAGGCTATAGTAATGGGAATATCAGGATGAAATTTGGAATACACTCTTTCAGATAATGAATTAATATGAGAAAAAATCAGCGAAAACGTATCTACGATATTTTGTATACAAGGATACCCGAAAGTGAGGGGATCAAAATTTCAAAAAAATCTAAAATTTTTATTAGTGACTTAACGAAATTTTTATAATCATTTTTGAAATCTACGGGGTGGAATTAGTGGATTTCCATATATAAAAATGTCGGAGAAAACTTAGTTCCGATTTTGGAATTTTGAGAATTAAAAAAAAGAATTAGCGTATTGGTCGCAAATATTCGCGCTAAGCCAAAAAATCGTAGAGACTATAGTAATGGGAATATCAGGATGAAATTTGAAATGCACACTCTCAGATAATTAAGGAATGTGGAAAAAAATCAGCGAAAACGTATCTATGATATTTTGTATACAAGGGTACCCGAAAGTGAGGGGATCAAAATTTCAAAAAAATCTAATTTTTTATTAGTGACTTAACGAAATTTTAATAGTCATTTTTGGAATCTACGGGGTCGAATTAGTGGATTTCCATATATAAACATGTCGGAGAAAACTTAGTTCCGATTTTGGAATTTTGAGAATTAATAAAAATGAATTTGCGTATTGGTCGCAAATATTCGCGCTAAGCCAAAAAATCGTAGAGACTACAGTAATGGGAATATCAGGATGAAATTTGAAATGCACACTTTCAGATAATGAACGTATATGGAAAAAAATCAGCGAAAACGTATCTACGATATTTTGTATACAAGGGTACCCGAAAGTGAGGGGATCAAAATTTCAAAAAAATCTAAAATTTTTATTAGTGACTTAACGAAATTTTTATAGTCATTTTTGGAATCTTCGGGGCCGAATTAGTGGATTTCCATATATAAAAATGTCGGAGAAAACTTAGCTCCGATTTTGGAATTTTGAGAATTAAAAAAAATGAATTTGCGTATTGGTCGAAAATATTCGCGCTAAGCCAAAAAATCGTAGAGACTACAGTAATGAGAATATCAGGATGAAATTTGAAATGCACACTCTCAGATAATGAATAAATATGAGAAAAAATCAGCGAAAACGTATCTATGATATTTTATATACAAGGGTACCCGAAAGTGAGGGGATCAAAATTTCAAAAAAATCTAAAATTTTTATTAGTGACTTAACGAAATTTTTATAATCATTTTTGAAATCTACGGGGTGGAATTAGTGGATTTCCATATATAAAAATGTCGGAGAAAACTTAGTTCCGATTTTGGAATTTTGAGAATTAAAAAAAAGAATTAGCGTATTGGTCGCAAATATTCGCGCTAAGCCAAAAAATCGTAGAGACTATAGTAATGGGAATATCAGGATGAAATTTGAAAAGCATACTCTCAGATAATGAATGAATATGAGAAAAAATCAGCGAAAACGTATCTACGATATTTTGTATACAAGGGTACCCGAAAGTGAGGGGATCAAAATTTAAAAAAAATCTAAAATTTTTATTAGTGACTTAACGAAATTTTTATAATCATTTTTGGAATCTACGGAGCCGAATTAGTGGATTTCCATATATAAAAATGTCGGAGAAAACTTAGTTCCGATTTTGGAATTTTGAGAATTAAAAAAAAGAATTAGCGTATTGGTCGCAAATATTCGCGCTAAGCCAAAAAATCGTAGAGGCTATAGTAATGGGAATATCAGGATGAAATTTGGAATACACTCTTTCAGATAATGAATTAATATGAGAAAAAATCAGCGAAAACGTATCTACGATATTTTGTATACAAGGATACCCGAAAGTGAGGGGATCAAAATTTAAAAAAAATCTAAAATTTTTATTAGTGACTTAACGAAATTTTTATAATCATTTTTGGAATCTACGGAGCCGAATTAGTGGATTTCCATATATAAAAATGTCGGAGAAAACTTAGTTCCGATTTTGGAATTTTGAGAATTAAAAAAAAGAATTAGCGTATTGGTCGCAAATATTCGCGCTAAGCCAAAAAATCGTAGAGGCTATAGTAATGGGAATATCAGGATGAAATTTGGAATACACTCTTTCAGATAATGAATTAATATGAGAAAAAATCAGCGAAAACGTATCTACGATATTTTGTATACAAGGATACCCGAAAGTGAGGGGATCAAAATTTCAAAAAAATCTAAAATTTTTATTAGTGACTTAACGAAATTTTTATAATCATTTTTGAAATCTACGGGGTGGAATTAGTGGATTTCCATATATAAAAATGTCGGAGAAAACTTAGTTCCGATTTTGGAATTTTGAGAATTAAAAAAAAGAATTAGCGTATTGGTCGCAAATATTCGCGCTAAGCCAAAAAATCGTAGAGACTATAGTAATGGGAATATCAGGATGAAATTTGAAATGCACACTCTCAGATAATTAAGGAATGTGGAAAAAAATCAGCGAAAACGTATCTATGATATTTTGTATACAAGGGTACCCGAAAGTGAGGGGATCAAAATTTCAAAAAAATCTAATTTTTTATTAGTGACTTAACGAAATTTTAATAGTCATTTTTGGAATCTACGGGGTCGAATTAGTGGATTTCCATATATAAACATGTCGGAGAAAACTTAGTTCCGATTTTGGAATTTTGAGAATTAATAAAAATGAATTTGCGTATTGGTCGCAAATATTCGCGCTAAGCCAAAAAATCGTAGAGACTACAGTAATGGGAATATCAGGATGAAATTTGAAATGCACACTTTCAGATAATGAACGTATATGGAAAAAAATCAGCGAAAACGTATCTACGATATTTTGTATACAAGGGTACCCGAAAGTGAGGGGATCAAAATTTCAAAAAAATCTAAAATTTTTATTAGTGACTTAACGAAATTTTTATAGTCATTTTTGGAATCTTCGGGGCCGAATTAGTGGATTTCCATATATAAAAATGTCGGAGAAAACTTAGCTCCGATTTTGGAATTTTGAGAATTAAAAAAAATGAATTTGCGTATTGGTCGAAAATATTCGCGCTAAGCCAAAAAATCGTAGAGACTACAGTAATGAGAATATCAGGATGAAATTTGAAATGCACACTCTCAGATAATGAATAAATATGAGAAAAAATCAGCGAAAACGTATCTATGATATTTTATATACAAGGGTACCCGAAAGTGAGGGGATCAAAATTTCAAAAAAATCTAAAATTTTTATTAGTGACTTAACGAAATTTTTATAATCATTTTTGAAATCTACGGGGTGGAATTAGTGGATTTCCATATATAAAAATGTCGGAGAAAACTTAGTTCCGATTTTGGAATTTTGAGAATTAAAAAAAAGAATTAGCGTATTGGTCGCAAATATTCGCGCTAAGCCAAAAAATCGTAGAGACTATAGTAATGGGAATATCAGGATGAAATTTGAAAAGCATACTCTCAGATAATGAATGAATATGAGAAAAAATCAGCGAAAACGTATCTACGATATTTTGTATACAAGGGTACCCGAAAGTGAGGGGATCAAAATTTAAAAAAAATCTAAAATTTTTATTAGTGACTTAACGAAATTTTTATAATCATTTTTGGAATCTACGGAGCCGAATTAGTGGATTTCCATATATAAAAATGTCGGAGAAAACTTAGTTCCGATTTTGGAATTTTGAGAATTAAAAAAAAGAATTAGCGTATTGGTCGCAAATATTCGCGCTAAGCCAAAAAATCGTAGAGGCTATAGTAATGGGAATATCAGGATGAAATTTGGAATACACTCTTTCAGATAATGAATTAATATGAGAAAAAATCAGCGAAAACGTATCTACGATATTTTGTATACAAGGATACCCGAAAGTGAGGGGATCAAAATTTAAAAAAAATCTAAAATTTTTATTAGTGACTTAACGAAATTTTTATAATCATTTTTGGAATCTACGGAGCCGAATTAGTGGATTTCCATATATAAAAATGTCGGAGAAAACTTAGTTCCGATTTTGGAATTTTGAGAATTAAAAAAAAGAATTAGCGTATTGGTCGCAAATATTCGCGCTAAGCCAAAAAATCGTAGAGGCTATAGTAATGGGAATATCAGGATGAAATTTGGAATACACTCTTTCAGATAATGAATTAATATGAGAAAAAATCAGCGAAAACGTATCTACGATATTTTGTATACAAGGATACCCGAAAGTGAGGGGATCAAAATTTTTAAAAAATCTAAAATTTTTATTAGTGACTTAACGAAATTTTTATAGTCATTTTTGGAATCTACGGGGCCAAATTAGTGGTGGAATTCCATATATAAAAGTGTTGGAGAAAACTTAGTTTCGATTTTGGAATTTTGAGAATTCCAAATTTGCGTATTGGTCGCAAATATTCGCGCTAAGCCAAAAAATCGTAGAGACTATAGTAATGGGAATATCAGGATGAAATTTGAAATGCACACTCTCAGATAATGAACGTATATGGAAAAAAATCAGCGAAAACGTATCTACGATATTTTGTATACAAGGGTACCCGAAAGCGAAGGGATAAAAATTTCGAAAAAAAATTTATTAGTGGCTTTAGGAAATTTTTATAGACATATTCGGGGTCGAAATAGTGGATTTCCAGATATAAAAGTGTCGGATCATACTAAGATTACAACATTTTGAACAGTTCCTGAAGGTGGTAACTTTTATGATTTATACTCATAGTCCCGGGTTCAATGCAAAAATAAATTAAAGTTTAAAAACATTGGGGTGTTTTGTTATATACTTTTTATCTGTTATAAAACTGTGTTTATATTTTTATAACTTATTATTTATTATTAGAATTGTATATTATGCATCCAGTGTGAAAAAAAAGCAGTTAGGTTCTCTATAATGATATGTGTATTTGTCGAACAAATTTAAAAACATAATTTTACTACTCTTAATTTTCTTCGGTACGTATAATAATGTCCTCTGTGGGAACTTTTCTATACGATCTTGACGTTGAAGATAATTACGAGATTTTATTTCACATGATAATATAATCCATTTATAAATACATATAACGAAAAAAAACAAGCTGTAATCAACAAAATAACGCAACACGATAGCTACCGCTTTGAATATTCTTTTCTATAAAATAATTAGTTGAAATTTGAAATTGTAGAGCTTTTAAATGTTTCACTTAGACTTGAATTAGATTTTTTTGATTATGGTAGTACAGCACAAATCGATATATAGCGAATTGAACCAGCAAAAAAGTCGACCATGGACGTGGATTAATTTTTTTCCAAAAAAGATTTTCAATCGGAATTGTAATTTTCCCAAGTATAAATAACCAGACAGAATTATCGATAGAAAGTATAGAAACGTGTCTGTAGCTTAATCTAAGTTGATTTTGGCGTTCATTTACGGAGCGAGAAATGAGGGGTTGAGCGCTAACTAGGGACGCACTAATCAATATCCCCTCTCTCCCTTTTCCATCCCGACGATGCCCACCCCCCGACGACTCAGCTTCGATTCAGGAACAGCTACAACGTTGTTACTATTCTAGGTCTTCAACCTCCAGGATGCGTAAACGTTATACTTTTATGATTGGAAGGAGATAGGTCGGTTTTTACTCTTTCAATTGTAGCAGACACAAAAGCGTGGCTTGAATTTTATTTATTGTAGAAAAATTGGATTTCTTAATGCCAATTTAACAGTGAAATATTTAAGAAATTACTGTTGCAATTCGTTATAAAAGAGAATGAAAAAATTGGTAGTTTTATAAAATGGTTATTTATGATATCAAAAGAGTGCACTAATGCGTTAAGTTTAAATTCTAAGAACTACAAAGGATCGAATGTAAAAAAATGTTTATTAATGAAAAAAAGTACCATTTTTATAATCAATCTGTCTAGAATAGATACAGAACACTTCTGCGTTATGTTTAAGACAAAAAATCTAAAAAGTGTTTCACATTTTTTAAAGAAATTATTTATACAGATTATAGTATAGAAAAGAAAGTTGAAGTAATAATTGTTATAAAAATGATAATAATTGTCTAAAAGTAATAGAAATCGATAGATAAATGATGAACTAGAACAAACGAATTATTAGTTTGATTTTTTAAAAAAAAAAGGAAGTAGTAGATTGATTTTTTGATAGTACCTACTCTCCTAAAATTTCAGTTCAGTGCATTTTGGTATTTACAAGACTTTTTATGTTCAAAATGCATTTTTTCGATAATCTCACGACACCATTTGAAGGTAAAATAAAATGATTTCTCGTCCCATAAAACCCCATTCTACAAATTTTTAGCATTTTTCATGTCCTACAGGAGCAATGAGAACATGCCCAACGGCAGCCATGGAAGTGATTCTCAACCTCATACCACTACATATGGTGATGGAAAGTGTTGCAGAAAAAACAAGATACAGTCTAAGAAGAGAAGGAATCATTGAGAAAAAAACCAGCTCCTTACATCTTAGAAATCAGAAAACATGCCACAAGATGGTATGATGAAAAAGTATAACTAATTCGTTACAGAATTGAGTGACAAGAAGGAATGGGATCCAAATACAATTACCAGACTTTGAAAGAATGCCATTCTGCCAATTCAGCTCAAAAGCAATAGAAGGAACTGCAATAAGAGTGTACGAGCCAGGAACCAAACACTCTGAAAGTTTGGGGAAAACCCTAAGCGGAAATTCACATCATAAGAAAGTTTGCCCAGTTCAATATTGATAAAGGATATAGAAGGCAAAGGATTATCATAATGTCGAATAGTCAAGCAGCCATTAAAGCACTGAGCTCTTGTGTAATCAGTTCCAAAATGGTGTGGGAATGTCTAGGCAAACTCAATGAACTAGGCGAGAACAATATAGTCACCTTACTGAGGATTCCAGGACACACTGGAATAGAAGGAAATAAAATAGCAGATGAACTAGCAAAGAGGGGAACCGAAACACCCTTTTGGAGGCCGGAACCAATGTAATATTGGAAGAAATAGGCAAAGCCGAAAAGAAGAGAAGATCTGACCATTGGAAAGATCTAGTAGGGCTTAGACAATCAAAGATTCTTCTGGGTGATTACAACATGTTGTAACGTTAATTTCGTTCACTTTACTGTTCTCTATTTAATTAATAATGAATTATTAATAATAAATTATCGTATGGGCGGCGCATAGCCAGTCCTTTTTAATGCCCAACACCGAGAAATGTTTCAAGGCTGAATCTATTTACTGTCGACAAGAGTCGAAATCAACGTTTCTATACGGGCCTAACGAGTTCCGTCTGTCGTGAAAATATCCACTGCTTTTGTTATTCCCACTTCGACCTCGTTCTTATCGCTTCTTCTACTAATTATTAATTAAATGTGAATTAAGAATTCACTATTGAAATGTAAATTCCTCTCCTAGTCAAAGCGTCTGAGCTTGACATGAACACGAGACGTAAGTTTGTTCTCTTTCATATGATTTCATGTATTTAAAAAGTGGCGAAGAGGTTTCATTCTTCTTTCCTGTGAACATGTGCTATTGAAGCAAACATATCTTATCTTAAAAAAGTGCATTCATCTGCATGCACTTTACCTGGGACAAGAACTTTACTTGGGACACTTTACCTGGAACTTTATCTGGGACTTTACCTGGAACTTTAACCAGGACTCCATCTGAAACCAGAACCTCATCTGTACCTTGATTAAGAACTTTAGCAAGGACTCCATTTGAACCAGGACCGTATCCAGGATATCACTACCTATATTTGGAATATTACCAGGACTTTATCTGGAACTATGGGAAGTAACATATATATATTTCACCGATCGCTTCTTCAACATAGAACAACTCAATAAAACTAGTCATTTAATTTTTTTTGTTTAATTGTTTTTCTAAAAGTCAATATAGAACTTGTAAATTTAATAACGTTGTTCATAAAGTTTATATCATACTTTTCAATAACCTTTTCTCTAAGTATGTCTGGTTTGGGCAATTCATTTTGAGACACCATAGCAGATCTGCACATTTCAAAACTTCAACTTCAGCTTCGATCGCCATGATATTGCAGCTCCACTCAGCATAAACACATATCCTGTATATGAAATTCTATCATTTTCATCATTTGCATTTTCAGCATCAGAAAATCCTTGGATTCCCAACTGATTCTTTTTATATACTAGTCCATAATTTTGTGTACCTTGTAGATAGCGTAACACACGCTTCGCTGCTGACCAATATTTTTCATTAAATTGTGACAGTCTGTTGACAGTGAATGTAATATCTGGACGAGTAGCAATTGCTAAGTACATCAGTGATCCAATTAATTGTCGGTTTCCCTACTCTGGTAGTTTAGCTTGAGAATCACTTGCAGTTTTTACTGGGTTACATTCTTCTTTTTCCTTTTAAAAGATCTTTCACATATTTCTCAATATTTCCATCAATATGATTAATTTCCATTTCCAAGCAATGTCGTGCCAAACCAAAATCTTTCATTTCAAATCTTTTTGCAAGTCCAGCTTTAATTCTCTCAATTTCTTTCTTATTCCTTGATATATATAAAAAATCAACGTATACAACCAAAATTGTATATCACTAGTTTGCTGAAGTTAATCCAAGACTTTCCAATTCTTCATTCATTATTTTATTCCATTGACGACCAGCTTACTGCAGACCGTGCAATGCATTTTTCAATTTACAAACTTTGTTATTTTGTGATAATTTTTGGAGCATCTCGTAAGCAATTTTTCCTAAATCACTGTTTTTACCATCCTTTTTAATAATTTCTTTTAACGCTTCTTCAATATACTCTGGCATTTCCATCAATATTTCTTCTCTACAACATCTATTTGATAAACTGGTAAACCTTCACGTACAGCTAATATCATCAAAAGTCTGATAGAATCCAACCTAGCTACAGGTGCAAAAATATCAGTGAATGTTGTTGTGTAAATCCTCGATCAACAACTCGATCTTTTCTTCTTTCAAGTGTCCCATCTGGTTTAACTATTTCCCACGTATTATCTTTAATTAAACCACGAATCTCTTCAGTAATTGCATCCATCCACTCAATTGCTTCGCCTCCAGTCATCGCTTCTTTCAATCTACTAGATTTTCTTCTTCAATTATTTCTTCTTCATTTTCTGTAGCATCAGCAAATATTTCATTATCACTTGGTTCTTCTTGCATTTCAATATCTTTATCATCATCATATTCCTCTTGGTCTTCGTTTATATTTACTGCTTGTCCAGTGTTATAAAATTTTCTTGGCCTTTCTCTTCTACCTGTTCTCTCTATCCGTGGTCTTCCTGGTTTGCGACGTGAAATACGATTTCGTGTACAAATTTCTTCATTAATTTGATCATTTTCAATCTTTTCATTTTCATTTTTAATTGGCATATGAACACATTCAATATTTTCTTCATTTTCATCAACAATTTTATCTTCTTTTACTTCATTTAAAAATTTGTACATCTCTAGCAACCTTCTTTTCAATTGGAATCCATACTCGATAACCCTTTGATTCCTCTGAATAACGGACTGAAATACCTTCTTTTGAACGCGGATCAAACTTTCATTTTCCTAGATGTTTTTCCAACAAAAATTATTTTGCACCAAAAACTTTTAAATTACTTAAATCAGGTATTACTTCATTCCAAACTTCAAATGGAGAAAGATTATCCAAACTAGATGTTTCTGATAATCAGTTTATAGTTTTGTGGTATTTACATTACTTTTTATATTGAACATATGCCAAAAAAACCATTTTAGGATTTTTTAACTCAAAAAATTTAGAATCACTTAAACAAACCATGTTTTCGCGTTTTTTCCAGGAACTATTATGACAAAAGTTATAATTAGTTACAGTGACTCTATTTCGTCTCATTTACAATTATTAGAACATATATTTTTTCTAAAATTGGTGTTGACAACACAAGTTAATAAAACTAGTGATCTAACGGTCCATTCGACCTTTAATCTTCGATTTCCTGAAAGTTAGTAGTCAAGATTTAACATCCAACGGCTATGTGATTTGGGAACGGATGAAAAAGGAATTAAATAAAAAAGCGTCCGTGGTCGAAAATAGGGACATTTTCCATAGCGGGTAGTAGAGTAGAGAGAGTACACTTTTCTTTTGAAGATTGACAATTTGATTTCGTTAAAACTACACAATAAAAAATAATAGGTAAGTACTTATAAAGGCATAGAGATTAGTTTATATACAAAGATAACATTGTTAACTACCCTTTTTTAAATTCGATTACACCATTTTAACCCCCAAAGGAGGTTGAAAAATATATCTATATTTATTTTTATTCCTTTAATCCCAAATTATATTTTAATTTTTTCGTTTCTAATATCGTCATCTCTAGTAGACGATTCATTCTTATCTTTCATAGTTAAATTATAGTGAAAAAATATTATACCAAAAAATTTAGGGTTCGAAAAATACTCACATTGAATTTTATTTGTGTAAAGGGTCAATCACTTCTTTTGAAGATTCACAATTTGATTCGGCGACAACTAAGTAAATTGCGGCCTCCTCCTTTTTTGTTGTAATGCATTTTTGAACCGGACTGGAATGATGGTCAAATAATATAAAGAGAAGGGAGACTAAGAAGGACACGTTGTCCTGTTGGGAACACTGTTTACACTTTTCGCTTCGGTGAACTTGAATACTGAACATACGTGCCCGGATTTAGTACACTTGTCTGTGTTAGAATAGGAAATGAGGGGTGACCTCCTAATTTAGACTCTTACTTTATTTCATCATAAACCTTTTTAGAACTTATAGATATATTTAGGTTTATTTCTTTGATATCTACCAGGTATTATGAGAAAATTTTATTTATTTATCAAAACTGAAATATCCACAGTAAAAGACATTACATAAAAGAAAAATACGAAGTGACGCTAATAAAACCAAATGCAAAAGAATATAATCCGATATACTATATCAAGAACAAATGATACCAACCCTAGATTGTATTGTTTTTTTTTGGTTTATTTACAAGTTCTTAATTTCTATTTTATTTCAATTTCATAACAGTTTATTTAAAAAATTTAACTTTGATAACTGTTTTGTAGATACCCTGTATAGAACAAAATATTTTTTAAAATGTGGCCATTATTAAACTACATTTTTTTTATTTGAAACATTTCTTGATAAAATCTGCCTATTAGATTAAATAAATCAAAGAGTATACGGTGGGACACCCTGTATTAATTTGTTCAATAAGGGATTCATAAATTTTTAATATTAAATCCTTAAGAGTTAACGAAATATTGTGAAACGCTCTTCACAGTAATTCAAGAAAACCAATATTTGAATATTTGGTGAATTCTCTTACAAAAATGGTGGCTCCGCCAGTTCGCGATTTTTTCATCATTTTTAAAATATTGCATATCATGTATTTAATAATTGGGATTTTTTATTTTCTGGGTAGCATAAAGTTGTCATTCTTTATAAATGCATGAAGTAAATTGAGATAACACAAAAATATTTGGCTGTCAGTAATTCTCAACTACCTCACAAAAGGTAAAAAACAAAGAATCCGACACTAACTTGCATCTTGGTCATTTTTAATATTTTAACTTTATGTCAAAATTTCCCAAAACGAAATATTACAATCAGATGTTCATTGATGTAAATTTGAAAAATATTTTCAATAAACATTTTTGCTGTATCCTTCGTTTGGCGTAACTTCAGGTATCTACGCTGCTCTAAGCGGTCGCCATCCTTATTTTTTAACATATGCAGATGTAAAGGGGTAGTTTGAAGGGGCGCAAGCGTAAACCGTATCCCGCCCCATATCTCTATCGATATTATGTAAAAGTTGAACGCGTGCGCGACCTCGCACGTTTTACATGTACATTTTTATGAACATCATCCCTTTCGCTGTATAAGATTTCAACCCTTATACAAAAAGGTAGCCAATGGCAACCAGCGCGTGTTCAACGGGTGTCTTCCTGGTTGTTTTTTTTTCTTGAAATTCGATCATTCGCCTTCTTTTATTTGTTCGTTTTTGGGCGACTTCCGGCTACGAGTGCTGGTACTAAAAGAGGTTGACAATTATTAGGTCGGGGGATAATTTTTACTCTACCCTCAAGTGTTGTGTAAACATTTTTTTTCCTAACTGGCGAGGGGTTAATTGTTACGTCCACATATATGCAATAAAATGGAAATGGAAAACTATTTTAAATCATATTTTTCATTTGATAGATTATTAGTTTCCTGTAAAATTGTCGTATTTAGTAAAACGTTTTAACAATAAAAATATATTATTCTAACGCTTTGACAAAGTTTTGAAAAATAATTTTTCCAAAAACAATGACCGTTCAACGAAGAAGAAACAACTACTTCCCGGGCTACATGCCCCGACAGACATTGAATTACACTTCTAAAGTAAACGGGGTTGGTAAATCTACAAGATTCTGGTTTGCAACTAGAAGGGACAACATAACATGTAGACCGGTTTCGGCGTATTGCGCCTCATCAGTACAAGGTATATGTTATCGTCCGAGAGTTAATCCCGGACTGAAATGTGACTATAATCAACAACCATACATATAGTCCAGTTACGGAAATATTTTAGTTGCGAAAATAGCGACATCTCACCTCTAAGTCACATTTCAGTCCGGGATTAACTCTCGGACGATAACATATACCTTGTACTGATGAGGCGCAATACGCCGAAACCGGTCTACAAGTTATGTTGTCCCTTCTTGTTGCAAACCAGAATCTTGTAGATTTACCAACCCCGTTTACTTTAGAAGTGTAATTCAATGTCTGTCGGGGCATGTAGCCCGGGAAGTAGTTGTTTCTTCTTCGTTGAACGGTCATTGTTTTTGGAAAAATTATTTTTCAAAACTTTGTCAAAGCGTTAGAATAATATATTTTTATTCTTCGACATCTATGATTATTAGTTTCCTGTAAAATTGTCGTTACCAATAGATATCGAATAATAATTTTATACTATTTTTACCAAGTTTTGTAATTCAAAAACGTGACCGTTCACTTAAAAGAAACAACTACTTCTCGTATTAATGTTATAAATGAAACTAACTGTTTCTAATTAACTAATTAATTAGAAACAGTTAAATTCATTTATAACATTAATATGAGTAGATTCCAAAAAGTAAGGGTCCAAACAGTAAATTCAACTACTTCTCGGACTAAATGGGGTTTCTAAGTTAAACGGGGCCGGTATGATCTACAAGATTTAACCAACCATTCTGCTTTGCAATTATATACCGGTTTCGGCGTCTTTGCGCCTCATCAGTACAAGGTGGATATTCTCCGTCCGAGAGCTTAATCCCAGACTAAAGACGATGCTGAAATGACAATCAATACATATCCTCAAGTAAAGGAAATATTAAAGTTGTGATAACAGCGACATCTTCACCTCCAACCGCAAAATTCTAATCGACAGAAATGTCTGTTTGTACTGTCAGTTTCCTGTAAAATTAAGCGCGTTACCAATAGATATAGAATAATAGTTTTATAAAACAAATATATTCATAAAAAAGAAACCTAAAATACAAATATTGTAAAGAATACAAAAGAACCCGAAAAGATAATATAACCGAGCCAACCATTATATTTCATTGAAAGAATTTCTACTATTTGATACAGAATCCCTTTTTTTCTTAATCCCAATGTTACAGATTTCGTTCTTTAAGACGTTTTTATCATTTAACATAACAATGCAAAATATTATTTCAGGTTCGTCAAAAGAAAATCAGAAGGAGAAGAAAAAAAGAACTGACACGGGCTAAATCTAAGCTTTTAGCGTTTGATAAGGTTTGCTTTTATTTGTATAGTACAGCTGATGTGCAAAATCGGTTGAAGGGAAGAAGGGTGGGAGGGCGGAAGAGACAAACAGGGTTAGATTTGCTATTTGGGGTTATCCGCCAGCACCCCAGGTATATTTATACGTAGAAATTGTAGATGACAATAGCCCTCACATGTTTTCAATGGAATACAAAAAATGGTAAGCAGCAGAATGGTGTAGCGGCATGTGGCTAATTGTTTTTTTTTTGGTTTTAAAATTCAGGCAGAATAGTTATTTTAGCAATGACTTTTTTATGGAGCCCTGAATTTAAATAAAGACGTTACAAAAAAAATTATAAACATCCGATGAAAAAAAAATTTCGTTTGAAAACTTTTTGATGACTTACTAACGACTCACTCTAATAAAATCCTTAATTCAGACGAAACTTAGTAGCAGTTTAATTTATATGGAATTAGAAAAGAAAAACAAAGCACATGGTAAATAATAGCAGCTTTACTAGACGAACAGAATAAGCTTTATTGTCATGAAATATTTGACAAATTTCATGAATAAAGCGACATAATTTAAAAATAAAAAAAATATAAAAATCACAATAAAATATGAAAAAAATAAAAATACTAATAGTCCAGTAAATAAATGGTCCCAGAAGCGATTATACCTGCCGGTCCATCAATTTTCCGTAAATTAAACATCCAGAAATTTCACATACTTCATCGCCATTTTGGGGGGGTATTCCCAGCCCCAAAGTTAGTTTCCCGCCAATATTTCCTAAATAATGGCATTTAGAGAATTTTTATATAAAAGAAAAATGAAGATCAGGTCATTATCTACAAAAATGACCTTATGATTTTTGCCGAAAACTCAATAGTTTTGGAGATAATGACCCTCTAGCGGGCTCTTTGCGAACAGGGCGAACAAATTATTCAATATCTCGGGTAAAAATGCATTTTTTCTACAATTCAAAATTCAGATGAAAGGGGAAATCCACATCTATCATATCCGATGATTCCACCTACCATATTTATAAAATGGGTCAAAGATTTTGTAATAACTTTTTTTTCGAGTGTCGGGAAATTACTTATATTTTTCTCAATAATAGACTATTACTCTCGATTTTTTGTTGTTACGGTCCTTTGAAGGTCTTTATTGATCACAACAATTACTTGTCCCTTGATTTTTCAGTTGGTGTTTTCATTTCCAAATGTTTGCTGTTTTTCGAGGTTGAGAATATTTTGAGAACAATCACTGTCTAAAAGTTTGTACATTATACAGCCATTTTTTCTGGACCTCAAAATTATGAATTTTTCAACATCAGTTTTTGCGAAAAATATTAATGTTGCGAAAAAATCATGACGACCATTTTTGTAGATAATGAACTACTCTTCATTTTTCCCGTATATAAAAATTCTCTAAATGCCATATTTTAGGATTTTGAACTTTGGGGCCGGGAATACCCCCTCAAAAATGGCGATTAGATGTATGAAAGGACTATGCTTCCATCTTATGGAAAATAAAAGATCACTCAAATGCGGATATTTTGATACCAACTTATTCGTCTTGAAAAATAGAACATTTGATAACATTGCGCCAATGTTGTGACTTTTATAATTAACTCACAATTAATGATATTATTTTTAAAATCGCTTACGGAGATTGTATGAGTAAGACAGAGAGAAAATACGTAAATAGACATGTATTACAGATTCCACGAAGTAAGGATATCAGCGGTGATAAGAAATGAATAAATAAAACCAGACAGGGTTGAACTGACCTAATTTTATCAGTTAATTTTTATATTTTGTTTTTTCTTTGTAGTATTTTGTAGTGTATTTGTTGGCATCGGTAACTCTTTAAAAAAATAGGATAGGGATGCGGAAAAGATTTTTTTATATGCAAGATGTTAAATGTCTATTAACTGTTAATACAAAAATGCTTGTGAAATGTGTGTAGGTAATGAACCCGACGTAAAGGGTGATACTAAAAGATAATGTATCATTCTTAGAGTATCCCCTTTTACGCGCTCCACCTTCCCCCCACAGGCAGTGCTTGAGGACCTCATTACCTTCTATCCGCGAAGTGTAGCTGAAAAATAGCTATTTGTGTATCAAGAGCAGAAAGTAGTACTTTGGCAGTCGAGACAGAAAGTTGCCGCGCGACGCGTCAGCGGAGCGCGGCAATCTGTCGAGACTACCAAAGGACTTTCTGCTCGAAATACACACAAGATTTTTTCTACGATCACACCAAAATAAAATTAATTTTTTATTAAAAACGTGTTACTTTCATCACAATATTGGAAGTTTATTTGACATATTAAGCCTACTATTCGAAGACAAAAGATTAATTGTGTATGTTGTGTTGCCTACTTATGACAATAGACTTTATGATTTAAAGATTTATGATTTTATGGTTGTATGAATATTATAGTTCATTAAATAAATTACAACTTTTTTAAATTTTATTTGAACGGAATACAGAACGATAATAAACAAACATACCTTTTACTTATTAACTAAATTAAAATTAAAGATACAATTTTGGCAATTTTTTATGTTTATGCCTGAGGTAGATGTCTCTGAAAGGTTAGAAAATGTCAAATCTTTCTGGTGATTGCAAGTATGTTGTGTTGCCTACCTATTGCCATTGTTTGTTCTTAGCAGTTTCGTGTACCTATGTACGTAGGCAACACTTATCACATTAATGTCAGATATTTATTACTTTAATGTCAGATATCTTTTAGATTTCCCTATTTCTCATTATATTATTACGGAAAATACTGTTGGATGCTTTAACATATTAGAAAATCAACTAAAATATTTATTTATTCTACAGTTTATATTAAAATATCTACTAGCTCTCTTTTATCTATAAATAAAATTAGGCGTGCGCCAAAGTTACTTTCTGCTTAAGAGCGCCAATAATGTCAAATTATGACAGCTCGCGGAAAACATCAACTTTGCGGTTAGATTTGAGTGTGCAAAAGCCTACTTTCAGTAGTGATCGTAGGAAAAAAATTTTATTGGCCGAAGCCGGTTTTTATATTTTTTTTGGTAGCTAAAGTCGCCTTTTTGCTTTATTAAATTTTTTTGATGGCCGAAGCCGGGTTTTGTTTAATTTTTGTATTTTTTGATAGCCGAAGCCGGGTTTTGTTTAATTTTTGTATTTTTTTGATAGCTGAAGCCGGTTTTTGTGTTATATATATTTTGATGGCGATGAATGTTTTCCCTTGCGTGACATAAAAAGCACTGTTAACTGAAATCTAATTTGCATCATTATATTTCTTCATGATTAGGTATAGTTCGATCAGCAGCGTCAACCAGTCTACCTGTTCCATAATTAGGATACGTTAAGCCGTCACTCGAGTTCCCGTCAGGGTGAAAACTGACCTGTCTAAAAGGTGTTTATGGTAATTACGGTAAATTCTCTGAATCATCTGATATCTAGCTATGTATTTATTGCAAATTGTAATAAGTGAACAGTAAAAGTTTTAAGGGAGGCCCGTTTTCAGATGTATGAAATAAGAAATAGTTATAAATGTCTTATGTTTGGCACTATTAAACGATATTATTTTATATATCATTATTGGAATAAAATACGGAATTTTAATTCTACAATTTTATTGCGTACCACTACTGAACTGAGTCATAAATACATACATGTAAAGAAGCTAACCTAACCTAACCTAACCAGAAAGGGTTTACCCTTTTCACTTAGTATTACTTCAAGCATTTTGTGTATCACTATAGCGTACGACAACAAACGTTCGGAAATATGTATATTAATAAACTGCCGTTTCGAAAATGACAACTTAATATAATAGAAAAATATATTCATAGCAATTAGTACTGACAGACCCCCTAACCACCCCAATAGGTTATTCAACTTTTTCATTAGAATTCAGGATTACGAATATTAGGATTTACTGGAATTTTCAAAACTATTTAGTTTACCTGTAAGCGGATTTAAATAAACTGGACGGCAATTCGAGTGCGGGATTAAGATACCTGCAAGTGTCGGACGGGAACTCATGTGTATTTTATAGTCATTAAGAAACCTGACGGGAATTCGTTTGTACCGGAATTGTTTACGAAATACGTGTCGGTCAGTTATTAAATGTACCTATTATAATTTTACTATTATAATATGGAAAACGTTATAATAAACTGCTATTACAAAATGACAAACTTATGTAAAGATGTTAGATTGTCAATTGAGAGATGTACCTTTTTTACATAATTTCATTGCAATCTATCATATCTTTATACAACTGAAAAATATAATCCTATTATTTTGTTTCAACGAAACTGGTATTCATCGTATGTACAACTATATTCACAAGTCCGACTCTGTTTCACCGCAGCAGGTGGAGTCCTATTGAATGGTTAGATTTTGTAATCGAATCGAAAATTTCTGACAAATGAACTGATTTTGTGGGTTTATTAATTAAATTACAACATTGGCGCAATGTTATCAAATGTTCTATTTTTCAAGACGAATAAGTTGGTATCAAAATATCCGCATTTGAGTGGTCTTTTATTTTCCATAAGATGGAAGCATAGTCCTTTCTGGATGTTCAATTATTAGTCAAACCCTACTCTTCACGGAAAATTCATGGACCGTCAGGATTTTTGTACACTTTTCACCTTCATTTACTGGACTATAATACTAACTATGAATTGGTCTCTCAGTTAAATTGTGAAAGTGTTTTCGAACCAAACACATGGATTCCAAAATGAATAGAGCGGGAAGAATTTTGAATTTTTTAAAATGAAATTTTTGTAGTTTGAAGATATATTCGAAGAGGTGCAAACTACAAGACCCCCAGAAAGGCAAACCATAGCGAAGGTGAAATTGTTCTAATCACAACTACCTTGTTGAAGTAGAAGAAGAATCAAGCTGTTTAGACACAGATTTAATGGCAAAACAAGCAGAAGATGTTTACATGTACATACCATTTTTTTAATAAGCAACGCTAAAAACTCCCTCAAAATCATATCAGTTGGTAGCAATGTTTCTTGTTGGTAACAATCAATTGTCAATTCTTGATGATGGTGATTATGATCTGACTTATGGTTGTTGTAAGGGAATATGATGTGATATAAGAATCTGTTATTATCGATTACAAATAAAACATACATTTTCATTACAAAGATACTAAAGGAAGGTACAACAAATAAATAATAATAAAATATTTAAGGGCGCCGTCAATATGGGAACCAAGAAACCTAATCGAATTTGAAGATCTTATTAAGTTATTGTTAAGTTTGAGAGGTTGCAAAACTCCTTTGTAAGATAAAACTAAAGTTTTCTCAGTGTTAAAACAAAGCCCGTTCGAGTCAGAGCAGGATTTAATAGTAATGAGATCTATGCCTATGGTTGAACGTAAAGTTGGTATATCTGAACTACTTACTCCAGGTTACACTAGTGTAAGATGAATTTACCATTAATTTGTAAGTCTGTGATATCGTTAATGAATACCAAAAAAGAATTGGGACTAAAACTGAACCACTGTTAACTGTTAAATTTTCCGAAACTTTACCATTTGCTCGTACCACTGGTTCCCTGGAGAGGCCGCCTAATCTTCAGACAATACATTCATTCATTCATTCATCGTTATGGAATTAAACTATTCAAACTGTGTTCGACTGAGGGTCTGGAAAACCAAACTCATGTAGTTGGTACATTTCGCGCGAAAACAAAATATATTCCAAAATAAGTTATAGAGGAGAAATTATTTACCGAGAATTTGAAAATGTCATTGTTGTGCTGAAATCGCGGGAAAGCAGAGACGTAAGAATGCTATCTGTTAAGCATCCACCGATTATTATTGACATACCATCAAAGCCCAAATCAAACTTGAGAATTATAGACCATAATGATAAGCCACAACCTTCGACCAGTAGAAATGTGGCTCCACCATCAAGCGCAAACACTCAGTCGAAACAGTCACCTGATAACATTCCTGGTTCATCTTTAGACCAACCCAATAATACTGTCAAAGGTGCAACAACAACCAACCATTCAGATCCTACTCCACCAGCAGACCAAGATCAGTCAATTGATGTTCCTGGAAAAAAAGTCCAAAAACGAATCGACAGAAGAAAAAAGTTCAGCCAGTTGATGTTTTTGAAAAAGAAGCCCAAAATAAGAGTTGAAAGAAGAAGAAAGCTACCACCAAACCTTTGGCAATACTGGCTTACAATAAAGGGAGAGGCGGAATTGAAGGATTGGATGGAAGGAAGAAAACGCCCAAAAACAGAAAAAGGATAATCTCAAGAAAAGGCGCATATTTTGAAAGTTCGATTGAATGCGCAAGGAAAAAAAGTAGAACGTGTCGCGGGGCACACGGTAGGAACTTTAGTTTTTTTTAATATTTTTAATTAACTGATTGAATCAGCAAATAAATACACACATATTAATATAATGTTGCGAGGTCACTAACTCAAAGCCGGCCCTGTTTCTCGATTATAAATTTTAGTGAATGCGCTTTCGAGAACATTCGAGTTTATTGCTTTGTTTGTGCATAGGACGGGCGCGGAAGGTACTGGAATTTTCTAGAGTTGAGAAGGACTATATATACGCGGGTTTTTGAGTGCGTGAACAATTAATTAGTGAAACGGGCAGTAAAGAGTTAGTTCACTGACAGTTTACAGAAGTTCTTAGTAATCGGATAGTGAATAAAATAGTGAAGATGAATAGTGTAATATTCAAGTGGTGAAAATAAATTAGAGATAGAGCGTGTGCGTCCGGTATATGTGCAAGACGCGGCCTGGCAGTAAACATCAACCGTCCGGCATATATGCCGGACGTGGCTCGCAATGTGTTAATCTCTCATATATTTTGTTTTGAAAAAAATTTGTTTACCAAGTAGTTGGAATAAATTCAGTAAACGTTTCTTAATATCAAAAACCATGTTTAGGATTAAAGTTGAGAACGTGGGAAATCGTTTTTTAAGCATTTTCTCCTTATTTGAACTAAATACGAAATTGCTATATACATGGGTCATTAATATTAATGATTATGATACAAATATACAAGTTTTTATACTGAAATCTGCTGTACTAAAGCAATTAACATGAAATAACAATAAAACTTGGTTATTTGCGAACGTTTACGTTGGTCGGTTGCTGAGACACTATTTAAATAATACCAGTTGTTGATGAATGTTGAAATTCTCGTTTTCATCATAAATTAGAATGAATACGGACAGTTACTACTACAGCGTATCGGCTGTTCAAATAAATCTCATTTTAAACGCAATTTGGATTTTTTAATAAAAGTTGCACATTTTTTATCTTTTCATTAAACTTATTAATAATTAATGAATCCATTGCATTAGTTATTAGCTCACGGCAAAGTAGGTATAGCCATCAGTTTTGTTGAAATTAATAAGTTGATCTACATTTCTATCAACAACAACGCATTAAGTATAAATTCGTTGGTTTCTACCTCTTCAAAAACAATTACGCCTGAAAAGGGTTAAGGGTTGATGGTGGTGTTTACCGTTGAAAAATGTTTTTGTGTGTGACTTATTCGTCATGATAATGGTTGAAAGCGTGCATCGCTCGTGTGTGTATGTAGTTAAAAGTAACAGTCTTTGAATTCACTTTTTGAATACAATTCAATAGTCACGGGCCGAACTTGGAACCCTTTTTTTAAATCGTATGTTTAAATAGAGGTCGGAAATCTTTTGTTAATTCCATTCGAATCGAACCAACCAATAGGAAGTCTTTTTAGAATATGTTTGAATTTAAAATGGTTGATCATTAACTGTATTACCGAGAATAGAGCATTTTTTAGGTTTATAAATTGCAACTGATTCATAATTGAAAATACGGTTGGACTTGTTAGTATTACATTGTTTTTAATTATCTACAATTAGTCATTAGACCATTTTTGTAACTTACGCACTAACCATAATTTGCAATTTAATAAACTAATTTTGATCTTTATTAGACATACCAGTAAAAGTATAGAAGCAAAAATATTACCATGAAATAGTTACACTCCCAGACAAAAATATTGCAAAATTTATTTAATTTTTTCTTCAATAGATTTTGTGTTTTTAATTGCTAATGCCCGCGGCCATGCAGTGGTCCAGTACCTTGAGGAAGTCGGAATTGAGTAACCACCAATGAGTCCTGATACTAATCCCATAAAACATCTCCTAAAACGAAAAATTGCAGCTTAATTGCTGAATTAAGACAGGAAGAACGTCGAATTCTATAAGAACCAATTACAAATCTTCTGCGGAGGATGCAGGCTATCGTTAGAGCTGGAGGAGGAAATACCAAGTACTAATTTGTTATGATGGTTCAGATCATTGTTATACCGTCGTTATTGTAAACATTTCTAATTTCATTAGTTCCTTCAATATGTAATATATTTGACCATAAGTAAGACACTTCTGTGCAAGACATTTGTTAATGGATAGACTTTTTTTGTAAATAAAGGCAAAATAAAATATGCAAGATTTTTGTCTGTGAGTGTATTTATACTATAAAGGATGAAAGTAAAATTTACTTTTCGCATAAAATTATGGACAGAAATTGAATAGATGAGGCTTTTACTTGATGAAGGTCCATACTAATGATGAAATAAAACAATTTGATTTGTTTAAATCTTCATTTTTATTTTTACATTACATTATTTCATCATCAATTATGGACAGCTTTGATCGGTTTCTATAGCGTCATAAGCATTGTTATTTTAATTGAATTTACTGTTTGGACCCTTACTTTGTGGAATCTACTCATATTAATGATATAAATGAAACTAACTGTTTCTAATTAATTCCACTATTTAATGAAAAAAGTATGAAAGGATATTGATAATTATTTCGATATTGACATATCATCGTCAGAATGACAGAAGTTACATTTTATGTGATACCTACTTGATGTTTAATATTTTGGATAGACCAAATAGTTAGTGACCTATCTTGTGATTGACTTAATATATATGAATAGAAAAAAGAAGAAGATATGATTTTACAAATATTAAAGCTTAGGTATTATTAGCCCTATGGGGATATCCTGGATATCTTTTTCCCATTTAAGATCAGTATAACAGTGCAATGATATAGAAAACCAAGGAAAACTATATCTGCGGATCTTTACAATTATTGTTACTTAAGAAGACAATTTAATAGTGGAGAGCTCCCTAGATTTATCTGTTTATTGACAACTTCATATTGTGGGTCTCTTAAGTGTCTTCTTATTTCTAGTTCTTCAAGGAAATCTAGTTCTTGTTTCTTATCACAAATATGCAGTACTTCTAGTTCTGTGTTAGGTGTTAATGAATGTTTTGTGTCAAGAAAGTGTTTTGCGTAATTTTATTTATCTGGCTGTTTTAATCTGTATGCTCGTGAGTGTTCATTGTATCTAATTTCAAAATTTCGAATTGTTTGACCAATATAGACAGCATTACATTCTGGACATTTAAGTTTATATATTCCAGACTTTTTTAATGGGGGTATTTTTGTTTTTATATTTGACAATTTTTTACTCACATTGTTTTCTGTTTTAAAAGAAATTGCTGTATTTGTTGAACAAGATATTATCTTTAAAATATTATTATAAATATTACCAGCATATGTGATGGTTTTGTAATTTTGTATTTCCCTAGTTTTTTCAGGAAATATTAATTGTAATGCCACTTTTTCCTCTTTTTTATTAATTAATTAATTTATTATATGTAATGGATAACCGTTGGATGTGGCTATTTGTTTAATTATATTAATTTCTCTATCAAAATTATATTTGTTCATAGGAACTGAAAATGCTCTATGTATCATTGAATTATATGCTGCTAATTTATGTGACATGGGATGATTGGAACTATATGGTATAGTCACATCAGTATGTGTTGGTTTTCTGTAAATTGAAAAATCAAGTATATTATTGACTCTTTTGAGTTATTTTATTCAACTTCTAATGTAAATTTAATTTATGGATGTAAATTATTAATATGATTGAACAATATATCTAATTGTCGTTCACTACCTACAAAACAAGCTAATATGTCATCTACATACCTATACCAAAATAATATATTTTTTGAAATGTTACATTCAAAGATTGGAAAGCAGAAATGAAAGGTCAATAATAGATTATATATTAGTGGAAAAGAGAAATAGAAAGGAAGTATTGGATACCAAAGTTAGAAGAGGACCAGAAATAGGAAGTGACCACTATTTACTTGTAACAAAAATAAGAGAACAAGTAGAAATTACAAACCATAATAGACAAAAATTAGAAAAAACAATAGAATATGAATCGGTCAGATCATACAAACTACAAAACAAAGATATGGCAGAAAAATACAAAATAGCATTATCAGGAAAGTTCTTAAATAAATGTGATATACTGAAAAATGGTAATTTAGAAGAAATGTGGGATTATTTCAAAAAAACCGTATTGGAAACCGCTAAAGAAATATGTGGTTGTAGCAAGAAAACTAATAAGAAAAAACAATCAGCTTGGTGGACGGACGAAATTAAAATAAAAGTAAAATTAAAAAAAGAAGCGTGGAAAATGTATATAAATAACAAAACAACGGAAAACTATGAAATGTATAAAGAGAAGAGGAAAAATGTAAAAGAGATGGTAGCAGTAGCTAAAAGAAATCAGTGGAAAGAATTTGGCGAAAAAATGGAAAGCAATAGTAAATCAAATCAAAAACTGTTTTACAAAACACTGAAGTCATTAAGAAAGGAAAAAACACAAGAAATAACCTGGATAAAAAATAAAAAAGGAGATATACTAAGAAATGAAAACGAAGTAATTGATAGATGGAAAGAGTATTTTGAGGAATTACTAGGAGCAGACAACCAAGTTCAGGACATTAACAAAAAAAAGGATGCAATAATAGAAAATAAAGACATTGTAACATTAAAAGAATTACAGCAAATAATAGATGAGTTGAAAAATGGAAAATCTCCAGGAATTGATAAATTAACATCAGAAATGTTCAAGAATTTAGGGGAAACAGGAACAAAAATATTATTGAAAATATACAACACTGCTTGGAGTGAAGAACAGATTCCAGAAGATTGGAAGACAGCCTTAATAGTTCCAATATATAAAAAGGGGGATAGACAAGACTGCAATAATTATAGAGGAATAAATCTACTTAGTACAGCTATGAAAGTCTACGAGAATATTATAGACAGTAAGCTAAGACCACTGATAGAAAATACTCTCGAGGAATCGCAAAGTGGATTTAGAAGAGGGCGAAGCATACAAGACCACATATTTACGGTGAAACAGATAATTCATAAGTTCTCACAACAAGAAAAAGAGGTATATATGGGATTTATAGATATGGAAAAAGCTTTTGACAAAGTACCAAGGGAGAAGTTATGGAAAGTACTAGAAGGAAGGGGGGTAAACTACAAAATAATAGACATAATCAAAAACATTTACAAAAATAATAGAAATTGTGTAATATACAAAAATAAAGCATCAGAATCATTTTCAACACAAGAAGGATTAAGGCAAGGAGGGGGACTAAGTCCATTATTATTTACAATTTTTATTGATGAAATAATTAAAAAATCGTCAATCAAAATGGCAAAACTACACGTTGGATACAGACATTTAGGAAGAGTGGATATATCAGAAGCAGCTTTTGCAGATGATTTAATAATTATGGCAGGGAAAGAGAAGGATTTACAAAAGAATATGGAAATATGGAGCACGGTATCTGAAGAATTTGGAATGACAGTTAATCAAAGCAAAACCAAAGTTATGGTTATAGGACCGCAACAAAAAAATTTGAATATACAATTAGATGGAATAAAAATTGAGCAAGTTAGAAGATATAAATACTTGGGAGTAGAAATAGAAGAAAATGGAACGCAGGAAGTCGAAATTACCAATAGAGTACAAAAAACGATGAATCTTTATCACACGATGAATTCGACATTTATAAATAAAAAAGAGATTTCCAAGAAAACGAAGTTAAATGTATTTAAAACAATTTACCGGCCAATATTAACATTCGGATGTGAATCTTGGGTATTAACAAAGAGACAAAAGAGTCGAATACAAGCAGTTGAGATGAAGTATCTTAGGCGAGTTAAAGGAGTCACAAAGAAAGACAAACTAAGAAATACGAAAATAAGAGAAGACCTTGACATAGAATCAACACTTAAATTCATTGAAAAGAGACAATTAAGCTGGTGGGGACATTTACAAAGAATGAACGATACAAGACCAGTTAAAAAAGTATGGCAATCAAAAATACAAAAAAGAACGAAAAAGGGAAGACCAAAACAAACATGGGATGGTGTTATGGTAGGCATACTGCAAGAAAAAGGAAAAACATGGACAGAGGCAAAAACAATGGCAAAAGATAAAAAACAATGGGCTAAATTTGTACATGAATAAAATTCTATCTGGACCAAAGCATCGATGAAAAAATGGATATATGTCTTAAGCATAATACTATGTAGTTGAAACAAGTATAATTGTAATAGTATACCCTACACCATACACTATGGTAATTGGGTTTTTGATAATATATATATATATACATTCAAAGATTTTTCTTTCTAAACTGTCCATAAAAATGTTTGCTAAAATTGGTGATATAGGGCTTCCCATTGGTAAACCTTGATAAAAATATCAATCCAGATATAATATCAGATATACTTAATTTGTTTGATGTATGTATTAATCAGAATTATTTTACTTTTGATAATAAGGTATATATTCAAAATGAAGGTTTACCAATGGGAAGCCCCATAACACCAATTTTAGCAAACATTTTTATGGACAGTTTAGAAAGAAAAATCTTTGAATGTAACATTTCAAAAAATATATTATTTTGGTATAGACATATGACGTATTAGCTTGTTTTGTAGGTAGTGAACGACAATTAGATATATTGTTCAATCATATTAATAATTTACACCCAAAAATTAAATTTACATTAAAAGTTGAAGAAAATAACTCAATCAATTTTCTTGGTATTAAAATTCAAAGAGTAAATAATATACTTGATTTTTCAATTTACAGAAAACCAACACATACTGATGTGACTATACCATATAGTTCCAATCATCCCATGTCACATAAATTAGCAGCATATAATTCAATGATACATAGAGCATTTTCAGTTCCTATGAACAAATATAATTTTGATAGAGAAATTAATATAATTAAACAAATAGACACATCCAACGGTTATCCATTACATATAATAAATTAATTAATTAATAAAAAAGAGGAAAAAGTGGCATTACAATTAATATTTCCTGAAAAAACTAGGGAAATACAAAATTACAAAACCATCACATATGCTGGTAATATTTCTAATAATATTTTAAAGATAATATCTTGTTCAACAAATACAGCAATTTCTTTTAAAACAGAAAACAATGTGAGTAAAAAATTGTTAAATGTAAAAACAAAAATACCCCCATTAAAAAAGTCTGGAATTTATAAACTTAAATGTCCAGAATGTAATGCTGTCTATATTGGTCAAACAATTCGAAATTTTGAATTTAGATACAATGAACACTCACGAGCATACAGATTAAAACTGCCAGATAAATCACATTACGCAAAACACCTTCTCTACACAAAACATTCATTAACACCTAACACAGAACTAGAAGTACTGCATATTTGTGATAAGAAGAAGAACTAGATTTCCTTGAAGAACTAGAAATAAGAAGACACTTAAGAGACCCACAATATGAATTTGTCAATGAACAGATAAATCTAGGGAGCTCTCCACTAATAAATTGTCTTCTTAAGTAAGAATTGTAAAGATCAGCAGATATAGTTTTCCACAGTTATACTGATCTTAATTGGGAAAAAGATATCCAGGATATCTCCATAGGGCTAATAATACCTAAGCTTTAATATTTGCAAAATCACATCTTCTTCTTTTTTCTATTCATATATATTAAGTCAATCACAAGATAGGTCACTTACTATTTGGTCTAGTCAAAATATTAAACATCTAGTAGGTATTACATAAAATGTAACTTCTATCATTCTGACGATGATATGTCAATATCGAAATAATTATCAATATCCTTTCATAATTTTTTCATTAAATAGTGGAATTATTTAGAAACAGTTAGTTTCATTTATAACATTAATTGTTATTTTATCAACAATGTCAATTTATTATCAAAAATTGATAGAAATTGACATTATTGATTTGTATAACTACCAAATGGATATAGAAGAATCAGCTTGTCTGTCGCTGCTGCCAGAAAAATGAAGAAGCAACGTATCAATACTTCAAGAAATGGTGCCAAACAAAGACTGCTACTGCAGTTCCAGAAACCGTGCTTTTGGCGTTCTTTCACGAAAAATCTGCTGTATTATAGTCTGCATCAAGCATGGTGTGAATATTCCTTGCGGAAGTCCACCCTTTTCATAGAGGAAAACTAAACTTGGAGCATTTAAAAAAGAAGAAATGACGGATATAAACCCAAAAAATCTAATGTGTTTGATAGGGAAGATGTAAATAAATTCCTGTTTGAAGCCCCCGATCATATTTATTTAATGATGAAGGTTGTAATGATAATGGGAATTGCTGGAGAGTGCCTTGCCAGTGAACTCTGTTAAAAAAAAAGGAAAATGTTGAATTAAGGCATGAAATCATAATTGTTACTATTTCTGATTCCAAAAATGGAATGGAACGTAAATTTACAGTGAATAAAAGTGACGATGAGAAGGTTTGTTATTTTTAATCCTCGCTTCTTCATGCGATATCAAAATGGAAAGTGCTTAAACCAGCCTTTCGATTTTTTCAATCCCAAGTAAAATTGCTAAATTTCTGAACTTTGAGAACTTTAAGGAGTATACTGGACACTCCCTTAGAAGAATGTCGTCCACTTTATTAGCGAATACTGGAGTTGATGTCTTAGCTCTCAAGCGACATGGCAGAAAGTTATGTAGCGGAGAGCGTCAACAATAAAAAGGAAGTTGCAAATAAAATTTTATACAATATTACAAAGCCAGAAGTCTCCTGCAGTACTTCTAGAGTGACAGAAAATTTGATTAGAGATGAAGTCAGAACATTTCATACAAATTGAGAAAAAGAGAAAAAACATCTATCCAATTCTTGTAAATAATGTTACTATTAATATTCATATAAATAAATAATATACATGTAGGGAGGAGAAAATAATTATTGTTCTATTAAGCAGGACTCTTTGATATTCATAATTTTCCAAAGGATAATAAGCTTCTATTGATTCCCCTATTCACTTAAAGGAGCCGGATTATTTTCCCACGATTTTACCGTAAATTTAAAATTCATGCTCGACTATTCTCTCCCCATTTTTTTCTTATATAAAATTGGCGATATGTAGGTAAAAATCGCAATAGCTTTTTTATAAAAGAGCACTTTACCCTAAAAAAGTATTATATAGGGGAAGGTTTGACCTAAAAAGGTGGTTCTTTCATAAAAAAAAAACAGCTTTTTACGAGATTGCAACGGAATTTCTCAAAGGTTTACCTAAAAATGACAAAAAGCTTCTCATTTTTAGGGTGAAACTTTTAAAAAAACACAATAAGTTCCAGTTAAAAAAGATTATTTTTAACGGAAATGTGATATATTCAGAAGGGTAAATTAAGAAAACGTGAAACTAAAACCTTTTCTTTATCTCACACTATATACTAAAACCAGACAAGGAAGAATTATTAGGTATATAAACCCTATGTGATATCCGTTATATTTTTTAACGAAATTTTCGAAATGAAGAATTGTTTGAAGAAAATTCCTTTGTCCTTTACGATCTGCGATTGGCGAAGAAAGGAACCTTATATACTTTTTTTTATATAATTGTATATAGTTACAACGAATCCGTTACAAGTAAAGAACCGTTAAAAAATGTGTCTGGAACTATGCCGTGATTGGTTGATGCCACATATAAGTTGTCATTGTTAAGATTGGTAGTTAAAAGTCATTTGCTATAAGAAACATCCAATAAAGAGATTGTTTGTGGGTAAAAATCCGTTAAAAATTAATGCTTTTCAACAACCTTTCGAAATAAGGCTGGTTTGGTTTCTTGTACAATTTTTTCCACTCATTTTAGTTATTTCTTGTATACCATTGTATTTTTTCCGTTGAGGATCATAGTTTGAATATATTTTGCACTCAGAGATACGAAAACTATATACTTGCAATTTAGGGCCCATTTTCAACTGAGTTGGGCCTTAGGCACCATCAAATTTTCAGGTCCTGTCTTGCTCCTTATATTCGAATGTAACCAAAAGGCTTAAATAATCTGTTTTAATATTTGTTATGAGGACGTCCATGTAAAAAATAAAAAATATATATGATTTAATAACATTGTTAATAACTAGCTAGGCAATTGTCTAAATTTTTTCCCTAAGTTTAATTTATCCAAAATATCGCTTAGGACATTTAAAACAGCTAAGGATGCAGAAGATTTGACTCGTTTTAAAGTAGAAAAGGATGCATTGCTAATGGAAATTGTTAAATATAATCGTACCTAACATATTATGAAATCGCATTTCTTATAGTACTTAGTATTATTGTTTTTGCATTTTTTTAAAGATTTTTTGTTCGCCGTTTCGGACCCTCTGATCATTGGGCCCTAGGCACGGGCCTAGTAGGCCTAGTGGTAAAATAGGCCCTGGTTCATATTGAGTCATTAGCTTTAGCTGGCTTATCAAACTGTCTACGTATAAATGTCGGAATCCTTTTGCTAAGCCTTTCGATTAGTGTACCTATTAACAAATATAAGTAGAATAAAAATACTTTATATAAAAACAACGAAATTCTATAGCGACGTCGCAAAAAACTTATACATAAATTTCTTCGGAGGACGGATGGCTCATATGGTAATTTCTGATTGACGTTTATTACATTACTACGATTATTTCGGTATATTTTTACATTTTTTTATTTCTTGACTACTTCCCTTTGTTTGCCGAATACCGCCAAGCTCAAAACAATGAAGGTGATTTTTTTGGTATTGTTATAAGTTTTCACGAGCGCCCGTTCACGAGTTTTTGAAGGTTAAGGAATGCTTTACACTATTTCACATTTTTGCCATACGTAGGTTATTAAAAAATTAAGTTACTCTAGAATTGCAGTTGCTGGTTTAATCCATAATAATGTCATTATGACACGTCGGAATATAAAAAAATAATAATTAAATAGCATCAAGGAACCAATATGCAAAATATAGTTCGTTCAGTATAAAAACCGTTGTGCATGACGTCTGTCATAACTGGACTATGTTGAAAGCCCTTGAAATAGTATGAGAATCTAGTATATGTCAAATGAAGTTTATCAATTATTCTAGGTTAGGTTTAGTTATTGATGGTTATTGTGTGCAAACAGACTTCTACTTATTTTAGTTATATATAAAACTTTTATTTGTATATTAACAGTACAGCACTAACTAAGAAATTCTTATTTAAAAAACTCATTACTGCTTATGAAAAATTACTCACAGTTTTTTGCAGTTTTTTAATACGTAGATAACACGTGGATAAAAGAATCGAAAAATTAAATGAGCATAATATAAAATTGTCACAACATAACCCCAAAAATGTCAAGACGTCAACTGAACCAGAAATATTTTCCTTGCCCTTCTCGATAAATTAATCAATGATCTGTTTTAACCAGCATGACTAGCTGAATTACATTGTTCATTGTTTTTAAACGCCAGGAGATTTTATAGTTGTAGTTTTTATCGAAAAGGGCAAGGAAAATCATTGAAGAAGCCATAGTTGCTAAGGCAAAATAGGTGCCCAATACACGAAATCGGCAATTACACAAATTCGGCAATTACAAAAATTCGGCGTAACATATACAATAACTGCATTAGAGTCAGCATCCTCGAAAAATCAACACACGTTAAGAATTTAATCAAAAACGTTAGATTTATATGGGTTAAAGGACATTCTCAAATTCCAGGTGATGAGCTTGCTAAATATGCCGCTTCTTCTGGTCTTGTAAGTAACGAATTATCAAAGGGGGATATAATATCACTTAGAAAAGAAAATCTCAAACAAAATTAGGAAGGTTTTACAAACCACAGTAACAATTCCTACTGCAAGATATATTCCTCACTTCCCTATAATCCTAACGCTGCACGAAGCCTTCCTTCCAGAAAAATGTAAACTATGTATGTCAGATGCCTTTTGGAGACGCTACCATTAATTCATACTTTTTTAAAATTAAAATGTCTACCACAGATACATGCGACTGAGACGATCTCAACCATTGGATGTTTGACTGAGGATAGAAGCCTCCAAATACCTACTGGACTCCTTATCAGATAAGAAGATAACTTTTCCACTAAATATAGTTTCTCTCTTGTACATAAGCTCACGGAAACCTATCATAAGAGATATTCTATGGGATTTCCTCAAACGCACCAAACGAAAAATATAATATTGTGGCTTATGACCAATGTCGGAGGATAGTGGGACGCACATGGGGTCTTTAACCCGTGTGGTCACCTGGATCTAAACTGCTAAAGGTTTTGCAAGCAACGGCCATCCAAAAATTATATCAAATACAGCGAATGGCTTGTTCAAACATCACAGGAGCCATGAGAACAACACCAACCGCGGCAATAGAATTAATTACTTGTCTGATCCCTCTGTACTTGTACGTGGGTTGCGTTAATGGCCATGTTACGATTGCGTACAGCTGGTGTAAACCCCGAAGTAGGAGTGGGTTAATAGAGGCTAAGCCCATGGCGAGAAGCTTTTACTGCGCTACCTCTGCTGCAATTGAACCCAAGTTTGTGTTTAATAAACCCTACCAAATACAAATAAAACAGAACACAGAGTCAGCTGCTGCAAATGCAATACACGTAGACGGCTCAAAAACCAAAGAAGGCTCAGGATGTGGAGTTTACTCCAGATCACTTAGCCTAAGAATTAGGTGGGGAATGGGAAAAAATACCAGCGTGGTTCAAACAGAACTGGCTGTTATATCAATGGCCACAAAAGAACTAACCAGAAAAGGAATTTCTGGCAAAAACATAACAATCTGCACTGACAGCAGACAAGCCCTATTAGCCTTGAACAGACAACGTGTTACATTAAGGCTAGTATTAGAGTGACACCAAGATTTAGCTAACGCCTCGGTAGATAACAATATCCTGAGTTGGGATAAAGGGCACGACAGGAGTAAAGGTAATCGCATTGCTGATTATTTAGCCAGGGACGAAAAATTTTAGGACCCAGTGACACCTACGGCCTGACGACTTCGACAATTGCGGAACTAGCCAAGCGTTACACCTCTAAAGAGATGGGATGAAATCAAAGGATGCAGTCTTGCCAGGATCACCTTGGGCGACCCTGGGAGGCTGGAGTCGAAGAAATATTTGGCGATGACCAGGAAAAACTTACGCTTAACAGTAGGATTTCTGACTGGCCATTGTCAACTAAGGAAACACCTCCATACTATGGGGCTAGTGGACACACCTCAACATGCAGTATGTGTGAACAAGAAGATGAAACTGTCATGCATGTCTTATGCGAGTACCGGGAGTTATCGTCAATAAGAGAGTGTGTGTTCGGTAGGGATGCGCAATACTATCCGATATTCCAGTGTATCGATACTTTTACTTCCGATACTCGATATTTTGTATCGATACTATGCTTTTCGATACATTCCAAATATCGATAAATTTGTAGTGTATCGATACCTTGCGATACGGGATTTTTAGTGGTAGCGGCAAGTGGCATTATCTATAGTGATGAGCGATATCGTGATTTTTTAATCACGTTATGAAATGATATCGTGCTTTTTTTAACGAAACTAAAAATAAAAAACGAAAAATGTGCAGTTTTTTGCGTTTTTCGAGCTAATTTTGAGGTTATTCGGAAAAGTCACTAATAAAAAAGTTGTAGATTTTCCCAAGATCTACAACTTTTATGATCAGCTTTTTATTCTAGGAACTCAACTTTGGCCGGTAATCGCAATAATGTCTTTTTCCACCCCCCAAAAAAGTGTGTTTTTACTGAAAAAACGTCATAACTCGAAAAATTTCCAATATTTTAATTTGAAATTTTTTTTCATGGTTTGTGACTATCGAAGCTACCGTCTACTAAATTTTCATCAAATTCGAGCATGTTTTAACGAAACCAAAAATAAAAAACGAAAAATGCAGTTTTTTTGCGTTTTTCGAACTAATTTTGAGGTTATGTGAAAAAGTCACTGATGAAAAAGTTGTATTTTTTTTCAAGATCTACAACTTTTATGAGGAACTTTTTTTTCTAGGACCTCAACTTTGGCCGGAAATCGCAATAATGTCTTTTTCCAGCCCCCAAAAAAAGTGTTTTACCGAAAAAACCTCAACTCGAAAAATGTCCAATATTTTAATTTGAATTTTTTTCCATAGTTTGTGACTATCAAAGCTACCTTTTACCGAATTTTCATCGAAATCGATAAATTTTTGCAGAAACTAAAAATAAAAAACGAAAAATGCAGTTTTTTGCGTTTTTTGAGTTAATTTTGAGGTTATGTGAAAAAGTCACCAATTAAACAGTTGTAGATTTACTCACGATCGACAACTTTTATCATCAACTTTTTATTCTAGGACTTCAACTTTAGCCGGAAATCGCAATAATATTAGTCTTTTTCCATCCATCCAAAAAAAGTGTTTTTTACCGAAAAAACGTCATGACTCGAAAAATTTCCAATATTTTAATTTGAAATTTTTTTTCATGGTTTGTGACTATCAAACTAAATACTACTAAATTTTCATGAAAATCGAATATTTTTTAACGAAACCAAAAATAAAAAACGAAAAATGCAGTTTTTTGCGTTTTTCGAGCTAAATTTGAGGTTAAGTGAAAAAGTCATTGATGAAAAAGTTGTAGATTTTTCCAAGATCTAACACTTTTATATTCAACTTTTTTTTCTAGAACCTCAACTTTGGACGGAAATCGCAATAATGTCTTTTTCCACCCCCCAAAGTTTTACCGAAAAAACCTCATAACTCGAAAAATTTCCAATATTTTAATTTGAAATTTTTTTCCATAGTTTGTGATTATAAAAACTACCATCTACCAAATTTTCATCGAAATCGAAAAATTTTTGACGAAATTGAAGATGAAAAACGAAAATTACAGTTTTTTGCGTTTTTCGAGCTAATTTTGAGGTTATGTGGAAAAGTCACCGATCTAAAAGTTTTACTTTTTATTCTAGGAATTCAACTTTGGCCGGAAATCGCAATAATGTCTTTTTCCACCCCCCAAAAAAGTGTGTTTTACCGGAAAAATGTCAAAATCAGCAAAATCTCGGATCGTTAACGTATCGATATTTCGAGTATCGATAAATTAATATTCGATATTCTACTGTATCGATACTTTACGTTCCGATCCGTATCGATACCTAATATCGATACTTTCTAGTGTATCGCGCAACCCTAGTGTTCGGTGAGTCTTGGCCTACACCTGCCGATATAAAGGAGATGTCTCCTACTGACCTGTCGACCTTCCTGAAAAGGACAGGATGGACGATGACCTAGGAGGACAACTCCTCGGGAGGATGTACAATGGGTCACATATGGCCTAAACTTACCCTCCCCACTCTACAGATACAGACAACATGAATGATTTAGATTTGGTTCCTTCTGTTAGTTCTTTTCTAGCAAGTACACCTTGTTCGTTGCCCTTTTTGTATGTCTAAATAAACAAAGTCGCTATGACGGGCACTTTAGCGTGAAGAGAGTGTCCCTGTTTATCCTACTTGTTTTTCTTCTTTAATTTTCCCCAGAATTTTGGTACTTTAGAAATGTGTGCATGAGAGATTAGTATATTAATAAAATATAATATAATAATAATTTTTCGTGGCTAAAAAAAAAGAATAGCATCAAAATATATCGCAACCCCTTAACTATGTTCTCACGAGTGACGTCTATGTTTAATATTGTTATGGGTGATTTGTTATTCAAGCGGAATATAATGTGGAGTACAAAGGATTTTTCTCGTCAATTAAGCCGAAGAGATAGTGGTCTCTACCTGCTGATTCAACATTCAGCTTACCGAACTAATGATTGGTGATACCCCGTCGATCTAACTGAGACGATACATAATAAAATCATCTCCCGATATAAATATTAGTATATATGTTTATGTACATGTGTTTTATCACAGTCTTTGAATTTGTCTCTTAACCGCTAACTCGATTATTTTTCGTTTGATATCGCTATTTAGATAATTATTTTATAAAAAATTATTACAAATTGATAGGTAAATTATATTATCACTTCTTGTTAAAAACCCCAAGAATCATTAAAATTCTAAAGTTGAGACCATTGGAGGATGAAATATCACTTCCTTAATTTGGTATATATGTGTTCGGTCATAAAAAAAATAATAATTGTATATATACCTACACAAAACTAGAGTACACCGAACTCACACTTATTTAATTGTATAATTGAACGAATGGACTTAATAAAAAAAAATTAATTATTCATATTGTAACATAAAAGATATTCCCATTAATGATTTGCATGGGCAAAAACCATAACGGAATTTTATTATAATAGCCTTTCTTACTGTGTTCTTATAATTTTATGAATATTCACATTTACATTAAGATAAAACTAACCATTTCGCTAGACGTGAACAAATTACATAAAATTTTATCCAGACTATTATATAATTATATGTAATAATTTAACAAGGGTCGTTTCCAAGATAAGCAACATTTAATATCATTGTCTACAAAGTAATAATGAATTTAACGCTATAATAAATTAAATAAAAATTAAAAATATTCTTTGTTATAGCGGCATCGCTACAAAAATGGTATTACCTTATATTTTACATAAAAAGCTTGAAAAATACTTTCAAACACTATTGTTTTTCAAAGTATTGTTACGTCGGACCTGTACTGAGGATATGTAGAGGTCCATGAATAAAAAGAAGAAGACATATATCTAGAACCGTCATCAAAACGTCTAGTATATCTTGATGATATAATGTTCATGTCGAAAACTTTTGATGAGAATTTGGAAGATGTTAAAGAAGTATTTGACAGGTTAAGGAATGCCAATATAAAACTGAATCCCAAAAAGTATTTACTGTTTCAAATCTGGGACATATCGTTTCTGCAGAAGGAATTAAAACCGATGCGGAGAAAATTGTAGCTATCAAAGATTGGTCTTAACCAAGGGACAAAAAGGAAATAAGGAGTTTTCTTGGACTTTGTTCATATTATCGAAAATGTGTCAAGGACTTTGGTCGAATTGCTAAACCTCTTCATCAACTAACTGAGAAAAGCATTGAATTTGACTGGACGTCGGATTGTCATAGATAGAGTTGAAGAAACCATTAACCGATTTTAGCCTACCCACGGGAAAAACAAACATTCATTTTGGATTCTGATGCATCCCAACACGGCATATCACAGAAACAAGAAGGTGAAGAAAAAGTGATTGCATACTTTAATAAAACCATGGGAAAGGCTGAGAAAAATTGCGTCACCAGAAAAGAACTTTTGGCTATTATCAAAGCCTTCGAACACTTCCATACTGTACTTTATAGTAGAAGTTTTGTTATAAGAAGTGGTCATAGCCTTGCTTTGTAGTGGTTAATGAAAATTAAAAAACCTTGAAGGAGTTGTTAGGTGGATAGAAAGAATACAGCAATATAACTTTGAAATAGTGCACCGAAAAGGACGTCTCCATAGCAATGCCGATATATTTTCCAGGCGAACCTGTTTAGAACAACAATGCCGAAACTGTAAAAGGCTTGAAGAAAAGGAGAACCCAATGGAAGAAGTTAGTCTACATATCCACTTAAAATCATTAGAAACAGTCAAAAGAATGACAATGACTTGAAAGTTATGAGAGAATGGATTAAAAATGGAGTCAGACCTATTTGGCAATAGGTAGCCAGATATATTGGAAGCTTGTAAGAGTACTGGGATTCACTGCAACTTCATGATGGCCTATTGCATCGAAGATGGAGTACGTATAGTTCACCAGTTGGTACTGCCAAGATCACACATCAGAAGTGTGTTAGAAGAACTTCACAGTAGTTACTCAGGAAGACATTTTGGTACTAAAAGGACACTGTTCGGGAAACTGTCAACTGTCGAAGGGACGTAGAAGATTGGTGCAATAAATGTGATGTGTGCAATAGTATAAAAGGTCCTAAAGCAAGAAGCCGAGTACTTTTCCGGAGAGCCTTCTGAAAGACTTGCAATCGGTCATCTTCCTTTGACAGAAAGAGGAAACAAATACCTGATGGTTGTAATGGATTATTTTTCCAAACGTCCCGAAACAGCACCTCTTCCTAATCAAGAAACGACGACTGGCAGAGGCTTTTGTAACCAACGTTATTGCAAGACACTGAGTCTCTCTGGAATTACATTCTGATCAAGGACGAAATTTTGAATCCGAATTATGGCAGGAGTTGATGAAGACATTAGATTAAGAAAACACGTACTACGCCTCTCCACCCACAGTCCGATGGAATGACAGAAAAACATCATAGAACTATTTGCCATATCCTTCAATGTTCGTCTCTGAAAACCAAAAAGACTGGGACACATTATTTCCTCTATTTCTACTAGCCTATAGAGGTTCTGAACACGAATCAACCGGTTATACTCCATATTTGTTAGTCACTAGCAGATAAATGAAGCTTCCCCATGATCTTCTTTCCGGAAGACTTGCTTCTGGTGAAGAAGCAGAAAAACTTACACTTCCTATGTACATAGAAATCTTGAAAGAAACATTGGAAAAGGTCCAAGGAGATTCATGTCGAGAGGTTAGCCCGATCCACCCTGTTGGCTTCAACCAGACCACAGCTGTCAGATTATTCGGAACGAATAACTAGAAAAGGGGGAGCAATGTTAGTTAACCTGTACTGAGGTTATGTAGAGGCTCACAAAGAAAACAAAGAAGACATACATCTAGAATCATCTAAAAATGTCTAGAACTGTCTGGAACAGGTGAAAAGTAGAAAAGGCGGGAAAATTGACATTAGTGAGTTTTAGTTTTGAAGTATTAGAGGGTTGAGTTCTGTGATATAAAAGTAAGACGTGTATATTCATAGTATTGAGTTGTAAAAGTTAAAAATTATAGAAATAAAGGAAGTTTAAAAAATGATAAAAAGTAACAGTATTCCCCACGAAGAGAATGCATTTTTGCATCTTATGCAACCAATTCTAGAAGCACTCACTGGAATTATTTAAATTAAAACCGTTTTCGATGAATTCCTCCAGAACGACCAACTGTAATATCCGAAGGAATTCTGATTTTATCCGGGGATGTTTTTTTTTCTTACTGCTTATGGATATAGCGAAGTTATACTTCTAAAAGTAAAATTAAAATACCTCAGAGTGTTGGGAGAAGTCCGACCAAGCAAAATGCAATTCTTAGGCTGGAGTTAGCAATTTTCGAGCAATATGTGATCACACAAAGCATCGTTATAGGAATTTTGAAATTTCAATTTGAAAATAAAATGGAATTTACCCTGGATTTTTCGACGAATGCTAGAAAGGGTCTTATCGAATTTTCTAACCAGCCAATCATTTGAAAACTCAACGAGAGAAAGAGAGAGAAAGGAAGATAGCATCTCCCCATGCTAAAAAAAACTTCAGAGAACGGTTGAATCGATGATTTCGTTTATATAGGGAATGAATATCCATTTTATCCATTTGCGAATAATAGGAACGCTATCACTGCTTTGACCCCACACATTTGTTACAAAATTACGATTGTTAGATTTGATTTCACTTTTTTTTTTGGCTAGTGGTATAATATATTTGATTACAATCTGGTGGTTGAATTATATATCACAATATCAGCTTTCATTACGACTCCAAAATAATAATTTATTTTTAGCTTACCAATTAATATTGCTATATTTGTTATTTCATTTTTCTTCAGTTCTTATTCTCGACATATACAGTGTATCCATAAAATTACTGAGGTGCAATTCTTGATAGTAAAGCCTAACATTCAGCGAGTAAATACAAAAAGGACGAGAGGAAGACCTAAGAAAACTTGCAACCAAAAAGCTGCAGAAATATTGGAAAGAAATGGGAAGAAGCAAAAAATAAAAAGCAATGGACCAATTTCATCTACTCGTATGAGTAGATATACTAAGCGGGTTCTAGCGCAGAGGAAATGCAAGTACTCTCCTGAAAAGCTCACCAAACCCACAAACGTGCCACGTAACGTTTGATGTTATTAGTATTAGTATAAGTAACAAAATATTAGGATATAGATACCAATTTTATGACATCCTTTGGTTTTGATGTATTTATTCGGTATTAGATGAACGTCAGTTTAAGCGAAAGTGCAATAGGAGCAGGTACAATCTGAAGGTGCACCTCTATGTGTTTGAAAATTCAAATTTTTAATAACTCACGTCCGGTCCTTGCTAAAAACAGGTAGTAGAGAAATTTGTGTTTTAAGATATATCCATGAAGTGACTGACGTATGAAAAGAAATAAGGACCGTTTTGTGAAAAGAATACAATGGTATTGTACGAAATATGGAATTATATTAATGGTTTTCGATAACACTTTTCGAAATTTCTTCATTCATCATATTAGAGTGGCAGGTTAATGTTTTTCAATTATCGGGAATGACAAAAGGGATCTGGAAATTAGGATAATTAATCGTTCTAATTTCAAAACCGATCATTCATCAAACAATTTGTTTGATTATAAAGGATTCGATAAAAATTTATTATATTTCAATCTAACAATAAGGAATTTTTTGATGAAAAATATAGAATTGTTACAGTTTCCTGTAAAATTGTCGTATTTAGTAAAGCGTGTTACCAACATATATCGAAGAATATAATTCTACGCTTCACAACTAAGTTTTGAAAAATATTTTTCAATAACAGTGACCATTCAATGACCGTTCATTCGAATTCGAATTTTGGTTTGTGACTTGGAGGTGAGGTGTCGCTATTATCGCAACTAAAACATTTCCGTAACTGGAAGATATGTATAGTTGTTGATTATAGTCACATTTCAGTCCGGGATTAACTCTCGGACGATAACATATACCTTGTACTGATGAGGCGCAATACGCCGAAACCGGTCTACAAGTTATGTTGTCCCTTCTAATTACAAACCAGAATGGTTGGTTTAAATCTTGTAGATTTACCAACCCCGTTTGACTTAGAAGTGTAATTCAATGTCTGTCGGGGCATGTAGCCCGGGAAGTAGCGATTCTTTTTGTTGAACGGTCACTATTTTTGAAAAATATTTTTCAAAACTTAGTTGTGAAGCGTAGAAAAATATATATTCTTTATTGGTGAAACAATTCCAGACTCCATTGGCACATTTTTTTGTGTCTAAAGACTGATGAGATCCTTAGAGGGATCTTTAAGTTTTAGCCGGTTTTTAAAGGGAGTTAAAAATCTTGTTGTCAACTTTGTATCATAAATCCTACACTAAAACCTTGGTTGTTCCTAAATAAAGTACCTACGAGCGATAACTATGTGAAAGAATGAAGCTGTAGAAATTTGACCGCAACTCTTCTTCTTTAATCTACCCCTTCCTAATAAAAGTTGTAATTGCCCGAAACCGTATTGAAATAAAATTTATCGAGTTGTAAATATATATCTAAGGGTAAAATTCAATTACCAAGTTCTATAAGTAACTGGGGTTGTACAGCAGTTAAATCCTAGCACAGTAGGCGTGACGCTCTCACTCTTTTTCCAAAGACGTATCTCAAGGATTTACTGAAGGGCATTGGTATTTTTTCAAATATATTGTGGTTTTTAACTCATTTGAAAGGTAAATTCAAACTACAAGAGCTAAAATATTTATTTGACAGTATGCAAATTTTTAAATGAAAAGTTATAAATATCAACTTCATTTCAATCTGTAATTCTGATTTGTACCATTTCACTAGAGCAAAGGAAGAGTAAACGATTTAATTCAATTTAAAAAAATAAAATTAATGAATTCATCTCGGTAAATTTTTTCTCTTCTAAATATGAAATATATGTACGTCATTGTTTCCTATAGTGCACTTGTACGCGAAGAAGAAGCAGGTTCGCCAACAAGACAATTCAATTACTAGTTCTATTTCTGTGGGTAGTTAGCGTAGCCGCCAAAAAGGGTGTGAGAGAGTAGGATAGAGAGAAATGCCCCAATACAGCAGCCAACCACGCCGCCAATCTCCAACTTATAATGGACGTCAGACTTGAATTAAGGTGCAATCGATGTCGCTTCTAGTTTCAACCCGAGAAGGTTAATGTGGCCGAGAATTGCTAGTTGTTGGTTATTTTCATTTTCAGAATAAATCTAGATGAATAGAACTACTTACTTTTTTTTTAGGTTATTTCCGTTACTGTATTTTTATTTATTTTTAATAATGAAAATTTATATAGTTTTCATATAAATTTGGTTCAATTCATATGAAGAATAAGTATCTACTGAGTGCTGAAATATACTTTTATGATATTATTACACGCAGTACAGGATGGTGCAAATTTTTTCATGAATTGAGGTCTTTGAAATTCTCAATGATGCTCCAATATCACGATATGTGACATGACGTACAGTGCGCGTCATACAGTGTGGAAACCACTTATGGAATAAAATTCTTCATGTCATTATTTTAGAAAATTATGAAAAATGCCGAGACACGTCAACTTTTGAATTGAGTTGTGCGTTATGTAAACATAAATTTAAATGTACAGGGTGATTCACGCAAGTATGACACTGTCGGTGTTGTTTTTTTTTAATGAAACACCCTGTATATTTGCATATTTCTGAAATCCTCTTAATGAACCGATTCCAACAAACTGAATAATGTATGGTCAATTATGAATTATACAGGGTGAAATTTTAAAATTAATAATTTATTACACTTTTTTGAATTAGCTAAATATGGATTTATCGAAAATCTAAACTAACTGATTATTAGACGTATTTGTATATTAAACAAAACCTGCAACGCCCATGAATTTTATCATAAATACCTAAAAATTGCCTAAAAACGCCAATAATTAGACAAAATCGGTAAATAATGTGGATTGTTTTCTATTCTGTCAGTTGTTGATGTGTTGACAGTTTATACTGAAAAAGTAAAATCTTTGTCAAACACTCTTTCCTTGTCGACATAACAATGAAATATTTAACTGAGACTCACTGAATTGAGATTTTAATGATGATCGGGTACGGGGATAACTGCAGAAGTCAAGTTGAAGTGGCAAACTTATTTAATCACAGGTATCCCGAATTGCCTAATATTTCACAAAGTACTGTGTCTAAAATTCATGCACAATTCAGAGAACTTGGACATGTCAAACCATTGAAAAGAAAACCACACTTCGTTGAAGATGATGTGAAAGTGGATATTTTGTTAAGCGTCGAAGAGAATCCAACTTCAAGTACAGGTCAAATTGCCCGTGAAAATAATGTTAGTCATACAACTGTTCTAAGATGTCTTCATAAAGAAAAACTTCATCCCTACAAATGAACTTTTGTGCAGGAGTTAACAGAAGACCAGATCCAGATCGTAGAATGGATTTCTGCGAAAGATTGATGAATAAGCTGAACAGAAATGAGATAGCTCTTGGTACCATTCTTTTTTCTGACGAATCAACATTCACATTGAATGGAGAGGTAAACCGACAGAACTGTAGATATTGGCCAGCAGAGAATCCTAATTGGATGCGTGAGACACATACTCAGTACCCTCAAAAGATGAACGTTTGGGCCGGCATCATAAGCGACCATATTATTGGTCCTATATTTATAGATGGAAATTTGACAGCTGAAAAATATTTAAATATGCTTAGAAATGAAGTTATTCCTGCGTTGGCAAACTTATATCCCAACGCAATAGATCCTAGCTTACCGAATGAAAATGTTTGGTTCCAGCAAGACGGGGCAACACCCCATTATGCTTTAATGGTAAGAACTTATTTAGATGAAATCTTCCCCAATAAATGGATTGGACGAAGAGGTACTATTGAGTGGCCAGCTAGATCGCCAGACCTCACGCCGTTAGATTTTTTTCTGTGGGGTTATCTCAAGAACAAAGTATATGCAACACAACCAACTAGCATTGTAGACCTCAAAGACAGGATAACTACAGAAATACGGAATATTTCACCTCAAACTTTAAACAAAGTTAAGGAGGAGTTCTATAGGACACTGTGCTATTGCCAACAACTAGGTGGAGAACATTTTGAGCATTTATTTTAATGTATTAAAATCAAATACATCAGGTATTTTATGTATGTATTTAATAACTGTAAAAATAAAAATTTCACCCTGTATAATTCATAATTGACCATACATTATTCAGTTTGTTGGAATCGGTTCATTAAGAGGATTTCAAAAATATGCAAATATACAGGGTGTTTCATTAACAAAAAAAACACCGACTATGGCATACTTGCGTGAATCACCCTGTAGATTTAAATTTATGTTTACATAACGCACAACTCAATTCAAAAGTTGACGTGTCTCGGCATTTTTTATAATTTTCTAAAATAATGACATAAAGAATTTTATTCCATAAGTGGTTTCCACACTGTATAAAACTGGTACAACTATAATAATCGAAAACAGTGTTTTTTTCCTCCCTATGTTGTAAACAACGAATTTTGACGTTGTTTTGAAGGGTGTAAATAACAATTACCAAATAGAATTTACTGTTTGGACCCTTACTTTGTGGAATCTACTCATATTAATGTTATAAATGAAACTAACTGTTTCTAATTAATTCCACTATTTAATGAAAAAATTATGAAAATTATTAAAGGATATTGATAATTATTTCGATATTGACATATCATCGTCAGAATGACAAAAGTAACATTTTATGTGATACCTACTAGATGTTTAATATTTTGGCTAGACCAAATAGTAAGTGACCTATCTTGTGATTGACTTAATATATATGAATAGAAAAAAGAAGAAGATATGATTTTAAAAAGTATTAAAGCTTAGGTATTATTAGCCCTATGGGGATATCCTGGATATCTTTTTCCCATTTAAGATCAGTATAACTGTGCAATGATATGGGAAACCAAGGAAAACTATATCTGCTGATCTTTACAATTGTTACTTAAGAAGACAATTTAATAGTGGAGAGCTCCCTAGATTTATCTGTTCATTGACAACTTCATATTGTGGGTCTCTTAAGTGCCTTCTTATTTCTAGTTCTTCAAGGAAATCTAGTTCTTCTTTCTTATCACAAATATGCAGTACTTCTAGTTCTGTGTTAGATGTTAATGAATGTTTTGTGTCGAGAAGGTGTTTTGCGTAATGTGATTTATCTGGCTGTTTTAATCTGTATGCTCGTGAGTGTTCATTGCATCTAATTTCAAAATTTCGAATTGTTTGACCAATATAGACAGCATTACATTCTAGACATTTAAGTTTATATATTCCAGACTTTTTTAATGGGGGTATTTTTGTTTTTACATTTAACAATTTTTTACTCACATTGTTTTCTGTTTTAAAAGAAATTGCTGTATTTGTTGAACAAGATATTATCTTTGAAATATTATTAGAAATATTACCAGCATATGTGATGGTTTTGTAATTTTGTATTTCCCTAGTTTTTTCAGGAAATATCAATTGTAATGCCACTTTTTCCTCTTTTTTATTAATTAATTTATTTATTATATATAATGGATAACCGTTGGATGTGGCTATTTGTTTAATTATATTAATTTCTCTATCAAAATTATATTTGTTCATAGGAACTGAAAATGCTCTATGTATCATTGAATTATATGCTGCTAATTTATGTGACATAGGATAATTGGAATTATATGGTATAGTCACATCAGTGTTGGTTTTCTGTAAATTGAAAAATCAAGTATATTATTTACTCTTTGAATTTTAATATCAAGAAAATTGATTGAGTTATTTTTTTCAACTTCTAATGTAAATTTAATTTTTGGATGTAAATTATTAATATGATTGAACAATATATCTAATTGACGTTCACTACCTACAAAACAAGCTAATATGTCATCTACATACCTATACCAAAATAATATATTTTTTGAAATGTTACATTCAAAGATTTTTCTTTCTAAACTGTCCATAAAGATGTTTGCTAAAATTGGTGATATAGGGCTTCCCATTGGTAAACCTTCATTTTGAATATATACCTTATTATCAAAAGTAAAATAATTCTGATTAATAAATACATCAAACAAATTATTCCTGGATTGATATTTTTATCCTCTAGTAATTTTTTAACAAGTGTTATGCACTCTATTGGAGGAATTTTAGAGAACATCAAATGAAATAAGTTTAGAGTTATCTTGTAATTTGTATGTTTTTAATTTTTTGATTAGTTCTATTGAATTTTCAATTGAGTATTTAGATATACCTCCATAGCTATTAAGTATATTGTTTAGTTTTTTAGCTAACTTATTATTAGAAGTATTAACGTAAGAAACTACAGGTCTACAGTAATTTCTTTTAAAACAGAAGAGAATGTGGGTAAAAAATTGTTAAACGTAAAAACAAAAATACCACCATTAAAATATATAAACCTAAATGTCCAGAATGTAATGCTTTCTATATTGGTCAAACAATTCGAAATTTTGAAATTAGATACAATGAACACTCACGAGCATACAGATTAAAACAGCCAGATAAATCACATTTCGCAAAACACCTTCTTGACCACAAAACATTCATTAAAACCTAACACAGAACTAAAAGTACTGCTTATTTGTAATAAGAAACAAGAACTGGATTTCCTTGAAGAACTAGAAATAAGAAGACACTTAAGAGACCCACAATATGAAGTTGTCAATGAACAGATAAATCTAGGGAGCTCTCCACTAATAAATTGTCTTCTTAGGTAACAATTGTAAAGATCAGCAGATATAGTTTTCCTTGGTTTCCTATATCATTGCACAGTTATACTGATCTTAAATGGGAAAAAGATATCCAGGATATCCCCATAGGGCTAATAATACCTAAGCTTTAATACTTTTTAAAATCATATCTTCTTCTTTTTTCTATTCATATATATTAAGTCAATGACAAGATAGGTCACTTACTATTTGGTCTAGCCAAAATATTAAACATCAAGTAGGTATCACATAAAATGTAACTTCTGTCATTCTGACGATGATGTGTCAACATTGAAATAATTATCAATATCCTTTCTAGTGTTGCCGCCGAGACGAGATATTCTCGTCTCTCGTCTCGTCTCGCCCTGTCTCGACGAGACGAGAGAGATATTTTCTCTCGAATAAAGCTCCTAGACGAGACGAGAGAAGTACCCTCTCTCGTCGAGAAGTTCTCGTCTCTCTCGATCTCTCTCGAGCAAAAAATTTTACTTTTTTGGGATTCTTAAAATCTTCTTAAATTGCTCTTTTCAAATATATATATATATATATAATGTGTATATTTGGACCAGCGGTTTTCGAGTTATTGACTATAAAATATTTTTTAAATTTGCTGATTATTCGACAGACATACAGTTTTGAAATTAGCACAATAAAAATGTTTGTTGTTTGTGTAAGGCCCGAAAAAATTTTATATAAACTTTTTTGCTGCATCTCGTGAAATAAAGTCTGTAAAGGGGTGGCAAATTATGAGGAAAAACCCTGTACGATACAAATTATACACTATCAGGAAATTTTTTGAAATATTCTCAGTAGGTACGCTTATGGTTTTTAAATATTTTAATTTTTGCTTTAGATAGAATTGAGTTGAGGTACTGACTACTGAATTCAGATTCCAAAATTCATCAATAAAATGTGCTGTTATTATCTACCTTTTTCATATTTGATATACAGGGTGGCCCATTAGCGCGACAAAGGTACCCGGTACCATTAAAGGTGGCGGAAAACTTTTGACGAAGCTTATTGAGGGTTAAGAGGTTCCTCTTATAGAATTACTTTTGTCTAACGCATTTAGGTTAGATTCTGTCATATTTGACATATATTGCACACAATTTATGTCAAATATGATCAAACCTAGCCTAAACGCGTTAAAACTTTGCTGGGTTTTCACTATATTTGGATTAAATCACGAGAGAAACGAGAGACGAGACGAGAGAAGGGCGTCTCTCGTCTCGTCTCGCCCTCTATCGACGAGACGAGAGTCCCATTTTCTCTCGTCTGGCGAGACGAGACGAGAAAAGGCCTTCTCTCGTCTCGTCTCGTCTCGCGGCAACACTAATCCTTTCATAATTTTCATAATTTTTTCATTAAATAGTGGAATTAATTAGAAACAGTTAGTTTCATTTATGACATTAATTACCAAATAGGTATCGATTGCCCTTGACGACTTGTTGTAAGTTAACTTAACGACAACCAACCATAACTGGGATGAGTTGGAAGCATGCAGTCAGGAAGGAACGTTGGTGTGATACACAGAAGGATCTAAAACTGATATAGGAACAGAAGCTGGAGTCCATGGTGCAATGTCCACGCATCGTTGGGGAAGTTTGCAACTGTATTCCAGTCAGAAATCTACGTGTTTGAAAATGAACATCGAAAGGGGGTATAGCGGCGTAAAGATCCTCATACTCTCAGATAGTTAGGCAGCAATGAAATCTTTAGCATGTCTCCAGATCAGATCTAGACTGCCTACAAAAACTTTTAAACCTGGCAAATCATAATAGAGTAACTCTTAAATGGGTCCCGGGGCAGAAGGGTAATGTAGGCGATAAAAAGGCAGACACCCTAGCAAAGCTACTGTCTGAGACTGCATTCATTGGTCCTAAACCATATTTGGAATATCAAAATCCAGATAAGGAAAGTGACGGGATTGCTCACCGGTCACTGTACTCTAAGGAAGCACATACCTACAATTGGCATATATAGGAAGGAACCTACAGTCGGTTGTGCATGGAAGAGGAGGGAAGAGCCTCTCACATTATCTTCGAATGTGAAGCACTGTCTCATTGGAGATATAGACTCCTACGACTAGAGTGTCCAAGGGAGGATTTCTCCAAGAATGACCTGGTGAAAAGACTATTGAGTCTGATAAGGGCTACTGGTCTCTTCACATCAAGAGCACAAATAGCCTATAGGGTGAGGTGTCGAGGTCTCTAAGCCTCTGACTGGTGGTGCCGAACCAATAAATCAATCAATTGATGAAGATAACAGTGCTTATGACGCTATAGCTGTCCATAATTTCATGCGAAAAGTATCGAATTAAATTAATAAAAATCCAAGAATAAATTTTGCGGGTAGGAGAATTTTATAAGGGATGTAAGTATATTTACTAGTCTTGAACTTTATTGCCAGCCATCGTTGTCGACTAGTAAATGTTACTTAGGTACATCCCTTATAGTATAAATAACTATTACTTTTGAAATAATTTAAAATTTACTGCTGTGATCACGAACAATTGAGACAAACAGATGGTACCCAGCGAATACAATTAAGGGTCCAAATTACGACAAATATTTAAATGAACAGCATAAAAACTATAATTCAGTTAGATTAGGCGGGTACCCTGAACTGGTTCGAATAGCAAAAGTACGCTAATTATGTGTTGAAATAACAACGATTCACAGACGAATACTTCGCCCGAACATGCGATATGATTAATATGCCCTTCTTTCTAGAAGAGCTTTTGTAAATACCGACTGAGTTCTCTTCTATATCGTGAATATTCTCAGATCGGATCACTTCGTGCGTTATGGACAGAGATGGATTCAAATAAACGATCAAAAACAGACAACCACAATTATTTTTTTTCAAATAGATAATTTTTTAATGGGTTATCAAATTTTTGTTACTTGATTACTGTGAGTGGCCATTGGTACATAAGATATTTTATAAATAATTAATTTTATATATTCTTGTAAATCGGAATTCCTTTGAGGTTTGGCTTCAGTTGAATTTGCTGCTGGAATGGGTGGCAGTGTAAGAAATATATTAGTAAATGTCTAACAATAAAGATATATGGATATGGAAGAATCACCTGAGATCATCTGTGAATTTATAGGGAAATCAAGTCTTATCTCATTGTTAAGTAGGTGGTAGGGGTGCGTTTATAGGTACCAAAAGGTATACAAGCAAGTCTTATTTGTTACTTGATTTAAAACAAGTGTTATTTGAAACATTTTGTTATAGATTGCATCATAGATAAACCTGTTTTTCGCATGTTTGAGCCCCTTAAATACGTTTATTTGACCAAAATTGTTTATACCAGATATTTATAAAAATAAAAATGTTTACCCAATAGGTTCAGAGTGGAACAAATTATATAATTTGAAAGCCCTACCTCGCCAAGGTGGTACAATTGGAGCAACTCTTTTCACACCACTCCACAGTAAACGAACGATTCAAAGACTGCTCCTTTTACTCGTTCTGTAATAACCGAACGGTTTAAAGAAGGGAGGAGTGTTCGGAGTCAATGGAGTAGCATTGCCGAACTGACGTTTGTGTTTTACATTTGACAGAAGCATGAATGATTTGATTTAAAAAAAAAAATTGAAATTCATATTCGATTTTTCTAGTTTTAAAAACTAATATTTAAAAAAATAAAATACCAGTAGTGAAAAAAATGCTATATGAGCCACGGTAGAAAAGTGTATTAATGTCTCGGATCCATTAAAGACCTCGAAGCTTCGCTTCTCGGTCTTTAATGGACCTCGACAATAATAGCTCACTTTTCTATCTTGGCGCATAATTACTATTTCCAACTGCTTTCTGAGCTCTAGGAATTGACCAATTATCCGAAGAAATTGGCCTTGTTTGGTAAGGATGTAATATGTTTTAAAATCGATGTTTCTTCTTAAACAAATAAATTGTAATTGTTTTTGCATAATATCCATTATTTTAAGGTCGCTATATAAACGTTCAGTAAAGTAAGATATTTTCTCAAAGTACATAATTCTTAGGTATAATGTTTTGAGCTACCTCTAAAGATTGCATTTTAGTTTTCCTAATACCTTACATTAATAGAGATTCAACCAATGCGTAATACACTGATTTTATTTTGTTCAACGATAGTATTTGACGACACAAGTAAAATTTATAGAATAAACTTCTAATTTTATTTTTCAAATTATCAATATGAGCATCCCATTTTAAATGAGAATCTAATAATAACCAAATACTTTACTGATATTTACATTTTAATTTTCAATTTTTATAGAACAGTATGGTACTGCCAGCTCATAACAGTTAAACGATATAACTTTGGATTTAGTTATATTAACAGTAAGTAGATTTGTCCTAAGCCAATTTGTAATATTTTTTAGGTCCTTTTCTGCTTATTTAACTTGATTCCAAGAATCGGCCGTAAACAAGACAGTGTCATCTGCAAACGAAATGAATTCCCCCGTGGAAGACTTTTCTAGTAATAGGTTAATATAAATTAAAAATAAAATTGGACCAAGAACGGTAGGTACCCTGTGGAACTCTACGTGTAACCGTTTGTTCTGAGCTTATGTTACCATCCCTTATAACACTCTGCTTTCTGTTAATTAACAAATCTAAAACCACGCCTCTAATTCCCAATTGTTCAAATTTTTCCAGCAAAAAATCATGACTTATTGTATCAAAACCTTTGCTAGTTCAATAAATACACCTAAACAGCTTTTGCTTATATCAACTGCGTTATAAATACGCAATGCCAATTTCGCAATGGCATCTTGAGTGCTCCTGTTTTCGCGAAATCCAAATTGTGACTCAGATATTACATTAAATTTATCTAAATATGAGACCAATCGTATTTTAATTAACTTCTCAAGAAGTTTTGCAAAAACTGAGGTTAGCGATATAGGTCTGTTTCAGTCTTTTTTCCTCCTTTATATTCTAACGGACTGAAAATACAACAGCATTCAAAATAAAGTTTAAATCTATTAAAAAACTTAGCAGCTACTGAATTTGATAAAAAGTATTGATGATTATAAGCATTAAGGATTGTTATCATGAAATAATATAATAGTAAAATACCTGTGTATGATTTATTATAAAGTAATTACACTTTATACTAGGTACAATTGTCAAAACTATCTTTTCAAATTTTTAAAAAATATTAATTGATGAGAATAGTAAGAAAAAAGGGTGGAAACACATAATCTGGAATCTTCTCATAAATTACTGAAACAATTCAAAGTCTAAGAAGTCCTAGCTCTAACACTAGAATCGAAAATTCTTATCCACCAAGACTTCAGTTGTGAACCTAAAAAAATAAACTATAGTAACACTTGTAAATAAAAAAAAACACATAAACTGCAACTAAAGGGTGCAAGAACATGTTATAAAAGGTTTTGAATAACCAAAATGCTTTGATTTTCGAAAATTTAAAAGAAATCATTTTGACAATGAGAAAATTTTAAAGTGTGATTTTTAAGATGTAAGATTTGTACATTTAATTTTATGTTTTATGTAGATTATAATTATATGTATAAAAAAGGTGTGTGTAAGAAAATCAAAAATATGAAAATACCTTTTGACCATCCTCGTATATCAGTTTTGATACAAATTTTATTAAAAAATTTAACATAGTGACCTGTGACTTGTGTTTAATAAAAGTAAAAACTCCAAGAGGATGGCTCATTCCAGTTTTTTCACTTGCTCAGTAAAGTCTAACAAAAAGTAGTTCCAATACGATAAAGTAGGGAGTCAACTTACCTTGACTTTTGACAGGACATTTTGAAGTTTAAAAGTGTGGTAAATTTAAAATTCTTCACGTGCCCAGAAATCAACAAGATTTCTTTTAAAAATCTCACAAATTTGAATAAATACGACAAATTTTTCTTCCTGAAATGAAAAGGAAAGAAAATAGATTGGAATCCGATGCTATTTCCCTGAGCATCTAAAGAAGAAAGACTAAAAAGAAAAAAATTAGGTACCTAATTCTTTCTTCCTACAGTATAAAAGAATAAGAAAGTTAATTATTAAATAATAACAATAATATTCTAAAAAGATTTGCTATAGCTAAGAAAAATAATTCTAGATAGAGACTTAAAGGCAATAATAATAAAGACAAACAAAAACAATAAATGCATTTAAATTAAAAAAAGCAATTAAAGAAGATTTGACATATTCATTATTTAATGTAGTATTTATATTTTTATGTATTACTATTAGATTGTAAACATCTATCTATTTTTTTGCTTATAGACTAAACAAGTTTCTAGTTTTCCTTTATGAATAAATACTTTACTAAAATTAATTTCCACTTACCTTGTTGGTCGATAAGCAATTTTTCATCATTGATTTTGTACTTATATGATAACCATTGTTTTTTTGTAAATTGATTTCTTGAATTTAGCAATTGTTTTTACTATTCTTCAAGTGTGGAAGGGATGGTAATACATCATACATAATTTGCCACTTTGTTAGATTTTGTTTCTCAATAAAAATATGATATTTCTTCGTTTAATTCAACAACTTGTCTATTATTGAACAGCCATTTTGGAGATAATTAATAAGAGTGCGTAGAGCGTCGACTCCAAACATAACTAACGAATCCGACTGAGATAGGTAGTTTCGTGCTTTATCAGAGTAAGTTACAGGGTCGTACTGAGAAAGGTATATTTAATAAAAATTTTAATAGGTGGAATTATATAAAAAAATAAAAAGATCATTAACTGTATTCAATACTTATACAATAAATATTGTCTTCCAGGATTATTTTTTAATTGAATGATTTCGTTCCTTAAAGTTATTGCTCAATTTATTAATTACGTTGCACATTTTCTTTGATGAGTTGCCTGATTTTATTATTTCAAGTTTAAAATAGTTGGATTTTGTCGTTTTTAATAATTTATTTAGGTAATTTTTGTAGATAGTATACTCTATTTTTTTATTTATATTTAATGGTATGTTCTTGACTCGAAAAATGTCAATTTTTTTATCTCGCTTCTTTTAAACTGAAACTCAATTTCTTTTAGGTTTAGTGCGGGGGCCTTTAACTTAACCAACTTTGTATGACTACCATACTATGTTTTTATCTTACAATATCGATTTCTTGGGTAGATTTCTGCTTCTCCACGTTGGTGATTATATGCTCATAATTAAATAAACGAAATTAAAGTAATTATATAGCAGCAAACCATGAGATACACTGTCACATTCGTGTAGTTTCTTTCTATACCGTTTTTTACTGTTCTTGAATTACGGAGTGAACAAAGATTATTTTTAACATCAATTATATAATATAAATATCTTCAACGTATCTTCACTACTGTTAACTTATTTTTACATCCGCCATCTCAGCTCAAACACCGATCAGAAGCATGTGACGTCACTCTTTTGTATACACCATTTGATAATTACGTTCGATCTTCAGTTCACTATCTGCATATTCCGATTCGTTCAATATTCTTCGTTATTTTTTTTTCAAATGATCTCGTATTGTGTTGAATAGTTGAATAGCTCTACACATTCAGTACCGATCGCAGGTAGAAACCGATTACGTTAATTTGGTACGGCGCAGAGCATTCTAAACGCAACTACCGGAGTTTATTTGTACATATTGTACCTAAGGATGGTGCATTCGGTGTTATTTTTAAAATACAATCATCGTACTCTAATTTGCAGTATATCAACAGTTAGCGCGCATAAAAATGATTAATGTGTATTAATTCAGAATCTGCATTCTTGGTAGTTTTTTTTGCGCCACGTATCGTGTCTGGGGGCCATAAAATGAGAGCAGTATTTATCAAAGTCTAATATTGGTAATTTAGTTACATTAACTTATGAATTAAATGAATTATCACTATGAGCACTTACTTATTAGAAAATCGTAAATGTTAGGATTATGAGAACATTTAATTTATTAGCCGTTATCCAAATATTTACTGTGTGAGAACCTTTTATATACAGAATGTCCCGAATAAAATTGATATTAAATATCAAGGTTTTAGTTTTAGAAGACAGTGTATATAATAACCAGAAACCCTTTTTATACCCGAAGAGGATATAATGGTTTGTTCCAACTGGCATTTATGAACCGTACTGGAATCGTTTCGAGTACTATATAGTGCGCAAACTCGAATTTGGGATGGACACATCAACTTTATCACCCCTTTCCAGAAGGTACAGTTTGTATACCGTCCCAAGCAGTCCCAAGAACTATACTTTAATCAGTTGTAACGTGAAAGAAATACAGCACTTGCGCGAACGATACCAAAAACGGTTCTAACGCCAGTTGGAACTAGAGATGCATCAAGTCAAACTAGTTTGATTTTACTCAACAAACTTGACTTGACTTGAAAATCAAACTTTTTATGTAAAAAAGTTTGACTTGACTTGATTTCTGTATCTTTAGGTTTGACTTGAAATCAAACTTCTTCAAACAGTTTGAAGTTTGAATATCATATTGTGCAACGTGTTCATATCCAATTCTAATAATTGAGAGCGTACCGCCTCCTACCGCCATTTGTTATCATGTCTGAACCTGTACTCTGCTACTCCGCAAATTAGTTATAGGGATGTGAGATTAATGGAAAAGATTCGATTAAATAAAAATCGATTTTTCTTTATTCAAAATTAAGCGATTTGCCAAAAATCGATTTTATAAAAAAAATCGATCTCTGCGAAAAAATCGATTTTTTTGGTATTATTTTAAAAAGAACATGCTTCTCATATTCCAATAATATATCTATGAGATTCATTCATTAACAATTTATCAGCTTAAAAATAAAATAAAATTATATGAAAGTTGTCAAAAATTTTGAAATATGGTCAAAAATGGTCAATAAATGTCAAAAATGGTCAATTATTGTCAAAAATGGTCAATTATTGACAAAAATGGTCGATGATTGTCAAAAACTTTTAAAAAAAATTTGAAAAATGGTCAAAAATGGTCGATGATTGTCAAAAACTTTTAAAAAAAATTTGAAAAATGGTCAAAAATGGTCAATTGTCAAAAATTTGCAAAAATGGTCAATAATTGTCAAAAACTATCAAAAATGGTCAAAAATTGCCAAAAATGGTCAAAAACTGTCAAAAATGGTCAAAACCTGTCAAAAATGGCCAATTATTGTTAAAAATTGTCAAAATTTAGAAAAATAGTTGATAATCGTCAATATTTTGACATATGGTCAAAAATGGTCAATTATTGTCAAAAATGGTCGATGATTGTCAAAAACTTTTAAAAAAAATTTGAAAAGTGGTCAAAAATGGTCAATTGTCAAAAATTTGGAAAAATGGTCAATAATTGTCAAAAACTATCAAAAATTGCCTAAAATGGTCAAAAACTGTCAAAACCTGTCAAAAATGGACAGTTATCGTCAAAATTGGTCAATAATTCTCAAAAATTGTTAAAATTTTGAAAAATGGTCGATAATTATCAAAAACTATCAAAAATTGTCAAAAATTGTCAAAAACTGTCAAAAATGGACAATTAACGTCAAAATTGGTCAATAATTCTCAAAAATTGTTAAAATTTTGAAAAATGGTCGATAATTGTAAAAAACTATCAAAAATGGTCAATAATTTTGAAAAATGGTCAAAAGTGTTGAAAAATTGTCAAGAATGCCCAATCATTGTCAAAAACTATCAAAAATGGTCAAGAACTGTCAAAAATGGACAATTATTGTTAAAAATTGTGAAAATTTAGAAAAATAGTTGATAATCGTCAAAATTTTGACATATGGTCAAAAATGGTCAATAATTGTCAAAAATGGTCCATAATTGTCAACAATTGTCAATAATTATCAAAAATGGTCTAAAATTTTGAAAAATTGTCAAAAATGGTCAAAAACAATCGAAAATGGTTAAAATATGTCAATTATTGTTAAAAACTGGTAAAAATGGACAATTATTGTCAAAAACTATTAAAAATGGTCAAAAATTATCAAAAATTTGGAAAAATGGTCACTAATTGTGAAAAACAGTCAAAATGGTCAATAATTGTCAAAAATGGTGAATAATTGTTAACATTTTGAAAAATGGTCAATAATTGTCAAAATTTTGAAAAATAGTCAATAAATAATACGAGCCGTTTACGAAAATCGATTTAAACACGTAATTTATAAAATCGATTTACTAAAAATCGATTAATATTACTATAAAAATCAATAACTAAAAATCGTTTATAAGAAAATCGATTTATATAAAAATCGATTATTTTTTAACATCCCTAATTAGTTATAGTTCATATATTAAGAAGGATACGCTTGGCTTGTTACGTTTGTTTTGAAGTGTGTGCGTTCTGCGATAATGTCTGAACTCGAAAAGTCTGAACCTGAACCTTTTTCATGTAGCGGCTCGGAATACGTACCAGAACAAAGTGAGTCTGATTTTGAAGATCCCCCGATCCCCCCCTGCAAAAATTATGAGAAAAAATCTGTAGACGAGGCAAAATTAATCAACAAGAAAAATAAATATAGTTTTTTGATGTTGCGGCAGGCGATTCCAAAACAAAGAAAATTGCAAAGTTCAAATTATGTAAAAATAAAGAACAACGATATAAAATGCCAAATAGTGGAACTAGTTCTTTAAAAGGACATTTGATGAAGAGCCACAAAAAATTGTATGAAGAAGAATTTCCGTAGGAAGCAACAACTTCTGGAACAAGTAGTATTAATTTGTGGTAGTAAACACTTAAATCATTGGTTCCAAAATTGTGAAAATGACCTGGCAAGTTTTCATACAATTAAAAACGAAACCGATTAAATGACCAGTCTATTAGAACATTAATGTGTTTAAATTCGTGGCTTCAACAAGAATCCTTAACAAATATCACACAAGGATCGTAGGAAGAGGTTACTATCCAATATATTGTTGCTTTCACTTCATTTGTAAGATCTTTACTTTTCACGAAGAATTTTGAGGTGACAAGTTGGAGTTGATTAAAAAAATTGTTTTTGTTTTAAATAAATATATTTGTTGTACCTACTTACTAGGTATATTTAACATATATATGTTACCCATTTAAGGTATATCTACTAAATAAATTATTTTTCAAACTCTTTCAAACTTGTTTGACAAACAGTTTGAATTTTCAAACCTGTAATCATTGCCTAGTTTGATTTGACTTGAATTATTTGTCAGAAAGATTGACTTGAGTTTGACTTAATTTCAAGTCAAACTCAAGTCAATCTCAAACATTCAAGTCAAACTTGTGCAACTCTAGTTGGAACGAAGTTCATATCTAAATATTTTGCCCATTGATAAAATTGGTCCATTCTTTCTGCATCTTCTTGGTTCCGAGTTTTCTTAGGTCTTCCTCTCTTCCTTTTTCACACACATCCTTGACTGGTTTGCTGTATCAACAAATACTCTCCGCAAAGGGAAGACTCAACAAAGGGTCTCTGGTGTGGATTAATCTATACATGGCAATAAAAAGACGCTTTTATGCATCCTTTGAAGAATGTCTCCTGCGAGTCGCCTAATAGACCCACTCACCTCAAATCTAACCTTGTCTATCGATTTTATTGGATTTTTAATAAAAATTCATATTTTTTCGCTAAATAAAAAAGTATAGGGTATAAAACGGTTTTGGACACGTGCAATAACGAACAACACAGAAAGGTAACGTATTTATTTTTTATTGATCGTAGCTGTTAAAGGTACTTCTTAACATCTACCCAGATATTTAAAGTATGTACTAAAGATGTAATCTTTTATTACAAAAATCTTATGCAAAAACCAGCGAAACAATTTGTCCAAGGACTAAGCCACACTATCAACAGTCACTCCGGTTCCCCCGTGACCGACCATTTACATTAATCGACTGTCTTTTGTCATAAAACTCGAATTTTCGAATTCACCGGAGAACGAAATGCCTGCAGAGACGCGTATAATTACCATTATTCTTCACATCTTCGTCCCGGTTTGGCACTCGTAGCTGAAAACGCATCTTTTAACGATTTCTTCAACTATTCAACGACCGATTTTCTTCTTTTTTTTTGTAAACAACACCGTGACAACGCCTGACAATTATGAGACAATACTTGACGTTTATGAGACAGAGAATAACTACCATTTTCGGGTTGTGGGTATGTCATTATAACATATTTACAATATGTGCAACTTCACAGATGTTTCAGTGGGTGGTGTTATACGAATACGTTTATTGTATGTCAATAGCCAATGGCTACGCATCGTTCTTTCAATAACTGCATCATAATTAACTTTTATTATGCTCCACAAAAGTTGTCCTTTTATTGAGATATGTACCGGATGTCTGATTAAGAGAGGCAACCCGCCGTATCTCAGAAATTACAGCTCAGAGAAAAACAAACTCATAACACAAAAACATAATTTTTCTATAATAAATGTACCACAAAATTTGAATATTCGTTATCATTAGATCATTTTACGTAAGTTTGCTCCAGTACTTTTTCCTCTATCTTGTAAAATAGCTCGTAAGGGATAAGTGGGAAAGCTGACTCAATAAAACTGTCATAACTTTTCTTCCGCTTTATGGATTTTGACAAAAAGTATAATTCAATGCCTAATAAAATATTATATAATCGTTTTATTCTAGTGGTTGCAATGGTAGCTTAGAAAAAATAGGATTTTGACAAACTTGTGACAATGACCAACAATTAATAACGTAACAAAAACAGCAAAAAATAACTACATTGACCTAGTAAAATAACCTAAAAATACTGCCCGAAATCCTTTCCATCTTTTTCGATACAGATATTTAATCTCTGCGTGGTGGAAAAGACAGCAACTTCTATTTCAGCCCTGGAAATTGCGTTTTGTATTCGTTGAATAAGATCTGCTCTATTTGCAGGTCTTGTCTGAAATACAAATCTCTAATTCGACTTCATAGTTGAAAAATTTAACACAGTAAGGTCGGGAGATCTTGGCGGCCACAGGAATATGCTTCCTCTTCGTATCCACCTATACTCATATTGTTGGCTCAAAAAATGCATCACTTCATTTGTAAAGTCGGCTCAAGTAACGCTCACCAATTAAAAGATTCATCAAAAACAAAATTTTACGACCCTGGTTAAAATCTTGTTGCATTCAGTGTGGATTAAGGCTGAAACTCACTTAACAGCACAGCACCTGACCAGCATCGTCACAGCACCGTCGAGTGGTCAACTTGACGGTTGTGTAACGCATCGACACGGGATCAGCACCGCCGCGATACCCGACTATAGGCTTCACTTTATATTGTCAGAGATATTGTATCGTACTGTACTAACCGAAATGTGCTGATAAGTGAGTGTACGACGTCGGCAAAGGATCAGCACACCACAAGCAAAATATTCTCTCTGAGAAATGTGTTGTGGTTGAGGCGTTGACGTGCTTTGTCGGTGCTGTGCTGATGTTAGATATGCGCGCTTACATTTAAATACACATAAGGAATAAAATCTGCTGGTGATGATCAGTCGCTGATAAGTGAGTTTCGACCAATAGTGTGTATTATGTCTATTTTCAGATCCATTACTGGAAAATGTAGCTTCATCGGACCACATTATATTTGATAAAAAATTTGGATTTTCATTCAGCATATCCTTAGGCCAATTACAATGATCCAGTCTTTTATCGTAATCTGTAGCTTTTAATCCTTGATGAAGAGATACATGATGAAAACGACTTGTTTTTAAAATAAAGTGAACACAATACTGTAACGTTTATTGTAATTTATATTTACAATTAATTTATATTTACAGATTTATATGTAATTCAGTCCTTATTTAATAATTTATCTAATACACTAAACACACTAATTATAATTTATATGAGAGTCACTTAATAAACACTTTATCGAGGCGCGATTACTCTCCTTCGGTATCAACACTGACTGATTGACTAATTGCCTGCAGCGATGCTCGTGGCCTATTTATACTCGCGCGCCGTAATTCTAGAAATCTTTCGAAGTTCTGGCGGGTTCACTGGATATTCTCGATGTTTCGTATTCTGGATACTTCTCGAAAATTGGGCGGAGGAGCCATAGTCGTCTCATATGGGGATTTCACTGGGGGCACTAAGTGAGCATATTAATGCAGTAGCTCGCGTAATAATACCTATCTATAGAAATTCCTAACTCGTAAGCTAGTTTTCTTACACTCTACATTAGTTGTCAAAAATTTATGATATCTAGACGTCTACTACATTATGTAAAATTTTCAATTTACTTGATTAAAAAATACAGCATTGCATTCGAAGATTCCCAAAAAAAAGTTGAAAACAAAACACCGCCACCTAGCGACCGATAAAACCACTGGAATATGACAATGATATACTATTTTATTAGGCATTGAATTCCCTTTCAAATGATACTAAGCTTGTCAAAATCCATAAAGGTTTTCCCACTCAACCCTACCAGTTATTTTACAAGATAGAGGAAAAAGTACTGGAGCAAACTTACATAACATATTGATTACGAATATTTAAATTTTATGTTACTATAACGGTACATTTATTATAAAAAAAATGATGTTTTTGTGTTATTATTGTGAACTACGCCCTCTAGAGGTGGAGTAGAAAAGTTGAAAATAATTTCCAGCAGTTTCTCGTACGCGAGTTTTTTCTCTAAGCTGTACGATAAATAGTTTCTGAGATACAGCGGGTTATCTCTCTTAATCGGTCACCCGGTACGATTTTCTAATTATTCTTGTAACATTATATCGATTCTCACGACTATTACTGTAACAATTGAATACCTATATTTGCTTAATCATGTTATAAACATGGATTTACGACAAAAAATTAACACATTTCAATAAAGTTTCAGTTATTTTGTCTAATTATGAATAAATTTATTCAACCAACTTAATAAGTTGAACTAATACAATATTACTTTTATTATATAAATAATTAATTAATTGGTTAAGGGCCGGTATTCTACATGATATTAAACGTATTTTACATTTTTTGCAAATTTATGTTTTTTCTTGAAACTCAGTTGCTTCGTAATTCGTAAGCCTCTTTATTTTATCAGGACCCACACAAAACCGAAATATACGGATACATTTTGATTTACCACGTCTTCTTCTTCTTTTATTTCGATTCCTGAACTTCAACACACGGTTTGAAGCTTGAATACAGGATATTCATTTGTAAGAAATTGCGATAATAAAAAATGCTTATAAAAAAATTAGACTCCAATCATTTCGTAATGTGGTAGCAGAACAACTTTTTAGAGGGCTGGTCAATTTCCATTTACCTGTGAAACTCTACATATTTTAAAATACATTAAGTTCTATACCAAGCAGATGACTTAAAGTATCTACATCATCATTATATATATGCTGAGCTGGAGGCTTAAAAAAGACGCTAAATACATGAAAAAAAAACTTATAATGGAGAATAAATTAGTGAATATTTATCCGAAGATAATAGATTTAATACTATTCTAAAGTTTTTGAAAAATATTTTTCAAAAAACAATGACCGTTCAACTAAGCAGAAACAACTACTTCTCGGACCTAAACGGGGTTGGTTAAGATAGAACCAACCATTCTGGTTTCAATTAGAAACGACAACATCACTTGAAAAATATAAATATTTTTATTTTTAATTAAATGTTTTATTTGATGAAATCTCCAATATTATCTTGTGCAGAAATTGGTATGAATATAAACTTTCATTTCCCACCACAGCTTTCACTAAAACTGGGTAGCTCTATTGAAAAAGCCAAGATATTTGAAATTTTTTTGGGTTGAACGTCGCATCACTTTTCACAAACCCTATATACAGCAAGAGAATGGCTTAAATTCAATATAAAACATAAAAATTGTACTAATATACAGGGAGCTCTATATAGAAAGTGTCACTTTATCCAGAAGTATCAAGCTTGTCAAAATATTTTTGAAGGAAAAGCTTTCATAGAATTCGTCCTCATCGCATCACTTTTTACAAACCCTATATACAGCAAGAGAATGGCTTAAATTCAATATAAAACATAAAAATTGTACTAATATACAGGGAGCTCTATATAAAAAGTGTCACTATATCCAGAAATATCAAGCCTGTCAAAATATTTTTGAAGAAAAAGCTTTCATAGAATTCGACCTCATCGCATCACTTTTCACAAACCCTATATACAGCAAGATAATGACTTAAAATCAATATAAAACATAAAAATTGTACTAATATACAGGGAGCTCTATATAAAGTGTCACTATATCCAGAAATATCAAGCCTGTCAAAATATTTTTGAAGAAAAAGCTTTCATAGAATTCGTCCTCATCGCAACACTTTTCACAAACCCTATATACAGCAAGAGAATGGTTTAAATACAATATAAAAAATAAAAATTGTACTAATATACAGGAAGCTCTATATAGAAAGTGTCACTATATCCAGAAGTATCAAGCCTGTCAAAATATTTTTGAAGAAAAAGCTTTCATAGAATTCGTCCTCATCGCAACACTTTTCACAAACCCTATATACAGCAAGAGAATGGTTTAAATACAATATAAAAAATAAAAATTGTACTAATATACAGGAAGCTCTATATAAAAAGTGTCACTATATCCAGAAATATCAAGCCTGTCAGAATATTTTTGAAGAAAAAGCTTTCATAGAATTCGTCCTCATCGCATCACTTTTCACAAACCCTATATACAGCAAGATAATGACTTAAAATCAATATTAAACATATAAATTGTACTAATATACAGGGAGCTCTATATAGAAAGTGTCACTTTATCCAGAAGTATATATTCATCCTCAATAACCAATAACGCCTTGTTCTAGGTAATATTTAACTTTTTTTTTATGTGAAAAATAAGTTTGGTCCTTTTGTCAATTTTGCGGTTTAGCTTAAGGGCACTCTCAAGAGTTAAAAGTCAATGAGGAAGTGTTTTGAGAATAAAATACACAGAAGGATAATTGTACGTTGGATAATATATGTAGGACCCGAAAATGACACGGTACGACCAGAGAGTATATTTGAAACGGAGAAGACAAAAATCAGGTATTGTTTGGCGCCGAGAAAAATGAATAATTGTAGGCATCGTTGTTTCTTTGAATTTATTATGGTCATCTTATGTCGGACTAATATAAAGCGTCAAATTATATATATGTGGACCTATTTACTCGTAGAGGAGAGTAAATAATGGAAATAGCTCACCAGTTACTTAGCAATTTAGCAAGTAGGAATTAGTCATCGTTCTCTTTCAAGGTGAAAAATCATAAGAATTCTTCAGTTATAGAAAAAGTAACAGTAACTCTAAACCCACTTTTAATAAAATATGACTTAGATCAACGAAAAAGCAGATGAAATGGGTAATGACCATTTTTCGTGAATTTTTCAAAATTTTTGAGCATTTTTGACGAAGTTTGACAATTATTGACCGTCTTTGACAATTATAGACCATTTTTGACAATTTTTGACAATTTTTCGAAAATTTTAACATATTTGGCAATTATTGACCATTTTTTCAAAATTTTTTACCATTTTTTCAAATTTTAATAATTATTGACAATTATTGACCAATTTTGACAGTTTTGACAATTATTGATCATTTTTAAGAATTTTTCAAAAATGTTGACCATTTTAGACCATTTTTCCAAATTTTAACAATTAATGACCATTTTTGACAGGCTCTGACAATTATTGACCATTTTTGACAATTTTTCGAAAAATTTGACCATTTTTCAAAAATTTTGCCTTTTTTTCACAATTATTGACCATTTTTCCAAATTTTTGGCATATTTTGAAAATATTTGGCAATTATTAACCATTTTTTCTAAATTTTGACAGTTTTTGACAATTTTTGACGATTTTTCCAGATTCTTGAAAATTTTTGACCATATTTGAAAATTTTTGACAAATTTTCAAAAATTTTAACAATTATTGACCATTTTTGACGAATTTTGAAAATATTTGGCAATTATTAACCATTTTTTCAAAATTTTAACAATTATTGACAATATTTGACAGTTTTTGACGAATTTTGACAAAATTGTCAAAAATGGTCAATAATTGTCAGAGCCTGTCAAAAATAATCAAAAATGGTCATTAATTGTTAAAATTTGGAAAAATGCTCTAAAATGGTCAAAATTTTTGAAAAATTGTCAAAAATGATCAATAATTGTCAAAAAATTTGAAAAATGGTCCAAAAGAATCCATAATTGTTAAAATTTTGGAAAATGGTCAAAAATTGTCAACATTTTGAAAAAATGGTCAATAATTGCCAAATATGTTAAAATTTTTAAAAAATTGTAAAAAATGGTCAATAATTGTCAAAGACGGTCAATAATTGTCAAAATTCGTCAAAACTGTCAAATATTGTCAATAATTGTTAAAATTTTTGAAAAATTGTCAAAATTTTTTAAATATGGTCAAAAATTGTCAAGAATTTGGAAATATCGTCAAAAATTGTCAAAAACTGTCAAAATTTTGAAAAAATGGTTAATAATTGCCAAATATGCGAAAAATTTGGAAAAATGGCCAATAATTGTGAAAAAAAGGCAAAATTTTTGAAAAACGGTCAAATTTTTCGAAAAATTGTCAAAATTGGTCAATAATTGTCAGAGCCTGTCAAAAATGGTCATTTATTGTTAAAATTTGGAAAGATGGTCTAAAATGGTCAATATTTTTGAAAAATTGTCAAAAATGATCAATAATTGTCAAAAAATTTGAAAAATGGTCCAAAAGAATCCATAATTGTTAAAATTTTGGAAAATGGTCAAAAATTGTCAACATTTTGAAAAAATGGTCAATAATTGCCAAATATGTTAAAATTTTTAAAAAATTGTAAAAAATGGTCAATAATTGTCAAAGACGGTCAATAATTGTCAAAATTCGTCAAAACTGTCAAATATTGTCAATAATTGTTAAAATTTTTGAAAAATTGTCAAAATTTTTTAAATATGGTCAAAAATTGTCAAGAATTTGGAAATATCGTCAAAAATTGTCAAAAACTGTCAAAATTTTGAAAAAATGGTTAATAATTGCCAAATATTTTCAAAATATGCGAAAAATTTGGAAAAATGGTCAATAATTGTGAAAAAAAGGCAAAATTTTTGAAAAACGGTCAAATTTTTCGAAAAATTGTCAAAATTGGTCAATAATTGTCAGAGCCTGTCAAAAATGGTCATTTATTGTTAAAATTTGGAAAGATGGTCTAAAATGGTCAAAATTTTTGAAAAATTGTCAAAAATGATCAATAATTGTCAAAACTGTCAAAATTGGTCAATAATTGTCAATAATTATTAAAATTAAAAAAAAATGGTAAAAAATTTTGAAAAAATGGTCAATAATTGCCAAATATGTTAAAATTTTTGAAAAATTATCAAAAATGGTCAATAATTGTCAAAGACGGTCAATAATTGTCAAACTTCGTCAAAAATGGTCAAAAATTTTGAAAAATTCACGAAAAATGGTCATTCTATTCTAGTCCGACGACCGCTCACCTTTTTTTCATATAGTTATTTGTCAGTGGCTCTTCGTTGCTCATTCCAAAGAACTGCACTGGTATAGAGAGTGTTTCCTCCAAGAATTGGGAAAATCTGCATATGGCTTCGTCTGTCAATTCCATTATCTTATTAACCTAACGTTGCCCAGTGAGTAGACCCACCACAGATTTCCTGTCTTTACTCTTTAAGTAAGTAAACTTTGAAAAATGTTTCGCTTGTCTTTATCCTGGTGAGTTTGTCTACCATTCCATGGATTAGTAAGCTATCCATTTTTATGTAGTCGTTTCTGCAAACTCCCAGAAAGGCTCTGATCCTACGAATCACCCATACCCATTTCATTGCTTTTTCGTTGATCTAAGTCATATTTTATTAAAAGTGGGTTTAGAATTACTGTTACTTTTTCTATAACTGAAGAATTCTTATGATTTTTCAACTTGGAAAGAGAACGATGACTAATTCCTACATGCTAAATTGCTAAGTAACTGGTGAGCTATTTCCATTATTTACTCTCCTCTACGAGTAAATAGGTCCACATTTTTGATGAATTTTGAAAATATTTGGCAATTATTAACCACTTTTTCAAAATTTTGACAGTTTTTGACAATTTTTTACGATTTTTCCGAATTCTTGACAATTTTTGACCATATTTAAAAATTTTGGACAATTTTTCAAAAATTTTAACAATTATTGACAATATTTGACAGTTTTTGACGAATTTTGACAATTATTGACCGTCTTTGACAATTATTGACCATTTTTTAAAAATTTTAACATATTTGGTAATTATTGACCATTTTTTCCAAATTTTGACAATTTTTCAAAATTTTAACAATTATGGATCCTTTTGGACCATTTTTCACAATTTTTGACGAGTTTCGATTGGTTTTGACAATTATTGACCGACTTTGACCATTTTTCAAAATTTTTGACAATTTTTTAAATTCCAATATTAAAAAACAGAAAAATATTATTTCTCTTTCCAATTCAGTACCAACCCTTTTGCTACCCCAAATAATAACGCACGCCCCTGTCGCATACCTCAAGTGTGAAATAAAAAACACTTCTCGACGCGGACCAAATAGTCAAAACATACCTCATCCCTCTCCCTCTCATTATTCCGTTTCTTTTCTCCAAATAAATACGTTCTAAAAATATGCAATTTTGCCAGAATGATCTACACGCTACCCCCACTCTCTCGCCAGCCACCTGTTCAACGGTCAAATCTAACACCGATTTTGAGGAGAACGAGAATAGACACAGAAAGGGTAACAATTATCACGTAATTATTAAAAAAAAAACACATCAACCGCCAAAAACCGGCAAAATTTCCAAGCTCTCAAGTTTCTCGACCAAAATCAATATTATCGATTGTGTAAATTTTTTTTGTAAAGTGTTAATTGCTCCTGAACGTAACATGTTTTGTGCCAAGTGCAAATGAGTATTTTGTTGTATTATTTTCTGAACATTATACAATAAAATTCAGCATCCAAAGACTTTTCTCCACCAACCAAGCAGTCCACATTAACAAAGAAACCAACAAATTTCTTCAACAATTATTGACAATTTTTGAAAATATTTGGCAATTATTAACCATTTTTTCAAAATTTTGACAGTTTTTCACAATTTTTGATCATGTTTCCAAATTTTTGACCATATTTAAAAATTTTTGACAATTTTTCAAAAATTTTAACATATTTGGCAATTATTAACCATTTTTTCAAAATTTTGATAATTTTTCACACCTATAGGTATGCGAGCTCAGTGCGACAAGAGAGATTGCGCACAGTCGCTTGAATGAGTTATCGCGTGACGAACGCTTTTTCGTAACATCACACGTTTCACGAGTTCACTAGCCTTCCCAAAAGTCCTATGTCGTGCAATAAGAAGCAAGCTTCAATTTAAATTTCATTGGATTAGTGGATTATTCAGAAATCTGGCAACACTGTTGCGTGACGAACGGTTTTTGTAACATTACACGTTTCACGAGTTCACTAGCGTTTTCAGAAATATGGCAACACTGTTGCGTGACGGACTTTTCGTAACGTTACACGATTTACGAGTTTAGTAGCCTTCTTAAAAGTCCTATGTCGTGCAATAAGAAGCAAGCTTCAATAAAATTAAACCTCAAATCTGGTAGACTCATGCCCGATTGCACCTTGGCTTAACAAGTAAGCCAAGCTTAAAAAATAAAGCTCGCTGCACCGTTAAATGAGCGAAGCTTAAATGCACGAAATTTTAAGCACAGCTTTGTTCATTCAAGTGAAGACATACGTTATTGTACGTATGCGTGTCTTTACTAAGCAAAACATGTGCAATGATAGAGTGGAATTATCAGTACGCTGCACTTTGTTAAGCCTTACATTTAAGCTAAACTGGTGCAATCGTGTATTCAATAATTGAGATAGTCGGACTAGGGAACGTAATCTAAATAAACACACTTTCTATCGAATCTGTTATTTCCTTCAAGTCGCCTGTTTCTGTAACGAATTTTCAAGAAATATAAAATTTTTGTTTGACTGGGTAACATTAATAATGATATTCCTCAAGATGCGAAGAATATTTATCGTTTTTTCTTATGTATAGAAATGATATAAAAAATGGTTTGTGGTTACGACTCGGTGGAGACAGTCAAAAATGTGAAACCATCGTAACAATAACTTGCTTGATAACTCAAATAAAATTATTAAATTATAATGTTATGGTAGTAGGTGTTACGGCATGATTGTCACATCTTGTGGCATTAAATTCGAATTAAGTTAATTCTCAGGTAAATTTTCTTTTCGTTATTTTTATTACATCAGATACGCAAATTAACTCAACGCAAACCCGAACGCGACAATAAACAACGAACTTTCATGGAAATAAGAAGCGTGACTTTCACTCGAATTCAAATTGACAATTACTTTGGATTTTACATAATAATTAGCACAGTCACCTATTCTATATTTATTCGCACTTGGAAATTTTTTACAATTAAAAATATATTTTTTAATTGCAAAAACTATTTGAATATTTGAGATATTTTTCCGACATAATCATGACATCAAGACCCTTCACCGTTTTTCCATTTAAAACCTCCATTACGATGAGTCGTCGGGATTTACTGGCTAATTTTTAAATCTCCTTTCCCTTTCACTGAATAATGAACTAAGGGTCGCAGAGTGTATCGACAAGTGTTTATATTCTTCAGAAGTTGAAAAAATGTCATAACCTCGGGGGGTTGAAGTTTAGTGTTTTATTGAAAGGGATAGCGAATGGTGTCTTGTAGGGATTGCAACAGGTTTAAATGTGCTTTTCATATCCCGTTTACGTACACTCCCCAAGGGGAAGAACACCCCTTATAAAGAAGTGTGTTAAACGATTGTCAAGACACCAGATTTTTATGTTTCAGCAAATTACATGACATATTTTTCATCTCGAAAATTATCGACCTACGAAAGTTGTTGAAAAATATAACTGGTACGTATTAGAATGTAATTTATTACCTGTTAAAGTAATAACATCACCTTCCTGTTCAAACTTTAAACTAATCATCATTATCTTAACAAGTGTAGAGAATTTGCTATCTTTATAAAAACTGTGAGAAAGAATGCATACATTTCAACTTTATTCAATATCATACAGTCTGTCCCAAAAATAATAAAATAAACGTAACTGGGAAATATTCCTAGGGGAACAGTCCGCCAATATAAGTACTTATACTCTGTCCATCCAAGCAATGGAGTGTTCCAAAACAGTATCATGCATAGTGCACGTGATCTCTCCAACTCTGTATGGACAATGAATTCCGCCGGCCGATTGCAGTTAAATCCGATTGGCCAGCGCATGGAGGCATATTTATTTTAGCTAATAGATGCAATGCATGGTGATCACGCATCTATCGTTGTTTGGGTCGCTCTGTTTGTTCGATGGATACAGTATAATTTCGGTGATCCAGTTGATTAGTTTGGCACCACCAGTCAGAGGCTTAGAGACCTCGGCATCTCAGCCTTTAGGCTTTTTGTGCTCTTGGTTATACCGTTTATGTGAAGAGACTAGTAGTCCTTATCAGGCTGAACTAGGTCTTTCTTGGAGAAATTCTCCCTTTGATCTTGTAGTCCTAAGAGTCTATATCTCCAATGAGACAGTGCTTCACATTTGAAGATAATGCAGGCTATTTCCTCCTCTTCCATGCATAACCCACAGATAGGTTCTTCCCTATATATGCCAATTGTATGCGCATGTGCTTCCTTAGGGTACAGTCACCGGTGAGTAATCCCGTCACTTTCCTTATCTGGCCCCTGCCGAGGAGGGTTTTTTGACCAAGAGTTTGCTGTGTTCCTGTTTTGGCACGTGTCTCCAATACGTCTGATATTTAGTTTGAATCCACCGAGATGTACAACCACGTGCAGCAGATTTCGAGATTCCAAATACTGCTTGAGGACCTAGATTTGCTATAGAGTGTCTGCCTTTTCATCGCCTACATTACCCTTCTGCCCCGGGACCCACTTAAGAGTTCCAGGGTTAAAAGTTTTTGTAGGCCGTCCCAGACCAGTCTAGATCTGATCTAGGGATATGCTAAAGATTTCAGTGCTGCCTGACGATTTGAAAGTATGAGGATATTTTGGCCTCTATACCCCCTTTCGTTGTTCATTTCCAAACACGTTTCGTTAGCTTCCCCAACTTCCTCAGCGATGCGTGGACATTGCAACTGGGTCTGGCACCATGGACTCCAGCTCCTGTTCCTATGTCAGTTTTGGATCCTTCTGTGTACCACACCAACGTTCCTTTCTGACTGCATGCTTCCAACCTATCCCAGTTTAGATAGGGTATGGTTGGTTGTCGTTAATTATGACCAACATGTTATCACTTCTCATTTCACGTAGCAAGTTTGTGATAACATCTGTGATTCTGTAATGACTATGGGTGTTGGTTCCTTCGTGCCAATTCCCATTGCATTCCAGCCTGTATGCCGCCATTCTCGCTTCCACCTTAACATGCAGAGAAAGAGGCGGAAAATTGAGAAAGGCTTCCATTGCCGCAGTCAGGCTGCTTCTCATCACACCCGTAATGCACTGACAGGTGAAGTTTTGATAGCTCTAGTTCGGCTTTCCTCTGATCTGTTTTTGGCCACCAAACTAAGGCTCCATAGGTAACCATGGGTCTCACTTCTGTTGTGTAAAGCCAGTGAACAATCCGAGAATTTAGTGTGTTTCCAATTAGAAATAATTTCGAATAATTTAATAAAAGTGTAAATTAAATGTTGTTTTTAAGATAAACGAGTTTTGTAAGGTGGACTGTGGCACTCTTTCCCACCTAACTACGCCCATGATACTGTCAGTTGTACGAGTGATTATGATTAAATATAAGTTTTCGATTGATTTATAGAAAATTCAGTTGTAAAGTACGAATCAAGCTAAGAAAAACACACTCGACAAAGACCAACGCAACGAGATGTGTATATGTTAAAGTGAGAAGACTACTTGTTTATTTATTCTGCACACTTTTCCAAAGTAAATTCCAGAAAAAGATACTTTGCACGACAGTGGCTTTTTCAAATTTATATCTACTGCAATAGGACAAAATTAAAACGTTCATTCTTCCCAAATTATTCGAGTGCGCTGCTTTCAAGTTTTCGGATAAAAATATACTTCAACGATTTGATGATAATGGATATTGAAAAACGCCAAAAGCGGCTGACTCACGATACCTACCGACAAAATGTGTTCAGTTATTTTTATTATGTTTTTATAAATATTCATGGATCTTTTATATTCAAATTTTTAATAAGTTTATTAACCACAATCATATACAGGGTGTCAATTTTAAAACTTACAATGAGCTGTATCTCGTAAACGAAAAGAGATTTCAAAAAAATTTCTAGGGTAGAGAGGGGGAACTAAAAGGACATGAAAGAGAACACACCCCCATCAATCCCCATGCCCCACCTACAAAAATTTAAATAGCAACCCCCCTACTTGTGATACATCGTTAAAAAGCCCGTAGAAAATGCTTTCATAATTATACAGGGTGTAACAGTAAAGCAGAAAAATTTATTTGACAACAAAATGAAAAAGTGTTAAATGTCGAACTACAAAAATGTTAATTAATTTAGTAAATGTTCAAAATGGTTTCCATTGTTTTTTTAAACAATTGTACAACCTATTTTCAAACTTCATACGAACGTTGCCAAATGTTGCTTTAGTAATATCACGACATGCTTGATTAATTCAGGTGGGGCATAGAGGATTCTCTCTAATGTCATTTTAGTTCCCCCTCTCGAAACGGTTTTGAACTTTTTTTGAAATCTCTTTTCGTTTACGAGATACGGCCTATTGTAAGTTTTAAAATTGACACCCTGTATAGCTCAAAGTAAAATACGGTCGAAATTGGAGTGAAACAAATTAATGAAAAATCAACCAAAAGTTCTAACCGGATTTCAGACAATTTCGAACTATTAACTATATAATTAAAATAATAAAAACCAATCAAATTAAACGAGAATAAATTTAAAAGTGTTCTAACCACATTGACTACTCCATTAGATTTAGAAATTGTTTCTAGGTTTTATACACCTATTATACAATAGCACTACAAATCTACTAAGACTAAACTACTTTTAAAATTATTACAGTTTCCTGCAAAATTGTTGTATTTAGTAAAGCGTGTTACCAACAGATATCAAAGAATAAATATAATTATTCTACGCTTTACAACTTAGTTTTGAAAAGTATTTTTTCTACAACTGCTATGAACAGTGACGTATTTCTCATAGCTTACTTAATTTCAAAACCAAATATTGCTCATACTGTGAGAAATAATATTTCTCACGGCACTTTGCCAACGCCACATATATTTATATGGAGAATTAAATAAAATCGACAAAAACTTAGTAGGCTACTGTCATCTTCAAATACCTACTTAGTTGTCACAAAACTGTCAGATTATATTCGAAAATATGTTAAAAATTTTAAAAAATGTCAAAAATTTTGAAATATGGTCAAAAATTGTCGAAAATTTGGAAAAATGGTCAATAATTGTCAAAAACTGTCAAAGTTTTGAAAAAATGGTTAATAATTGCCAAATATTTTCAAAATTTTTTAAAAATTTGGAAAAATGGTTAATAATTGTCAAAAATTGTCAAAAACTGTCAAAATTTTGAAAAAATGGTCAATAATTATAAAAGACTGTCAAAAATGGTCGATAATTGTTAAAAATTGTCAGAGATTTGGAAAAATTGTCAAAAATGGTCAATAATTGTCAGAATTTGTCAAAAATTGTCAAATATTTTAAAAAATGGTCAAAATTTTTGAAAGTTGTCAAAAATGGTCAATAATTGTCAGAAACTGATAAAAATGGTCAATAATTGTTAAAATTTTGAAAGATGGTCGGAAATTGTTAAAATTTTGAAAAAATTGCCAATAATTATAAAAAAATGTCAAAAATGGTCAATAATTGTTGAAAATTGTCAAAATTTTTGAAAAGTTGTCAAAAATGGTCAATAATTGTCAGAACCTGTCAAAAATGCTCAAAAATTGGCAAAAACGGTCAATGATTGTTAAAATTTGGAAAATGGTCTGAAATGGTCAACATTTTTGAAAAATTGTCAAAATTGATAAATAATTGTCAAAATGGTTAATAATTGTTAAAATTTGAAAATATGGACAAACATTTTGAAAAAATGGTAAATTGTCAGAAATTGTCAAAATTTTTGAAAAATTGTCAAAAATGGTCAGTAATTGTCAGAACCTGTCAAAAATGTTCAAAAATTGTCAAAAATGGTCAATAATTGTTAAAATTTGGAAAAATGGTCTAAAATGGTCAAAATTTTTGAAAAATTGCCAAAAATGATCAATAATTGTCAAAATTGGTCAATAATTGTTAAAATTTGAAAAAACAGTCAAAAATGGTCAAAATTTTGGAAAAATGGTCAATAATTATAAAAAACTGTCAAAAATGGTCAATAATTGTAAAAAATTGTAAAAATTTTTGAAAAATGGTCATAGTTTTTAAACATTGTCAAAAATGGTCAATAATTATTAAAATTTGGAAAAATGGTCTATAATTGTCAAAAACTGTCAAAGTTTTGAAAAAATGGTTAATAATTGCCAAATATTTTCAAAAATTGTCAAAAATTTGGAAAAATGGTTAATAATTGTCAAAAATTGTCAAAAACTTTCAAAATTTTGAAGAAATGGTCAATAATTATAAAAGACTGTCAAAAATGGTCGATAATTGTTAAAAATTGTCAAAGATTTGGAAAAATTGTCAAAAATGGTCAATAATTGTCAGAATCTGTCAAAAATTGTCAAATATTTTAAAAAATGGTCAAAAATAGTCAATAATTGTTAAAATTTTGAATGATGATCAAAAACTGTCAAAATTTTTGAAAGTTGTCAAAAATGGTCAATAATTGTCAGAAACTGTCAAAAATGGTCAATAATTGTTAAAATTTTGAAAAATGGTCGAAAATTGTTAAAATTTTGAAAAAATTGCCAATAATTATTAAAAAATGTCAAAAATGGTTAATAATTGTTGAAAAATGGTCAATAATTGTCAGAACCTGTCAAAAATGCTCAAAAATGGTCAATAATTGTTAAAATTTGAAAATATGGTCAAAAATTTTGAAAAAATGGTCAATTGTCAAAAATTGTCAAAATTTTTGAAAAATTGTCAAAAATGGTCAATAATTGTCAGAACCTGTCAAAAATGTTCAAAAATTGACAAAAATGGTCAATAATTATTAAAATTTAGAAAAATCGTCTAAAATGGTCCAAATTTTTGAAAAATTGTCAAAAATGATTGTCAAAATTGGTCAATAATTGTTAAAATTTGAAAAAATAGTCAAAAATTGTCAAAATTTTGAAAAATTGTCAATAATTGTAAAAAATTGTCAAAAATGGTCAATAATTGTTAAAATTTGGAAAAATGGTCAAAAATTGACAATATTTTGAAAAAATAGTCAATAATTATAAAAAACTGTCAAAAATGGTCAATAATTGTAAAAAATTGTCAAAATTTTTGAAAAATGGTCATAGTTTTTAAACATTGTCAAAAATGGTCAATAATTGTCAGAACCTGTCAAAAATAGTTAAAAAATTGTCAAAAATGGTCAAAAATTGTCAAAAATGGTCAATAATTGTTAAAATTTGGAAAAATGGTCTATAATTGTCAAAAATGGTCAATAATTGTTAAAATTTAAAAAAATAGTCAAAAATTTTGAAAAAATGGTCAATAATTATCAAAAATTTTGAAAAATGGTCATTCTATTGTGCATAAGAAGCATAATAAATATTGAGTTACTTTACTTGTATTCTTTAAAATTGTGCAGTTGTAGAAAAAGTATAGTGTGCAACATGTGGGGAAAGTACTTTTCTCACTTGTTGCACAATATACTATTTCATAAACAGTGACCGTTCAACGAAGAAGAAACAACAACTTCCCGGGCTACATGCCCGGCCGCTGTTTTTTAAAAATACTTTTCAAAACTAAGTTGAGAAGCGTAGAATAATATATATTCTTTGATATCTGTCCAAACTACTTCTCTAAATTTTGTTCAATTGCAAAATAGAATTGGCTCTTAAGCTTTCCATTTCAATTCTATTTATATATTGTCTGTATTCTCATCATTTTATGTCGTTTCTGCTTCCCATATTTCTTCATTTCGTAGCAGTTCTTTCTTTGGTAGTAAATAATTACTAGTAAGTTCTATGTGTAGCCCTTTCTTTTATTTTGAAGGGAATTTAATAAACCAAAGAATAATCGTAAACAGTTGTCAATCGACATATGGCTTGTTAGTTTCATTAAAAAAAAAAGGACTTGACTGGCCATACGCAAGGCTGCCTACGTGCTTATGCTGTCGATTTTTAAATTAATATCATCAAAAGCAGAAAACATAGTGTAAAAGAAAGACGTCACGTTATCATATAATACACGACATAATTTTAGAGTGTCGTGGTAATTTTTAAATCTAAAATGCACATGCTACGTAATAATCGTTAGCTACTCAGCGATTAACGTTTATAACAACGTTGCCAAGTCTCTTTTTAATCAATAGACCTTCTTAAATTTTCAAAAAACTTTTGTAATGTTTTAAATAAAATCATTAATGATGACGCTGACACAAACTTTATAGCCAAAGTGAGGTTTTTCTACGGCTTCCTATACTACACTGCATGTGTGCCAATAAATTGTGAGAAAAGTTGAACTTTTTCCACTTTCCGAATTAACGTCTATTTTATTAATTAAGCAAGTTTTTTTTCTTAAGTGGCAACAGGGCTTATGTAGTTCAGTTACGTTGCATGTCTGTACCGAACGGAAGCGCACCTGTAATTCGTGAATTTTATTATTATTATTTCAATGCACTAATTAAAACAGACACTTAGTAGACGGTGCTTTCCCTGTAGTTATAACCAAACACTCATGACCACAATAATTTATAAAATATTCACTGTAGAAATCTGTTGTATTTATATGAAAAAAATATTAAAGGATTTAATAGAAGCATCGTTGTAGGTACAAAAAGTGGAAAATAAAATAACATTTCAAGTAATTAGATATTTATGCAATTATATTGTTACGTCTGGCCTGTACTGGCGAATCATAAAGAAAAAGAAGAAAAAGAAGAATCTAGAAATGTCATAAACGTTAGTTTTTGAAATATTAGAGTTCTGTGTATTAGTATTGAGTTAAACAAATAAAGAACGTTCGTAAGAAGAGTAGAAGCAGAACCCGAGCTGTCGCTTTATAATAAATTTCAGCTTTGACTCTATTTCCATGTCTTTTCTTATTTTCAATTTTACTGCCTAAATTTAACTCTTTTTCCATGTCTGAATGGAAGCTTCTTATTTTTACATACCTCCTTCTCCACTAATTGTTGCCCATTCAGGTGCAAAAGGGATCCGGTCCCTGAAAGAGTGCTTCATTATTTGCTAGTTCTTTCTATTCTAGTATGCCCGGGAACCCATTGTAGGGTCATTCTAGCGATCCTCGTGTATGTTACTAAAAAATCCAAACCTATTTCGTATTTCTTTCAAAAAATTGAAAAAAAAATCCCAATTGGGAACCAAAACATAAAAGTTAGAACTAATTGCTACAGTTGTATACCTCTTCGCAAATTAACATGTTTTATGTTCGAATTTGTCTACAATGTTTCAAGTTAGTAGGTAGCTGGAGGTCCAATATGTACTAAAATTCTGAATATTTGTTATTTGGCGCCATATAGAGTAAGGTACCGACAGGGCCGGATCAACAAAATCTTGGACCTTAAATGTAAAGATCTGAAAAGTTATCCCCAGTGAAAATTTTGGCATATTGAATTCTAGTAGTAACTTTTTGACTTTGTAGATTTGGTGAATTATATATTTATCGTATTTTAAGCTATTTTTAATGTTAATGTGACCAAAGTTACGACCTCGTATTGTATTACGTTTCACGGACATAACTATGAATATCATCTGTGTTGTTTTGGCTTCCGCCGTATCTGGTCAAAGAAGTGATGCAGGTAGAGACCCATAAGGATATTTTTCTCATTAGTACAGGTAAAAGAAGTAAAAAAAAAGGAACAGGTAGGGGTGTTGACGGTATCATGCGAAATCAAGGAAGTTTTTTATGATCTTGAATTAAATTCATTTCCGAGAAAGACTTGCTACTATATGAGATATTTAACTACTCGATAATGATGGTAGAGTATTGTCTCTAATGAATCTAAAGCTATCATTAAAGTGCGTTAAAAATAAAAAAGATGCATTTATAGAAACATCTGATGATTGTGCGGATTTCTTATTTTTATTGTTAATATAATTATTAAGGGATTTTCGACAAAAAGATATTCTTGATAAAAGTTTGTGCATTCCCTTAAACCAAACATGTACCAAGAAAATATAGTAAAACACACATTCCACATTCCCAAAATTTTGAACTTATATTAGGTGTCTTTTCCTATATTTTGTTGGTACATGTTTACTTTTAGGGGATGCTCATTCATTCATTTGTTTGGGTTGTGCCCAACAGCCCAGTCACTTGAACTGAATCTTTATACCATTTCCCATGTTATCTACTTCCATTCCAGAAGCTTCTATAAAGGCCACTAGTTTAACTAGAGAGATTTTCAGTGGTCGTAATGATTGTATCAATTCCTCTTCGAAGTGCTTCCATTTAAGTACTTGTAAGTTCTCGCAGAAGCAGAGTATATGAGTAGGTGTTTCATCATATAGTTCACGTTTTCTGCACATAGGTTCACTAACTTTGTCACCAGGTCGCTAACTGTCTTCAAATCTCTCTTACCCAGTTTGAATAACCTGATTGAGAGTTCTTTGTCTACCTTGTTCAGTAAACTCTTTGTATGGAGGTGCCCTTCGTTTGAGTTGGTGTTCCGTATCTAGCCAGCTTCCGATTTCCCTTATTATGCAATATAACGGTTCCGGACCTATGAAGTCTCCTTTAGAACCTTTTGGCACCCATATTAGAGACACTTTGTTGTCTCTTGCCAGCCTGTTAAGGAATTCTTTGCAGTTTTTTACCAGTTTAGACCTAGTTGTTGGATTATTGATAGCTTTAAGCAGTATCAGTGGATATATAAATTTTTTGTCCGGTATCCTATTCTGATGTTTTCATCAATACAGGCTATAGCGGCAATCGTCTCTGCTTGAAACATCGATCAAGGCTAAAGAACATTCTCTTTCTAGGTCCTTTTATACCAGCCCCAGTGCCATGGAGCCATCGGTGGACCAGATGATTTCTCCAGAATTACCTGGGTGCACCACCTGTTCCTTAGATGGGATGATGATGTTCACTCGCTCAGTGGATATATTTTCGGGTGTCATGCTATCAAAACTCATGTGAAATATTGTTTTATCTAGTATTGTCCCAGTTGTATCGATCATAAGTCTCCCAATTTCATTGCCTCGGCCCTTACAAAAAGTTCCAAAGGAGGAAGTCCAATAAGGGCTCCCATTGATGCCATCCCCGTGCTGTTCATTGCTCCAAGAAGAGCTTGTCTTTGGATTGCAGTTAATATATTAACACTTCTGTCCTCCTCCACCATCCATTTGACGCTCTAACTTTGACTAGGTATAACTTTTGGTCGAAAAACCCTTAATATTAAGTTTCCCATTTATGGTGCATATTTTGGAGATGACATTGTATAAATTTGATGACTTATCATCATTGTAAACTAACCGAATATTTCTGTTAATTTGCAACAAATAAATGTCACAAGCCAAGGATTAAAACAATAACCAAAACAGAATTGTGTCTTACTTTCCGCATAACTTTTGCAGAGTTCAAAGACCATAATGGTCGTATATTTTCGAACATTATGTTATAAATGGAAGGTACACAACGGTGGTTCGTTATTTATTTGATCACGCGGTCGGTGGCCATCGGAACTTTGTAAGCCGACTTAAATTGTGGATGTTAAGGTCGGAATTAACGAACCGGAGCATCGTCTCGAGATTTGTTAATAAACGTATAGAAAATGACTAAATAAATAGAAGTTACCTACCTACCGATGTTTTTCTATTGTTACTACCACTATTTTAACGGTTTTTATTTGAAAACACAGTTTTTATTAAATTGTTTCAAATTATAATTCAACCAAGCTGTATATTAATATATATCTTTGTAATGTTGGATTTTGATTATTATCATTGTATTTAACCACCCCCTGTATAATATCAAGTTTTTCGTATACCTTGGATAAAACTTATATAAAAAAACTCTTCCAACAAAGGTATAAGTGAAAACTTCTCCCTTACTCCTTTACTACCTAACTTTTACTACTTAATTGGGGGTGGTAATCATAAAAAGAATGTTTGCAAATTTTTTTTAAAAATATTTTTTAGGGTTGACCATAACGAAGTAAATTTGAATAGTGAGATTGTTAAAAAGAAATTTCGACCTTGTAAAAGGCTTTTATATACAAAAAGGGTAGTTTCTTTTTACTATTTAATGATTCCAAGTATTTGTTCACTTACCATATTTGGTTTCGGCTGAGGGTGTAGTTGGAGTTTCTGGAATTTCTGAAAATAAAAATTTCAATGTTACAATAAATACATTTTTTTTTATTTTCAATCTATTGAATATTTGCTTTAAAAATTAGGGTTCGCTTTAATAGAAGAAGAAGATCAGGATAAAAGAGGACTGGGAACTCACGAATAAGATATTCAGACCCCATCTTATCAGATGGGCCGTGAACTCATTTGACCCCTACAAAACTCCAGGACCAGATGGCATATTCCCCAAGCTTCTGCAAGAGGGACTAGACTAGATCATAATGGGTCCTTTAGTTCTGATACTTCGAAGCAGCCATGCTCTAGGGTATATACCAATTGCATGGAGAGAATCAAAGGTGGTGTTTATTCCTAAACCAGGAAAAGAAACGTACACCCAGGCTAAATCCTACCGACCAATCAGTCTGACATCATTCATGGTGAAAACCATGGAAAAAGTCTTACAAATGTATTTACAAGAAGGAGCGCTTAAGAGCATCCCTTTACCTAGACTACAATGGGCTTATCAAGCAGGGAAATCAGGTGAAGCTGCCCTGCATAATTTGGTCTCAGGTCTCGAAAGGAGCCTGAATCATAAGGAAGTAGCCCTTGCAGCATTTCTAGACATCGAAGGTGCTTTTGACAACACATCGATGTCATCAATTAACAGATCCCTTAAAAACAGAGGGATCAACAGTACCACATGCAAATGGATAGGATCCATGCTTGAGCATAGGAGAATAACAGCACATATGCATGATAAAACATACACTGTTAGGACAACTAAAGGATGTCCTCAAGGTGGAGTACTTTCACCACTTTTGTGGAACCTAGTTGTGGATGACTTGATCTGTAGGTTGAATGATCAAGGCATATGGACGCAGGGCTTTGCGGACGACATAGTGATTGTCACCAATGGGAAATTCCCGGAGGTGGTTATGAATGTCCTACAGGAAGCACTGCGAATTGTGGAGGAATGGTGCCTTACAGAGGACCTTTCAGTTAATCCAAAAAAAACCAAACTAGTTGCTTTTACGAATAGAAGAGTTCTCCCGCAGGGTAGAGTACTGTTGTTCGGAGAAGAACTAGAAATATCCAAAGAAGTCAAATATCTGGGAGTGACCCTTGATTCCAAACTGAATTGGAAGACACACCTGCAAAAAATTACTACCAGGGCGACTAGGCTTTTCTGGCAATGCAGAAGAGTTATGGGCAAAACCTGGGGAATACGACCTGAGGTGGTTCACTGGCTCTACACAACTGTGATAAGGCCAACGATCACCTATGGAACAATAGTCTGGTGGAGGAGGACAGAAGTGTCCTCTGCAGTTAATATGTTAACTGCAATCCAAAGACAAGCGCTTCTTGGTATTACCGGGGCAATGAACAGCACGGGGACGGCATCAATGGAAGCCCTTATTGGACTTCCTCCTCTAGAACTTTTTATAAGGGCGGAGGCAATGATGGCAATTCTTAGGCTGAAATCGGGAAACTTATGGTCCCCGAACAATGTTCGAGAAGGACACACTGATACAACTGGGACATTACTAGACGAACCCATATTTCACATGAGTTTTGATAGCATGACACCAGAGAATATATTCACTGAGCGAGTGAATATCATCATCCCATCTAGGGAACAGGTGATGCACCCAGGTAATTCTGGAGAAATCATCTGGTTCACCGATGGCTCCAAAACAAACCATGGCACTGGGGCTGGTATAAAAGGACCTAGAAAGAGAATGTTCTTCAGCCTTGGTCGATATACGACTGTGTTTCAAGCAGAGACGATTGCCGCTATAGCCTGTATTGATGAAAACATCAGAAGAGGATATACCGGACAAAAAATTGAAATATTCACTGACAGCCAGGCTCTGCTTAAGGCTATCAGTAATCCTACAACTAGGTCTAGACTGGAGAAAAACTGCAAAGAATCCCTCAACAGGCTGGCAAGAGACAACAAAGTGTCTCTAATATGGGTGCCGGCACATGAGGGTATTGCAGGTAATGAAATGGCGGACCAGTTAGCTAAAGAAGGCTCTAAAGGAGACTTCATAGGTCCGGAACCGTTTTGTGGAATCACAAAAGATTGCATAAGAGGGGAAATCGGGAACTGGCTAGATAGGGAACACCAATTCAAATGGAGGGTGACACGAGGGCACCTTCATACAAAGAGTTTACTGAACAAGGTAGACAAGGAACTCTCAACCAGGCTACTGAAACTGGGTAAGAGACATTTGAAGACAGTTACCGACCTGGTGACTGGACACTGCACCTTGAGGAAACATCTGTACAATATGGGCAAAGTTAGTGAACCTATGTGCAGAAAATGTGAACTTGATGATGAAACACCTACTCACATACTCTGCTTCTGCGAGGACTTACAAGAACTTAGACGGAAGCACTTTGGAGAGGAAGTTATACAACCATCACAACTACTGAAAATCCCTCTAGTCAAACTAGTGACCTTTATAGAAGACACGAAGCTACTGGAATGGAAGTAGATAACATGGGAAATGGTACAAAGATTCAGATCAAGTGCCTGGGCTGATGAGCACAACCCAACTTATGAATGAATGAATGAAGATCAGGATAAAGTTGCAGTAGAAAGTTGAACAAAAGTCCACTTAATTTTGGACATTTGTATTTTGGTTTACACTCTGTATACATAATTATTAACAATATACTGTCATGAGAAAACATTTGTATCAAATTGACAGCAATTTAAGCACAATTTTTAAGAATAACAAACCGACAAATGCATAAACGTCAACCGCTTCAGTACTTATGTAATTTTCCATGATGGTATCACCAATTATAATGCAATTAAGCATCTGAAAGCATATAGAACAGTTAAAAGAGTGTTTTTAACGTTTTCATTTCTTTGTGTGCCGGAACGTTACCAATATTTCTTTCAGACGAGTTCTAATATTCCTTCGAAACGCCCTCTACAGATTAAAATACTTCTCTTTTGCATACAAAAAAATCACAGGCGTAACTTTAACAAATTTATTGGGGCGTACATTTTTTAAATAAAAGGTTTTACATGTTCTATATAAAAGAGGATTAACGCCAAATTGGGTATCTCTTCACAAACAATCTGCGAAAGCTGCTCGAACGAGACCTTCTATGAGTTAAGCTCGTCTTTTAAAATGTTATTTGCACCAATAAAAGTCGAGAGCACGTACTTTTTCGGTAATAACCAATCATAATTTTCTCAACTTTGGTGCCGTACTTTAATTTTTTTGTAGTGGAATATATTTTTAAAATTTAAAATTGCCACTTTACTCAATTACTTAAAAACTCACCGCTCCTATTTTTATATTTTTTGCTCTTTTTGTGCCTACCAAATGATATTTATATTTGACATTTTTCAATTGAAATTGTTTTGGATCGGATTGGTTAGGATTTAGCGACTATAATAGAGGCTATTGTTTGGTTCGAGTTCAAAGCTTCAATGTAATAATGCTTCCATACATGGAATAAACAAAGTATTTTCTTTCTGTTGCAGCACGCCACTGTGAAGGTTGCTTTATAATTTAGGAGGATGGAACCGATCTGAATCATCGATTTTTTTCTTCGGACACGTTCTTGAGGTTAATCAAGGCTAATATCGTGCGATTTGATGTTATCTGCCTCATATGCATATGATTTATAAAATGTTAAAGAATATCCGAGCTGATTTTTCGAACTTTCGCATATGAACGAGATACTTAACACATAATAAATCCGTATCTTATTAAAAAATAAAAAATAAATGGAAAAATTTATAATTAAACATATAAAAATAGGAAAACATATCAAAGAAGTAAAATAAAAAGTTTAATTTTTTAAATTTGAGTACATTTAAAATTAAGATGACATTTTTAATTTGTTTATAAGGACGAGGACGAAATTGTTACTTACGTCCTTCAAAACAGTGTCAAAATGCGTTGTCTGCCTTATAGGGAGGAGAAACATTTATATTCATTTTCGTTTGACAACTTTGTAGCGTAATGACGTAATGACTTTAGACCCGAAGCATTTTAATTTGTAAATTATTAAAGTGTTCCATTGCGGTTTGTAGTAATATTCTACCCAATTTCGGCATATCAAACACCAACAAAAAATCTAATAATTACTGCAATTTGTCCATTGTACACGAAGATCAGAAAGCATTTGCTGAAAATGACGATTTCATCTGTTAGGGAAAAATTACAGAGATGGACTGTTATTTTTTACGTTTTATATACATTATTATTAATATTTCTTCCTTTCATTTCAAAAAGAAAGTATTGAGAAAATTGAAGTCACCAACCAACAACAGGGTGGAAATTCTAATTAATTTTTGGCCACAAGTTCACATGGAATCAACACCTACAAAAAATAGCCCAAAAAAGTACGATAGCCCTTAAAATGTGCAGAAAAATCAACATTCAAAAAGTAAGTCGCACCCAAAGGAAAGCATGCTAATTGCCAAGAGTACAGCATTCAACAGCTGCATTAGAAGCCTTGCTGTATCTACATAAAAGGCGAAGCTAGATAAATCACCAATAGATTGACCAGAGTTGGATCAGATGCTTCAAAAAATTTTAAACAGCCATAGCAAGCAGAGAGGCATGGAAAAAAGGACCTCCAATTAATGTACTAAAGCAATGGTCTGAAGGATCCTACCCATAGTATTTAGTAGATCTTGCTCCGAGTGACTATCAGTTCAAATCTTATTCGGTAAAGCTGATTAATTTTTCTCGTCTCGAAAAAGCAAGACGAGACTAGACATTTTTGAAAATATTATGGTGATCATCTGTAAAATGTTTTATTGTAAATTTAAAGTGGTGAGTCTTTCTTTTTTTCTATGTGAAATAAAATGATAAAACAGGTCGGTTTAACCAAAATTAAATCGACACGGCCCGTATCGCCTCAAATACAATAGGGTCGTAAAATTCACAACAATGGTTGAGGCTTCATTAATATGATAAGCCTTTAAATTAAATCTTTTAGAAGCTCTTGAGATAAATAAATAAATAAAAATCTGTTAATCTTCTTAACGACCAAATAGGTATCAAACATTCCCCCTTATTATTTACCTAGAAGATAGGCCAGGAGTAATTATTGTAAATTAATTTCCAGATAAACTTGTTCAATAATTTTGTTAATATTCGTTGAATTTCGTATTTAGGCATTTTTTGCACTTTATTTCCAGGTAAACATTTTGTAATACTTTGTCAATATTCTTAAAATTCCGTATTTATGCACTGTATAAATTAAAAATTTTTCATTATACCTTCACTCGTTTGCTTTGCTTTAAAATGTCAACGAGTATGATTGTTATAAATATAGTTTTAAAGAATTATTTATGGATTTTATTATCAATATTTAGAATTAAGCGAGACGAGAGACTTCAACGAGACTCAATTGACGAGATCGAGACGAGATTTTTGATACTCTCGCCCACTCTCGTCTCGTGTGAAGCCATATGATTAACTATAGAGAATGTTGTTAAATGAATTGAATTTAAAAAATAAGTTAGATACCTATGTTGTTGATTAAGGTACTTTTGGATTCATGAGTTGGTGTTTAGTACTGAAAAAATCTTAATCATATCTATTTTTTTTCTAAAACCCGTTCCTGTAAATATTTCTAACGAAATAGCTGAGAAAACCGCAACATATTTTGTCGAAAATGCACCTGCGGATATCGTTAATAATTAGTAACGGCCAGTTTTTTATTTACCTCGACATGTAAAACAAAGTAAAGGAGAAAAAAAAATACCGACCGTAAAGTCCAGAAACGAAATGTTCATGCTAAATTATCAACTAAATTGTATACTTCTTATTTGTGAGGTAAAAACACGATTGGATTTAGAAGGTCCGAGATGTGAAAATTCCTATTAAAGTATGAGATTAAAATATTAAAATAAAGGCATATTAAAATAATAAAAAAGTGATGCATATCAAATAAACCTGTCAAAATGATTATTTTATTTATAAACGTCAATTTTTGCTGAGATCTAAAATTATTTAAACCTTGATTTATCAATTTGATCCATTGAAAATTCATGCAATATTTTTTCCAGGATCATAGAGCAATACAGGGTGTTTCATTAGGTTACAGCATACAGTTATCGTTTGTTAAATATAATAGACGAAAAAGTTCCAATAAACATAGTTTGTTTTCATTTAGTATACAGGATGACTCTAGACTCATATCCATGATATATATATATATATCTAGCGAAATGATTGGCGAAGATCTTATGATTCCTTTATTGCGCTTTGTTCTCTGATGAATTTTTCTTTTATAGCTTGGTATGTTTTTTTGCCTAATTTACGATTTCTCACCATTTTTTCTTATCCCAGTTTCTAATTTTTAGTATTTTAATATCTTCGATTATTTTTCTTTCGGTCTTTCCCTTGGTCTTGTTGTTTGTGGGATCCATGCGGTGATTTTTCTTCTTAGTTCTTCTGGTTGTCGACGATGAATGTGCCCCCACCATCGTAGTCTACGTTTACGATATCCTCTCCTTCTAGAATATCTTCAAACTCTTTATTGTTTTAGGCCCCTATACTGATCGTTATTTATTCTCTTGAGGTCGTTAATTCTTCTTATTCTTTCATACATTTTTAGTTACTCTCTGTCTTTGACTGTGAGGTACATTTTTTCCGCTGCATTTGTTACATTTGGACGTATTGCTACTTTCTATACTTTCAGTCTTGTTTGTTTGCTTAAATGCTTATCTTTCAATATTTTTTTGTCCTTCCAGAATATCTTGTTGTGACTTTCTCGAAGCAGTATTCCCCTATATTTATCTCTTTTATGTTCGGTTTCTCTCTTCTTGTGCATAAGAGGTGTTTTGTCTTGTCCTCGTTGATTTGTAGGTAATCCAGCCTTTCTTATAAGAGTTTCCCATGCTTCTCTTTGTATGTTGCCATTAACGCTATATCGTCGGCAAATGCTACTACTTGTGTTGAAGCTTATTCCAGTCTGCCTTACTGCTCCGTCCAAGGCAATTTTGAAGAGTGGCGTTCCCTTTTCTTATTCCTGTTTCAATCATAATTTCTTCTGTGAGTCCCTCGCTTGTTAGTACTTTTGTCTTTGATTGTTTCATATACATTTTGGTTAATCTGATCAACTTTGATGGTATTGCCAGGATATTCTCGTTAATTTTAACGATAAAGACTGTATTATAAAGAAATATATTTTTTGTCATTCTACACATTCTATAATATGCAATTGTTATTTATAAGCATGAATTTTGATTGTGTCGTAAAAATTGAAATTTAATAGGTTATCAATATACAGTGATTATATTCGTTGAAAAACGAATCAATAATATCTCGATAAAATTCTTTTTAAAAAAGAACCACAAACATAATTTGAATTGAGGTTCTCCAACAGACAACACAAGAATAATCCGGTTTAAAAAAAAAGTGTAAAATCGTTGGTAACGACAAAATAACAAAATGGATATTATTATTACAATTAATTTCACAGCATATTTTATACACCTAAAGGCGTTAAGAGTCACGAGCTTCTTGAATAGGAATTGTTGAACTAACTGGTTAACTGATAAATCCACACAAAATACAAAAATAATGTAGTAAGTAGAGTTGGCAATAATTATTGTTCCACAGACCGAATAATTTAATCAAAATTTTATCTATAACGAAAAATAAAATGTACACTGAGTGCGAACATCATTTTAAAAAGTCTGGTTTAGATATATCTATAGATTACATTGAGTAATTTTTCCATTTTTCTTATGCGTGAATTTTCTATATTTTCTTCAGCAACTTTGTCACTTTTCAGCCACCATGACCTTTAACAGTGTGAAGATCTACTCCGGAATCAGCCAACAATGAAATCGAAGATCTTTGAAAACAGTGACCCGTGTATTCGGCAGAATAAGGTAACTTATGCACTTGAATTTACTGTTTGGACCCTTACTTTGTGGAATCTAGAGAATCTAGACCGAGAATAGAGCATTTTTTAGGTTTATAAATTGCAACTGATTCATAATTGAAAATACGGTTGGACTTGTTAGTATTACATTGTTTTTAATTATTTACAATTAGTCATTAGACCATTTTTGTAACTTACGCACTAACCATAATTTGCAATTTAATAAACTAATTTTGATCTTTATTAGACATACCAGTAAAAGTATAGAAGCAAAAATATTACCATGAAATAGTTACACTCCCAGACAAAAATATTGCATAATTTATTAAATTTTTTCTTCAATAGATTTTGTGTTTTTAATTGCTAATGCAGTGGTCCAGTACCTTGAAGAAGTCGGAATTGAGTAACCACCAATGAGTCCTGATACTAATCCCATAAAACATATATGGCATCTCCTAAAACGAAAAATTGCAGCTTAATTGCTGAATTAAGACAGGAAGAACGTCGAATTCTATAAGAACCAATTACAAATCTTCTGCGGAGGATGCAGGCTATCGTTAGAGCTGGAGGAGGAAATACCAAGTACTAATTTGTTATGATGGTTCAGATCATTGTTATACCGTCGTTATTGTAAACATTTCTAATTTCATTAGTTCCTTCAATATGTAATATATTTGACCATAAGTAAGACACTCCTGTGCAAGACATTTGTTAATGGATAGACTTTTTTTGTAAATAAAGACAAAATAAAATATGCAATATTTTTGTCTGTGAGTGTATTTATACTATAAAGTATGAAAGTAAAATTTACTTTTCGCATAAAATTATGGACAGAAATTGAATAGATGAGGCTTTTACTTGATGAAGATCCATACTAATGATGAAATAAAAAAATTTAATTTGTTTAAATCTTCATTTTTATTTTTACATTACATTACATTATAAAAATGAAGATTTAAACAAATTAAATTGTTCTATTTCATCATCAATTATGGACAGCTTTGACCGGTTTCTATAGCGTCATAAGCATTGTTATTTTAATTGAATTTACTGGTTGGACCCTTACTTTGTGGAATCTACTCATATTAATGTTATAAATGAAACTAACTGTTTCTAATTAATTCCACTATTTAATGAAATAATTATGAAAAGATATTGATAATTATTTCGATATTGACATATCATCGTCAGAATGACAGAAGTTACATTTTATGTGATACCTACTTGATGTTTAATATTTTGGCTAGACCAAATAGTAAGTGACCTATCTTGTGATTGACTCAATATATATGAATAGAAAAAAGAAGAAGATATGATTTTACAAATATTACAGCTTAGGTATTATTAGCCCTATGGGGATATCCAGGATATTTTTTTCCCATTTAGGATCAGTATAACTGTGCAATGATATAGGAAACCAAGGAAAACTATATCTGCTGATCTTTACAATTCTTACTTAAGAAGACAATTTAATAGTGGAGAGCTCCCTAGATTTATCTGTTCATTGACAACTTCATATTGTGGGTCTCTTAAGTGTCTGCTTATTTCTAGTTCTTCAAGGAAATCTAGTTCTTATTTCTTATCACAAATATGCAGTACTTCTAGTTCTGTGTTAGGTGTTAATGAATGTTTTGTGTCGAGAAGGTGTTTTGCGTAATGTGATTTATCTGGCTGTTTTAATCTGTATGCTCGTGAGTCTTCATTGTATCTAATTTCAAAATTTCGAATTGTTTGACCAATATAGACAGCATTACATTCTGGACATTTAAGTTTATATATTCCAGACTTTTTTAATGGGGGTATTTTTGTTTTTACATTTAACAATTTTTTACTCACATTGTTTTCTGTTTTAAAAGAAATTCCTGTATTTGTTGAACAAGATATTATCTTTGAAATATTATTAGAAATATTACCAGCATATGTGATGGTTTTGTAATTTTGTATTTCCCTAGTTTTTTCAGGAAATATTAATTGTAATGCCACTTTTTCCTCTTTTTTATTAATTAATTTATTTATTATATGTAATGGATAACCGTTGGATGTGGCTATTTGTTTAATTATATTAATTTCTCTATCAAAATTATATTTGTTCATAGGAACTGAAAATGCTCTATGTATCATTGAATTATATTATATTTATGTGACATGGGATGATAGGTATTATATGGTATAGTCACATCAGTATGTGTTGGTTTTCTGTAAATTGAAAAATCAAGTATATTATTGACTCTTTGAATTTTAATATCAAGAAAATTGATTGAGTTATTTTCTTCAACTTCTAATGTAAATTTAATTTTTGGATGTAAATTATTAATATGATTGAACAATATATCTAATTGTCGTTCACTACCTACAAAACAAGCTAATATGTCATCTACATACCTATACCAAAATAATATATTTTTTGAAATGTTACATTCAAAGATTTTTCTTTCTAAACTGTCCATAAAAATGTTTGCTAAAATTGGTGATATGGGGCTTCCCATTGGTAAACCTTCATTTTGAATATATACCTTATTATCAAAAGTAAAATAATTCTGATTAATACATACATCAAACAAATTAAGTATATCTGATATTATTCCTGGATTGATATTTTTATCCTCTAGTAATTTTTTAACAAGTTTTATGCACTCTTTTGGAGGAATTTTAGAGAACATCAAATGAAATAAATTTAGAGTTATCTTGTAATTTGTATGTTTTGAATTTTTTGATTAGTTCTATTGAATTTTCAATTGAGTATTTAGATATACTTCCATAGCTATTAAGTATATTGTTTAGTTTTTTAGCTAACTTATTATTAGGAGTATTAACGTAAGAAACTACAGGTCTAATTGATTTCGATACTTTATGTAATTTAACAGTTCCATATAATTATGGAGACTGAGGATTTTTATTAATCATGTATTTTTTCTCATAATCATTGAAAACATAATTTAAACTATTGAGAAAACTTTTTTGTTGGGTCTGCCCTTAGAATTTTTACATCACAAGATTCTATAAAATTATTAACTTTAGATTTATATTCTTCGGATTTTAAAATGACAGTGGCATTTCCTTTGTCAGATTTTGTTATTGTGAGGTTATAATCTTCTACTTTTTGCTTAATTGAATTTAATGCTGAAATATCATTTTTTGTTTGACAATGTGAGTAAAAACTTGTTAAATGTAAAAACAAAAATACCCCCATTAAAAAAGTCTGGAGTATATAAACTTAAATGTCTAGAATGTAATGCTGTCTATATTGGTCAAACAATTCGAAATTTTGAAATTAGATACAATGAACACTCACGAGCATACAGATTAAAACAGCCAGATAAATCACATTACGCAAAACACCTTCTTGACACAAAACATTCATTAACACCTAACACAGAACTAGAAGTACTACATATTTGTGATAAGAAACAAGAACTAGATTTCCTTGAAGAACTAGAAATAAGAAGACACTTAAGAGACCCACAATATGAAGTTGTCAATGAACAGATAAATCTAGGGAGCTCTCCACTATTAAATTGTCTTCTTAAGTAACAATAATTGTAAAGATCCGCAGATATAGTTTTCCTTGGTTTTCTATATCATTGCACAGTTATACTGATCTTAAATGGGAAAAAGATATCCAGGATATCCCCATAGGGCTAATAATACCTAAGCTTTAATATTTGTAAAATCATATCTTCTTCTTTTTTCTATTCATATATATTAAGTCAATCACAAGATTGGTCACTTACTATTTGGTCTAGCCAACATATTAAACATCAAGTAGGAATCACATAAAATGTAACTTCTGTCATTCTGACGATGATATGTCAATATCGAAATAATTATCAATATCCTTTAATAATTTTCATAATTTTTTCATTAAATAGTGGAATTAATTAGAAACAGTTAGTTTCATTTATAACATTAATATTAGTAGGGTCCAAATAGTAAATTCAAAATTTTATACAATATAACGAAGCTAGAAGTCTCCTGGAGTACTTCAAGAGTAACAGAAAATTTGATTAGAGATGAAGTCAGAACATTTCATACAAATAGAGAAAAAGAGAGAACATATTCATCCAAATTTTGTAAATAATGTTAATAATTGTAATAATAGTACTAGATATTAATATTCATATAAATAAATAAGGAACACGTTTTATAAGGCATAAATTATTACCTCCCAATCCGTCGTTAAGGGCAATCGATACCTTTTTGGTAATTGTAACTTACATCCTTCAAAACAGTGTCAAAATGTGTTGTTTACAACATAGGGAGGAGAAAAATTGTAATATGCACCTCCATTGTTTCACCCGCTTGCTAGTCTCGTCTACGCCTTGACAATAAATTTGCAGACTCGACTATAATAGACAGTTTTTCGTCCTTAGTACATAAATAACTATTTCGTGCGCAATATTCTCAAACTTTTAGACTTTTCAGGCATTATTAGCTACATTTTCAAATCGTGGGGGTCAATGACAAACTCCTTCTTATCCTTGTACCCCTCATATAATATAGTTATTTAAAAAATAAAACTCAATCTAATTAACTGAAAAAAAAAATTAAGGGCATTATTATCGTCAAAAATCGATACATGCAAATAATCAGAAGACACAATAATGAATGGTTAATAATAACCATTATCATTACTCACTGAAAACTAATAATAAACCATTAATATATAAGCAATTTATTTCATTATAATAATTCTCTCTTCGGCTTCGAACAGATGAGTCAGCGTGTATCAACATTTGAATACAGTCGTATTTGAGTACTGGGTACTCTCTCAGATTCGACACGAATAATCACACGCTGGTATTTACGGGTGGTAGATGAATGGTACCGACGAATATATATATATATATATATAGGTACTTGCTTACGAGTATATCATTTAGTATGGGAAAATATGTTCTTACAATCTTGTGTAAATCAAAACGGAAAAAAAGATTGTTTTTATATATTTTTAATTAAAGTCTATAAACCAACAAGGTATATCAATTTGGAGTGAAATTATAGAAAACATATTTTTTTTTAATTTTTTTATTTTTATTTACTATTTTTTTTAATTTCGGCACAACCAGTCAGAGGCTTAGAGATCTCAGCCTTTAGGCTTTTTGTGCTCTTAATAGTAGGTAATAATGTTTTTCTACACCTACATGTATATTATCCATTTTCTGCACAATTTACAAAATGTAAATGTAGGCCATTTCGGTTAACTGAACGGATATGATTTCATATACATCCTAGAATGTATATGAAATCCACCAATCAGCATTTGCGTTTAGTACTCGCCAGCTAATCTTTTTTCAATTTCATAGAAACGTCAAAATAACTTGTCAAAATATTTCTATAGTTTTAAAGAAAAATATTAGTAAAAATGAGTGATTCCAGTGATGAATCAATAAATAATTTTCCACCAGATATTCGCTTAGCCGCCAAGGAGACGTATAACGTATAGAAACAGAATAAATTGAATATTTAAGGGTACTCCTGACAAACGTCAGTTTTTATGTAATACATTTGACGTTATAGATAGATGATTAGTATATTCATCGGTAGTCCAGTGGCAAGTATCCCAACCTCTCACGCGGTAGATCCGAGTTCGATTCCCCGTTGGGAATTTTTTTTTAAATTTTAATTTTATTTCTAAATAATAATAAAATAATAATAATAGTAAAATTATTAAAAATTTTTAATTTGAAGTTATATTATAGTTTAATAAAATGTTTATTTTCTAGATTTTTTCTTAAGTGGGTCGTAGAAAAAATATACTGTTCGACTCGTGTGGATTGTCCATATCGCTCTCGGACGATATGGTCGTGCGATATGGTCATCATATCCACACTAGTTGCACAAACTACTATTATTCATAAAAATACAATACAATTTGATAGGTAGAAACAATTACAAATATTTCAGAATAAACATTGATACCTCGCTGAGGCATAATAATGCCTGTGCGCGAGTTATAAAACTTGTAATAATATATATAAACAACATAAAAATAAATCAACAAAATTTAATGAGGGAGATGTGGTCGAAGTCGGGAATTAAGGTCTTAATATGGAGTTGTGTACGTATTCGGGAATTAAAGTCCTAATCGGATACCAAGCGTTTTAGCTTTGCGTTTAATTTTGAAATTGGATTCAAAATTTTGCAATATTCCAAAAATATTCATATTAAATAAATTATTTTAGATACCTTAAATTAATTAAATCAATAATAGTATATTCTGTAACAAGGTTAGAATGAAAATTCGATGCGAGTGGAAAGTTCCGAGCGCGAGCCGAAGGTGAGCGTGAGGAACCACGAGCATCACGAATTTTCATTCTAACCGAGTAGCAGACTATACTTTCTCCACGATCGAAGATTTTAAATGGAAATGAACAAAAGATAATTTATATTACAGAACTCAATCACAATTATATTAGGTAAATTTTGACACTTACTCAAGTTTTGTAAATACATTTAAATTGCATGGGGGCAGAGGTGTTGCAGAATATTTCTTCAATCTCAAGAGAGAGACAGTAAATTCAGTTTAAATAGATAAAATTTTAACATTCCTGCAGTTTTTGAGGTTAGATTTGGTCAAAGCATCTTCTTCTAATTTAAAATTCTATTATTATCTTTAGAATATACTATGCTGTTTGTTAAAATAAAAGATTTAAATTTAAATGTTCATCATGTCGATCCCACAATGTAAAATGTAACATAGTGTGATTATCTTTTCAAACAATTTACGGCGGTTAAACAATACAAAATCTTGCCTGAAGATGATGTAGGCGGGACGATCGTTTCACCAATTTTATTTTACAAATACGCCACCCGGTCTATAGATGGATATTCATTCAAACGATGTACCGGATGTTTCTATAACGATATACCAATAAAAATTTTTCCAATTTACATTTTTAATATTATATACATATTCAATAAATTGCTGATGTAATACTTAATGTTACGTTAATATAAAGTTAAATGCTAAATAAAATTTTTGTGTGAGTTGAGATATCAAAGAAGGAAGCTAACAACAGATCCAATTTGCCTCATTTACTTTTTTGATATGGTTTAGTTTCTATGCATCAATCAATACTTTAAATTGAATATTTCCAAGGAAGTTAATGATCTGTCGAATAAGTCTATCTACATCCTCAAGGCGCACACAAAAGCATTTTCCAAGGTCTCTAATTGAACATAGTAGCGCAGAAAATGTTCCGCCAATTCACCATCTTCTAGGCCAGCATCCCTATTCTGTCCAGATGATAGCTTGGCCTGTAGTGTCCAGCAACCTGACTTTCTTCCTGTTCACGTTTAAGAAGGATTGCCTTAAACTTAATCTCTTTACAGTAGGTCCTTGTTTTACGGTCTCCAGATCTAAAGGAATTCCCAGTCGAGGAAGTTTCTTGTGAGTAGATGCACTCGAATAAAGTAAAATGAAAACCTTATCTAAGAGATTTTGAGGCGAAGGGAAATTTATATAACGCTCTAACTTTGCTCTATTGTGAAGAGTGGGTAGAAGCGTGGTTGGATCATTCTCAGCTACCATTATTCTTCAATCCTTTAGTGCTACAACTTTGGAAGAACTTCTTTCTACTTCTATATATTTTTCGTATCTTCAGAATCACTAAGTGGTAACTCTTTATAGACGCAGAAAGTGAAAAGTTTTCTTATTTCGTCATTTCTTTTGACGACAATCATTACAAAATCTGGCTGGGAATGGAATCGTGTGTAATTGGAAAATAATCAAAAATATGTAACACCGAATACTTATCCTTTAATTTTTTTTTATGAAACATCCGGTATAATGGCCATGTTTAGCTATAGGTATAATCTAGTCGATATTATAATGAGCCGAGCCGTCATATTAACGGCTAATACACACGCTTTTGCATATATTTACATGGGAAAATTGCTTGTTTTCTTAATAGAGTTGAGGCACTATCTTTTTCTTATCCTTTGTTATCGAAGTTACAGCCTCTCTCACGGCTCGGTTTGGCTTCATTTATTTTATCATTTCTTATGTCATTTCCACCATAATACACAAATTATATATAAAATGAATATTGTTACTGTTATTTATAGTATATGTACAGAGCATTTCAATGAAAACTATCCACCTCAGGCGTCACTTTCATGAAAAAATTAAAAATACGTCAAAAATCATATACTTATGATTTTTGAGTCTTATATACAATTACTCAGAGAAGCTAATAATCCCGAAATAACACAAATACTAGAAAATGATGATACCATGTTAGAGGCTTTGCTAACTAGTTTGAAAAAGCTACTGTGTAGCGAAACGCGTCACTAATTTTAATTTGAACGTCAGTTCAAAATAAATAATGAAGATTTAAACAAATTAAATTGTTTTATTTCATCAGTAGTATGGATCTTCATCAAGTAAAAGCCTCATCTATTCAATTCAAGATGGAACACCTCCACTCATTTTCTGCTCGGTAGATAGATAGACGAGGCCTAATTTTGGAATAGCCACCTAGGTTACCCGATTTAACCCCCCTAGACTTTTTTATGGGGATATCTTAAAACCAAAATTTATGCCTCTCAGCCAGCATCTATAGATAATTTACGTCAGAGAGTTATTCAAGAATGTCGAAAAATAATCCCAGAAATGTTACATAATATTCATTGTATGGAAACCAATGGGAGTCAATTTAAATGTTACTATAAGTAAATTGGAATAATCCGTAACTCCCAACTGACTTTTCACTTATATGTACTTAATTACAGTTACCTGTAAAAAATTGTCATATTTTAGTAAAGCGTGACCAATAGACGTTAAAGTTAATAGTTTAATACTATTATAACGCTTTACAAAATTTGAAAAATAAATTTCTCCAAGAAACAACAACTACTTCTCGGGCTATATGCCCCGACAGACATTGAATTACAGTTCTAAGTTAAACGGGGTTGGTATATCTGCAAGATATAACCAACCATTCTGGTTTGTGATTAGAAGGAATGCAAGATGGAACCAACCAACGTAGTCTCTAGTCCAGGATTATGATCTCAGGGCTTCTGAACGAATAGCATCTACCTTGTGATATTGTTCCTTCTAATCACAAACCAGAATGGTTGGTTCTATCTTGCAGATATACCAGCCCCGTTCAACTTAGAAGTGTAATTCAATGCCCGAGAAGTAGTTGTAGCTTCTTAGTGAATGGTCTGTTATTTGAAACATATTTTTCAAATTTTATAAAGCGTTAATAGTATTAAACTATTAACCTTGACGTTTTTCACTTATGTATTATACATTTTTGAAGAGGAGAATCCAACAATGCAATAATGTATAGGGTGTTTCATTTAAAAAATTGGAAATGGTGACCATAGGGGGTAGGGGGTTAAAGTTATAACGTCTACATAAGAGCGAAAAGATGATTTTTTTTACGTATTTTTTTATAAAAGTGACGCCTTCAGAAATATGTGGGATGGATAGTTTTCATTGGAATGCTCTGTACATTAATAATTATATCCCACGTAAACTTTCTCATCCACCTATTTAAATTGTCTATTTCAAGATCGCGTTATTGACCCACCGTTTAACCTAATATGTTTAAAATTTTTTATATTTTAAATATTATTTCTTATGGTTCTTACAAAAAGGTTTGTTAAACTTCGAGCTTTTTCATTAAAAATGAAAAAATTAATGAGCAGTTATTAAAAAATAAAATAAATTGATTAATATAGCAATTATACTTAGCTAAATTTAATTATATTTATGATAATAAATATTTATAAATGATTACAACAAAATATGGAATATAATAAATTATAAATTATTTTGGTAGCTGTGTAAAAAAATTTCTGATGCATTTAAAAAAATTTTTTTTAGCTACCTAACCTAAATAATATCATCTCCGAAAAACTTTGCACACCCTCAATTTTCAACATGACATGTGCATCACTCACACCTGCATATTTTAAGCTTTTGTAACAACGAACAGAATTCAATTTTGAGCAGGTAGAAATACTTCTTGCAAAAGTAGGATCTACGGACACGTTTTTACATCCATTAAATCTATTCAGAATAAACCGTTTTTTTTTTCTTTCCATATATTCAAATTCTATATACCACAATAAGCAAAGAAACTGAACATATATCACCCTGAAAAATACCCATCACCGACAGAAATTGTTTTGGTTGCTGCTTTATCCCAAATTTTTGGGAATCATGACAAATTCTTTGTGAGAATGTGAATTTTTATTCCTACTAATATTTTTTAACATAAATAAGAATAGAAGAATTTTTTCAAATTTTTTTTGTGTGAAAATTGATTAAAGTAATCCTGTATATTAATGAAACAATACTAAGGGCTTTAAATATTTATTGCATAATTTTTTTATTGTAATTTGTATCTGAGGAAATTTTCACAATAATAATCAAATATATAAAGAAAATAAATTTTTAACCCTAACTACAATGATTGATAATCCTGATGTTGCATATTTTGAAATTTCTGTTGTGGAATTTGATATTTGTTGTATTTATTTTATTAATTTTTGTTGTTATCTAATGAACTGTTTCTCAGAATGTTTTTTGCTTTATGTGGAATATCCAATACTTTATTTTGTAGGGTATTCCCCTGTGATTTATAAGTATTTTAGAAATTAATATGCCTTTTGTGGTTTCGAGAGGTTATTACAAATATTAGGAGAAAAATAGATTTGACGCCTCATTTGAAGTTTCATTTTAAATAATTATGAAAAATATTAAAATTATTTTTATGTTATAACAGCTGGGCCAGTTATCTAAATAATTTTCATAAATATAGAAAATATTTATAATGAAATACCAAAAACGAAGAACAATGTAAAAATATGATTAAATTAGAATTATTTATATATTTTCTCCCCCAAATCTTTTATTAATTTTTTAAAAGTAATCGTTTCCTCTGTTATTTATCATTTTTATTTATTTACAAAATTAAATATTTTGGTACGATATAATGGAATTAAATTCCAATTTAAAATAATTTTTTATTTTGAAATAGTTAATTTTACAGGTTTATCGAATTTTAGGCATAATTTCACTTACCGTCAGCTCTAGGACGTACGGGGCTGGGAGGTGGGGACCTAGGGGATCCCCCTGGAGGGCCAACCCCTTCCTCTTCAGAACTACTCGATGATGGAGTGCTTCCACGTGTAAAACCTTTATTATTATTGGTTCTGTTGTTGTAATAGAGTCCATTATTTTGCAATAACATCATGTGTTGTTGGGCAGCGTAATTATTAAAATGTTTCAATTGAGACGCAACGGTTGCGGAAGTTTTACTTTTGAATTTAGACATTGTAAAGTCCAACGGTTGGTCGGTTTCGTGGGGAGTTAAAATCATATGGCTGGGGGGTTGATGTAGTAACATTGACATATCACCTTTTGGCTTATTCCAATAGTGATGAGAAAAGTCTATGGTATTGTTGTTATTTTTAAACGATTTCGGTGTGTTTAAATTTTTATTTTGGAGGGTGGGCGAGGGGTTGGATTCTACCCACCTCCGAACTGTGTCACTTTTTAAATCCGCCAGATTCGCTAATTTTTCCAATAATTTCGAGCACTTAACAGTCATAAAGTCATTATGATATTATATCACACTGCACTCGATTGATATGTTGTATTGTCACTGTCACTAGACACGGGGTGAGATGTGTGAGGGTTGTTCACAGAATGTAGCTCGCGAAGTTGCCCCGTCTTGTTAGCGCCACTGACTATAGCCGTATAACAACGCGTATTTGCATCGAGTAAGATGCTGGAGTGGAAAGGAGGGGATGTGGACCCGGGCGTTAGCGTAGTGGGGCCTACGTCCGGCCAATAGCGCTCTGCCTGTATTCCGATATACAATAGTATATAAATTGTATGGATTATTTATTTATTCTATGTATTTATGTGAATATATGTATAGGAGCAAAAGGATTACAAGTTTCTTTCCTTTTCTTTTCTCCTGATGCTGATTTTAATGGCGTACTAAATCAATATAGATTGCAATTTAGATTATTTCTATACTTATAGCGATGTCTCTAACTTATTCATATACGTACAATACTCATGCTATTATAATAATCTATATATACAAAAATTTATAAAATTTGTAATATTAAAAAAAATAATTTTCAAATTAGAATTATTTCTATAATTAATAGTGATTTTTATCTCCTTATAATTTTTAAAAAATATTTTTAATTATGATTAGATTTTTTATACTTATTTATTGACAATTGTTTTCAATTCTCTTATTAAATATCTTCTGTTTCTTGTAGTTTTTTTAACTGTTAAATTGTAGGAGTTTTTGTTCCAGAATTTGTTTTTTGGTCTTTTCAATGATTTTACTTTGACTATTTATAAAATGGAAACCCTTCAGGTGAATTTTTTCCCTACTAAACTGGTCTTTTGAGAATACTCTTCTGAAACGTCAGTTCAATATTCATAGTTTTGTGATATTTACAAGACTTTTTACGTTGAAAATGCGTTTTTTCGAAAATTTCACGACAATATTTGTAGATGAAAGAATGATTTTATCAAAAAAGTCGATTTCTCGTCCAAAAAAAAAACCCGTTTCACAATTTTTTAGCATATTTCATGCTTTTTTTGAGAAATTTTGAACAAACATCTTAATGCTTGGAAATTTCTTTTAAAAATTTATTCACACATGTAAAATTTTCACTTATAATATCACAAGAGCTTAAATTATTTCTGGAAATTTTCTTGAGGGTACGAAAATTTTGATAATAATTTTCTTAAAATTTCATACTATAATTTGGAAAAAATCAAAATCAAATGTATGGAAACGGTTTGTTGAATTTTGTGACGAAAAGTTGTAAAATTCTTATATAAATTTTTCATTATTCACAGGGTATATTTACATTATTATTTAATGGTATCTTTTCAGCTGTCAAAAAATTTCCGGAAATTTTTTTAGTTGCCATGGTAACTAGTCAAAATTAAGACATCTTATTGGTTAAAAAGTAGAAGTGTGAAATTTTCTTCTGAATCGATTGGTGACCATTAAAACTTTCTAATTAGTAGAGTTTTGAGCCCTCGTTTCTGTTTTATTTATATTTATCAAATATTGTTGTTTTATTAAAAAAACTTCATTATGTGATTAATTAAATAAGTTTGTGTGCATTGAACAAATTTTTCTAACTGTTCAATCATTCTAATTAAAAGCATTTTTAAACGTTTTTATTGAAATTAACTGTACCATTTATTAAATACGGTTTTAAAAATAAGAGAAATTTGAAAACAGAAATAGTTAGCGTTTCATTCGTTTGCGGTTACAAATCATTTAGATTTATCACTTTGTTTTATATAAAAAAACTGAACTCGGTTACGTGTTTTTAGACTAAATAATTGAATAAAATTACTGGGGTCTGTAAACGTTTCGTTTATTTGTGTTTTTTTTTCATTGAGCAATTTTAGTATTAAATAATTCAGAATGTAATTACTATCAAATAATTGGGTGTCCAAAAAATACCAGTGCAAGGTAAAAGGACGAAAAAAAGCTCCACTTCCTCAGTAGATTCAAATACATCAACGTCTGAAGAGGAACTTAGATCCACATTACCAGATTCTGATGTTGATCAACTTGTAAGTAAGAAAAAGTTGAGAAAAATACTAAAAAGGACGTTCAAGGATTCAGACTCTGACGATGATGAAAAGGAAAAATCTAAAAAGAAAGAAAAACAAATGTAGAAATGTAAAAAAAGGAGAAGATAAATCTAAACTCGATAAGAGAAGATCGAAGATGAGCCTAAAGAAACAAATAAAAGGATTCGAAAGATAAGAAAGATATTCATATCCAATGAATCGTTTACCAATTAGTAATTTCTAACTTTAAAGGCCCATATTCCGTTAACGAAAATACTATATTTACAATTCATTTATTTCGATGATAATGTTGACACCATTCAACAAAATATTATCCTGATATTTTGGAATTGGTGCATTTCTAATACGAAAAGATTCGGCGCTCTCGCATTGGTTATTTTTTAGTATCAAATCTGAATATGCGTAGATCACAACCCCATATATATCTTGGGCGATATGAACAACGTATAACGACGTGATAAAAGTTGAGCGTCGCGACGCCCACTGGATTTTTACTTTTAAATCGCGAGTGAACGCCTCTCTTCCTATATACCGAGTTTCCGGTGATAAACGGAAAGCAGTGGTGTCGATGCAACAACGTTAAAAGGAAATATATTCAGAAATAATTTTATTCCACATTATCTTGGTTTTCCTTCTCCTTTATTTTTAAATACTCTGCCGAGCAAGAAATTTGAAAAATTGCAGATTTTTAAAAATTAAATGTATCAGCTTATATCTGCAAATTGTAAATTTACCTACTGTATTTTCGTAACATGGCATCAGACAACATAATTTATTTTTTTATTTATATATATTCTTGAAAACCCGTAATTGTTTGAAAAATTGATAATGATAACGATATAACTAATAACATGTATTACCCCCTCTTGCATTAATGACTGCTTGCGTTCGACGAGGCATACTCTGAATTAAGTTAAGGATTACCCTAACTCATCCCAGACATATTCGATTGGATTCATACCTGGACTGCACGCTGGCCAACTAAACCACCCAATTCCTATACTTCATCTAGATATTCACTTACAGCGTTTGGTCTTGCATTATCATACATTGCTCGCTCATTGTAACCATGAAATGCACAACATGTTCTTCCAGGACCTCCGTTACATATCTGTGAACAGTTAGAGAGCTATTCTCTACGAAAACCAACTCTGTACGTGCTTCTGAAGTGATACCTGCCCATACCATAACAGACCCACCACCAAATTTACGTCTACGGTCAATACAAGAGAGGCGTATCTTTCTCCGTGACTCATCTGTAAAGAGTACCTTGCTCCAGTCATCATCGTTCCATGCCAAGCGATTTCGAGCAAAATCCAATCTTGCGATTCGATGCTGGCCCTGTAGCCATCCTTTTGCAAGACAATCCATTATCACGAAGCCTTTTTCTAACTATCCATTTGCTAACACTAACATTTCTAACCGTTTGAAGCTGATTTTGCAGCAAAACCCGCAGAAGCAAACTTGACATCAACAAAACCCGATCATCTCTTTGACTCGTGACTCTTTTTCGCCCAGACCTGGGTCGTTTGGTTATAAGACCATTCTCCTGGTAGCGTTAGTACACATTTTGTGCAGCACAAAGGCTCTTACCAACAATTCTGGCGGTTTCACGTTGTCTTCTACCATCTTCTATCAACGCTACAATTCGTGCAACGGCAATAAGACCTAGAGGCATTGTGGCCAACTATGACAAGTAGCATCCATCCAATAATATTACTTTCATCGCCTACTAGACTTATGATTCCTTGATTAGTTTTATTTTCAAAAATTATTTTCAATTTCTCAAATTATTTAAAGTGACCTAAATTTTTTGGTTGGCAGTGTATTTTTGCTTCCCATATTAGTCTGTCTTGTGTTTAATTTGTTGCAAATATCCCAAATCAAGGATGTTCTTAAGCATAATATCAATATTTTTATGAAAACTAATACTAAATGAAACTGGCCAAAACATTGGTTTATTATAAAAATGTAGGGGTAGCGATAAATATTTTACTACCCCCATAAGTTTACCCTTAGACACGTGGCACGATAAATTCACATTTTTTAAGAGTTTAGAACATAGTAAATTAATTTTTCGTCGAAAAAATACCATGTTGAGTTGATTTTAATTATAATTATTCCTTTTTTAAATTAAACTATATGAATTTATTAGTGGATAAGAGGTATTGAGTGACATGAAAACAAGCCTTGTTAATATTTATACAGAGTGGTCCGTAAGTAATGGTCCAAAGTGAAATGGCCTAAAAATACTACAATTTGACGCAACTTGCTGTAATAAAATCCTGATAATAAAAAAGATACAGGGTGGCAAAGTTGAAATGGAAAAAAATGTTTTTTCTCAGTAACTTGAAAGATTTTGGATATACAAAAGTGAAAATTTTAAGATAGGAGTTTTAGGGCCTGAGAAATCATATACGTTTGGATGTATTTTCTAGAGGGCGCCACATGAGCTATGTTGTTGGTATAACTTTTTTATTGAAAAATATTAAAACTAAATCATTTTTGCGACAAAAAGATATACCTATCATTAGTTTCATTCGCATTTTAAAAAACCCCCTACACAATTTTTATTTCATTTATTAGCACAAATAATAACTTTAGTAGGAGCTGATGTCAGCAAATTTATCCTCACGTAACAAAAGAACGGTATTTTCAACACGAATTCAAAATCATTGTTTGGTGCGTGGGGTAATTAGCGAACATTTTCTAGGACCACACGAGTTGCCCCAAGGATTAAATGGTAACAATTCACATTTCCTACAAAATGAGTTAATTGATATGCTCGATGATTTACCACTCAATTTTGGGACATAACATGTTTATACAGGATGGGGCTCCTTCACATTACACTCTTGAAGTACGAAACTTTGTAAACACCCTGTTTCCTGAAAGATGGATTGATCGAGGTAATCCCTTTCCTTGGCCACCACGCAGTCCAGAATACAACCCTTTGGATTTCAGTATATGGGGCACAATGAAGGAAATAGTTTACAGAAACCCTATAAATAGTCGAGTTCAACTTTTTACACCAATGACATTATTTAATATTAGGCGATTTTTCGTGAAACGCATTGATAAATGTATCGAGATGAATGGCGCACATATACAATAATCACTGTAAAAATAATATTTAAATGTTGTTGTATTTTTCCTTGTTTTCTTAATTAGAAGGTATTGAGTCCATAATGGTTGCTTTATTAATACGTCAAATAAATAAAATTAATAGTTATTTGTGTATTTAGAGCGTAAAGTAACAGATTGCCGCTTGAGAAAGAATGTTGCCGCGCGACGCGATCTTTCGAAAGCGGCAATCTGTTACTTTACGCTCGAAAAACACACATAATTTTTTCTACAGACGCCCTTTTAATAATTAAAACAGTTTTTTATATTATCTTAGGTTATAATAGGAGTGCTAGAATAATCGTCATTTCCGCTATTCATCGTGATTAACCTTAAAAAGATCTACTGACTAGGGATGTTAAAAAATAATCGATTTTTATATAAATCGATTAATATTTTCTTGTAATCGATTTTTATAGTAATATTAATCGATTTTATAAATTACGTGTTTACATCGATTTTCGGAAACGGCTCGTATTATTTATTGACTATTTTTCAAAATTTTGACAACTTTTGACGATTATTTACCATTTCTCAAAATTTTGACAATTATTGACCATTTTTGACTGTTTTTCAAAATTAGTGACCATTTTTCCAAAATTTTGATAATGTTTGACCATTTTTCAAAATGATGACAATTTTTAACCATTTTTGATAGTTTTTGATCATTTTTGACAATTTTTCAAAATTTCAGACCATTTTTCAAAATGATTGATCATTTTTGACAATTGTTGACAATAATGGACCATTTTTCCAAATTTTTGACCATTTTTGACAATTATAGACTATTTTTGATAATTATTGACAATTGTTGACAATTATGGACCATTTTTCCAAATTTTTGACCATTTTTGACAATTATTGACCATTTTTGACCATATTTCAAAAACTTTAACAATTTTTGACAATCATCAACTATTTTTCAAAATTTTGATAATTTTTAACAATAATTGTTCATTTTTGACAATTTTTGACAATTTTTGACCACTTTTGATAGTTTTTGATAATTATTGGCCATTTTTGACAATTTTTCAAAATTATTGACCATTTTTGATAGTTTTTGACAATTATCGACCATTTTTCAAAATTTTAACAATTATTGACCATTTTTGACAATTATTGACCATTTTGACTGTTTTTCAAAATTAGTGACCATTTTTCCAAAATTTTGATAATGTTTGACCATTTTTCAAAATGATGACAATTTTTAACCATTTTTGATAGTTTTTGATCATTTTTGACAATTTTTCAAAATTTCAGACCATTTTTCAAAATTATTGACCATTTTTGACAATTGTTGACAATAATGGACCATTTGTCCAAATTTTTGACCATTTTTGACAATTATAGACTATTTTTGATAATTATTGACAATTGTTGACAATAATTATGGACCATTTTTCCAAATTTTTGACCATTTTTGACAATTATTGACCATTTTTGACCATATTTCAAAAACTTTAACAATTTTTGACAATCATCAACTATTTTTCAAAATTTTGACAATTTTTAACAATAATTGTTCATTTTTGACCATTTTTGATAGTTTTTAACAATTATTGGCCATTTTTGACAATTTTTCAAAATTATTGACCATTTTAGATAGTTTTTGACAATTATCGACCATTTTTCAAAATTTTAACAATTATTGACCAATTTTGACAATAATTGTCCATTTTTGACAGTTTTTGACAATTTTTGAGTTTTGGACAATTTTTGACCATTTTTGATAGTTTTTGACAATTATTGACCATTTTTGACAATTTTTGAAAATTTTTGACAATTATCGACCATTTTTCAAAATTTTAACAATTATTGACAATTTTTGACAGTTTTTGACAATTTTCGACAATTATTGACAGTTTTTGACAAAAATTGTCCATTTTTAACAGTTTTTGACAATATTTGACAATTTTTGACAATTATTGACCATTTTTGAACATATTTCAAAATTTTTGACAATCTTCATATAATTTTATTCAATTTTTAATCTGATAAATTGTCAAATATTCACCAATTGAGTTAATTCGGAGGGCGTGGTTTGATTAAATAAGCGAGCGAAAAAGATTCCTTTTTTGGGCTAGAGCGTAAAGTAACCATCCTCGGCATTTGTCGACTTTACGATTTCATTTGAATATAGTAATTAGTCATTTTACGCGCGACTGTAGAAAAAATTATGTACAGGGTTTTTAAAATGCGAATATTTTGAAAACTAACAGCCTTTGAGACTAAAGATAGGTATACTTTTTTTTCCAAAATTGATGTAATTTTAATATTTTTCAATAAAAAGCGAGATAGCGTTAACGATAAAAAAGTTAAGCGCACAGTTATACCAACAACATAGCTCATGTGGCGCCCTCTAGAAAATACATCCAAACGTATACGATTTCTCAGGCCCTAAAACCCCTATATCTTAAAATTTTTACGTTTGTATATCCAAAATCTTTCAATTTACTGAGCAAAAACATTTTTTACATTTCAACTTTGCCACCCTGTATCTTTTTTATTATCAATATTTTATTGAGGCAAGTTGAATCAGATCGTAATATTTTGAGGCCAAGAATCTTCTATTTCAATTTGCACCATTACTTACGGACCACCCTGTATAAGTAAGAAGATTGTTACAGTTCAAAAAATACAACCACAACTTATTGACGGTAAATGAAAGTTGATGTTGCGATTTTGAAATCAGTCGTTCAAATTTTTGTAGTTTTAGTTTAGGCACTTAATTACCCAGTACTTCCAACAAAACAAAACCAATCATTGGAAGAAAAACATTAGATGAGCAGATTCGCTGGAGACAAGAGTCACTAATAATTTCAGAAGCCTCCAAAATATTTAGAGGAAATTTAAATATTCCTAATAATTTATCACAGTTAGAATATCCATTCGATTTTTTTAATGACGATTTAATTAAGCTAATCTACATTAAACTCAGTACAAAAGGAACCTAATAAACCAGCAACAGTTTCACCAAATTATAGGTATTCTTATATTTTCATCTGTTTCACGTGTTTCTTCAATTCGGGAACTTTGGCACCCGATTATGGGTAATGATATGGTAAAAGGAACTATGGGAATCAACAGTTTTAAAAGCATCCGCTCTGGTATCCATTTCTACGATAACACTAATAATTTACCAGCTAATGATCCCACCAGAGATAAACTATTTAAGTTGCGTCCTATCATTGACAATTTGAACAATAAATTTTGTAGTGTGCCCATGGGTGATGAAAAAGTTTATTCAACCGAAATTAAACATTCGTTACGGCAATACAATCCAAGAAAACCCAAAAAATGGGGGTTTGGCTTACAAGTTCGAGATATATTCAGGAAAATGTTAGTAACTGTAGATGTAGAGACAGATATAGGAGCAACCTTCCCTTCCCCTCATCGCTGAGTTAAGGATATCTTTGCATTGGGCACAATACGAAGATATCGCATCCCAAACAATCTATTTGGTGATGAGAAAACTAGGAAAACAAATGGAAGGAGAAATGTTGAAGAATTTGTCACAGAAGATGATAATTGCCCAATTTCTCTTGTGCATTGGAACGATAATGATCTCGTATCTGTGACATCCAGTTTATGTGGTGTGGAGCCTGTTGGCACCATACAAAAGTATGTCAGGAATCAAAAACAATATGTCCAAATATTATTAAAATCTATAACAAACACATGGGTGGTGTAGATTTAATGGACGATACAAAATAACCATGAAAAGTAACAAATAGTATTTTCGCTTATTTCACCGTTTTGCTTGATTTAAGTATAGTCAATGCCTGGGTTCTTTATATACCCAAAAAGGCAAAACGGAGTCTCAGAAGCAATTTCGAGTTGAATTGGCACACAGTCTATGTAAAATTGGAAAGTGGGCGATCTTCCAGCGCTACAATTAGAAGAAGATCTGCTTTCCCAAGACTACCAGCAAGTTCGTACAGAGGGATTTGAGCACTGGCCTGGATTTGAGGAAAAAATAAAAGGTGAGCAGTCGTCGGACAGCCGACAGAAACTTGCTTCGTACGCACAATAGAATGCGAGGTTGGGAAAACCATCAATAAAAATACGCGCAATAGAATGCGATGTTGGGAATTACATTAGGCCCAGTACGTTCTACTGAGTTTTATTTTATATTTTATTAACCATTTTTTCAAAATTTTTGACCATTTTTTCAAAATTTTGACAATCTTTGACAAATACTGACCAATTTTGACAGTTTTGACAATTATTGATCATCTTTGACAATTTTTCAAAAATTTTGACCATTTTAGATAATTTTTCCAAATTTTAACAATTATTGACCATTTTTGACAATTTTTCAAAAAGAAAGAGACACGCGATACTCTCTCTCTCTCTCTCTCTCTCTCTCTTCCGACCGTTTGGGAATACACGCCGGCACGAGGGATTCCCAAACGGTCGGAAGAGAGAAAGAGAGAGAGAAAGAGAGAGAGAGAGAGAGATAGAGAGAGAGAGAGAGAGAGAGAGAGAGAGATAGAGAGAGAGAGAGAGAGAGAGAGAGAGAGAGAGAGTGAGAGTGAGAGTGAGAGTGAGAGTGAGAGTGAGAGTGAGAGTGAGAGTGAGAGTGAGAGTGAGAGTGAGAGTGAGAGTGAGAGTGAGAGTGAGAGTGAGAGTGAGAGTGAGAGTGAGAGTGAGAGTGAGAGTGAGAGTGAGAGTGAGAGTGAGAGTGAGAGTGAGAGTGAGAGTGAGAGTGAGAGTGAGAGTGAGAGTGAGAGTGAGAGTGAGAGTGAGAGTGAGAGTGAGAGTGAGAGTGAGAGTGAGAGTGAGAGTGAGAGTGAGAGTGAGAGTGAGAGAGAGAGTGAGAGAGTGAGAGAGAGAGAGAGTGAGAGAGTGAGAGAGAGAGAGAGAGAGTGAGAGAGATGAGAGAGTGAGAGAGTGAGAGAGTGAGAGAGTGAGAGAGTGAGAGAGGGAGAGAGGATGAGAGTGAGGAGAGTGAGAGAGTGAGAGAGTGAGAGAGTGAGAGAGTGAGAGAGTGAGAGAGTGAGAGAGTGAGAGAGTGAGAGAGTGTGAGAGCGTGAGAGAGTGAGAGAGTGAGAGAGTGAGAGAGTGAGAGAGTGAGAGAGTGAGAGAGTGAGAGAGTGAGAGAGTGAGAGAGTGAGAGAGTGAGAGAGTGAGAGAGTGAGAGAGTGAGGAGAGTGAGAGAGTGAGAGAGTGAGAGAGTGAGAGAGTGAGAGAGTGAGAGAGTGAGAGAGTGAGAGAGTGAGAGAGTGAAGAGAGTGAGAGAGTGGAGAGTGAGAGAGGGTAGTGAGAGAGTGAGAGAGTGAGAGGGAGTGAGAGAGTGAGAGAGTGAGAGAGTGAGAGAGTGAGAGAGTGAGAGAGTGAGAGAGTGAGAGAGTGAGAGAGTGAGAGAGGTGAGAGAGTGAGAGAGTGAGAGAGTGAGAGAGTGAGAGAGTGAGAGAGTGAGAGAGTGAGAGAGTGAGAGAGTGAGAGAGTGAGAGAGTGAGAGAGTGAGAGAGTGAGAGAGTGAGAGAGTGAGAGAGTGAGAGAGTGTGAGAGAGAGAGTGAGAGTGACAGTGAGAGAGATGAGAGGCGTGCTGCTGTGTAGCCTACGAAAGAGAGGAGAAGAAGGCGGCTGTGGGAAGAGAGGAAGAGAGGGAAGAGAGTTAGCGCAGCGGGCGGCCGAGAAAGAGACGAAGAATGAGTCATCGCGTGCTGAACGCTTTTTTCGTAACATCACACGTTTCACGAGTTCACTTTCTCGGCCGCCCGCTGCGCTAACTCTCTCTTCTCTCTTCCTCAGTCGCCTTCTTCTTCTCTCTTTCGTAGGCTACACAGCGGCACGCCTCTTTCTCGCGCTCTCTCTGTCTCTCTCTGTCTCATACACGTCGGCACGGGGGATTTCCAAACGTCGGAAGAGAGACAGAGAGAGAGAGAGAGTATCGCGCGTCTCTCTCTCTAATTGCCAAATATGTTAAAATTTTTTAAAAATTGTCAAAAACAGTCAAAATTTTGAAAAAATGGTCAATAATCATAAAAGACTGTCAAAAATGGTCAATGATTGTTAAAAATTGTCAAAAATGGTCAATAATTGTCAGAATCTGTTAAAAATTTTCAAAAATTGTTAAATATCTCAAAAAATGGTCAAAAATAGTCATTAATTGTTAAAATTTTGGAAAATGATCAAAAATTGTTAAATATTTTGAAAAATTTACAATAATTGTCAAAATTTTTGAAAATTGTCAAAAATTGTCGATAATTGTCAGAAACTGTCAAAAAAGGTCAATAATTGTTAACATTTTGAAAAATGGTCAAAATCTGTTAAAATTTTGAAAAAATTGTCAAAATAATTATTGAAAAATGTCAAAAATGGACAATAATTGTTGAATATTGTCAAAATTTTTGAAAAATGGTCAAAGATTTGGAAAAATTGTCAAAAACTGTCAAAATTTTGAAAAAATGGTCAATTATCATAAAAGACTGTCAAAAATGATCAATAATTGTTAAAAATTGTCAAAAATGGTCAATAATTGTTAAAAATTGTCAAAAATGGTCAATAATTGTCAGAATCTGTTAAAAATTTTCAAAAATTGTTAAACATTCCAAAAAATGATCAAAAATAGTCATTAATTGTTAAAATTTTGAAAAATGATCAATTATTGTTAAATATTTTGAGAAATTACAATAATTGTCAAAATTTTTGAAAATTGTCAAAAATGGTCGATAATTGTCAGAAACTGTCAAAAAAGGTCAATAATTGTTAACATTTTGAAAAATGGTCAAAATCTGTTAAAATTTTGAAAAAATTGTCAAAATAATTATTAAAATATGTCAAAAATGGTCAATAATTGTTGAAAATTGTTAAAATTTTTGAAAAATGGTCAAATATTTTGAAAAATTGTCAAAAATGGTTAATAATTGTCAGAAACTGTCTGAAATGGTCAATAATTGTAAAAATTTTGAAAAATTGTCAAAAATGATCAATAATTGTCAGAACCTGTCAAAAATGCTCAAAAATTGTCAATAACCGTTAAAATTTGAAAATATGGTTAAAAATTGTCAAAATTTTTGAAAAAAATGGTCAAAAATTGTCAAAATTTTTGAAAAAATGGTCAAAAATTTACGAAAAATGGTCAAAACAAGCTTCTGTCGGTGGTCCGTTGACCGCTCACCTTTTTTATTGGTGATCGACGCAAAATCGAAATGGGTCGAAGTCGAACCTGTAAAAACAGCTCCAACATCTTTCACAGCCATTGAAAAACATTTTCGCTCGATACGGATTTCCAGAAGTCCTCGTATCTGACAACGCATCAATTTTCATGAGTGAAACTTTCACAGAGTTCTGCAAGGTAGCTGGGATTTTTCACACGCAAATAGCACCGGGACATCCTTCTACCAACACAAATTATCAGCCATGAAAGACAAACCACTTACCATTTACCAAAAAGTTCGAGAAATACTTTTTCGCTACAGAGACACTCCACTTGCCAATGGGAAGACACCTTCAGAAGGGTTCTTCCACAGGCAGATCCGCACACATTTGGACGCCCTGAAACTGACCAAAGTAGTGCAACCAGCGGTACCATCCAGACCAGCACGACATTTAAGTGTTGGAGACCTAGTGTTAGCACGCTACTACAGAAACAACAAAAACTCGTGGAAATTTGGACAGCTGCACTACTCAGTAAAATCGTACGATGGGTTCATATTCAAGCGTCACGTCGACTAATTGATCAAGTCAATAAAAGGAAAGTGGCATTTGCGGATGAAGAGCATCAAGAGATACCAGACCTTGGCAACTTGGTCACAATTCGAGCAGGACCAAGCCAACGCCCAGAGCAATCGATGCCTGTTCGTCCTCCAGTCTCTTCACCCAATGAAGACCAACAGCCACGCCGTCCTGCCAGGACTCATCGCTTGCCTCAATATCTAAGAGTCTACATCATAGGCTGAAATAATTCAAGTATGGGAGAATTGTAGTGACTAGTCATAAGATGTAGATTCCACAAAGTAAGGGTCCAAACAGTAAATTTTAGTCATAAGATGTTTAGTATTAGTAGTAAGTAATAAATATAGCTATGTTAATGTTAGTGTATGTGTGAATTCTTCTGTAAAATATGAACCAGTTAACGCCCTTCAATATCATTTATAGTACTTCGGTCACAATAATGATTGAGCACATATCAGTTAGCCTAATGTTTTTAAATTCATGCAGTTAAGGGTTAATATACGTAAATACTGTATAGACCTATAGAGTTGTTCTAAGTACATCCTACTAAATATAGAGCAGTCGGAGTATGTTTCAAAAATTCCTTCAACTAAATTTGGATTTTTTTTCAGTCTCGTCTTCTATGCAAAGTTGTTCATCTAAAAGTACGAATGCCATTTTAGGAATTCATTAAACAAATCTTCTTGCAATTAAATGCCTTAATTAACACGAACAGTTGAAATAAGGTTTAATGATAGAAAACAACAAATATTTGCATACAACATAAAACGTTAATGTGACATTTGAGTTGGTCGAACAAAAACTTGATTGAGAGATTAATTCCGTGCGCTACTATTGTCTAATAGTTTAATGGCATATTCTTAAGGCGCGTTTAAATTATCCTCGCCACGAATCACGAAGCAAGATTCGTGTCGAGTAAACCGAGACAGGTTTGCGCAGTCTAAAAACTGGGCAGTTTTAAAAAGCATTGATGCTGCACCATAACGCCATCTTTACCGTTTACGTTTACTAAACTACTATTCATTGAATATTCGACAAAAGTTGAAGGAATTTGTGATGCCTTTTGGCCCAATATAATAATAAATATTTAAAATAAGAATAAATTCCCTTGATCTTATTTCAACAAAACGTTCGAACATTTCATTATCATATAAATAAATTAAGAAGGTTATTGTCAAGTTCAAGCGTGAAGCAACACTAAACAATTATATGTTTATTTGGTTTACTCGAACTTGACTGGATTATATAAATATACATTTAGTATTTATCATAGGAGAAGTCGATGTAGAATACTGGAAAAAAGACTATTCTTTATAGTTGAATAGTCAGCTAGTAGTAATCAGTAACCATTACGTATAAGTATGCTATACGGCTAGGTACTTATGCATAGCATTAGTTTAGTAAGTAGTTTAATGTATTTAGTAAATAAACCAAACATATCCCAGTGCAAGAAGTAGTTGTTTCATTCTCTTAAGATGATCCTCCATGTGACCTGCAACACCACCTATTCAGAGGCCCTTCCACACATATAACCTAACCAAGTATCCATCGATGACGCATATATTACAAATTTAGTAAATTTCAAAGTTAGACAATGATGTATAAAGCAGGTTGTTTCGTGTTTTTAGTTTATCAAAACTACCGTTAATCAATTTAAAACCTCTACAAGCAGTTTGCGATGACCTAATTTAACACAAAATCTGTGAGAAATTTAAGAAATGAAGTGGTGTTTGCGAAACTGATCTTTATATAAACATCTTTTTAGGTAAAAAAACTCAAAGTAGGTCGTTCGGGTACAGAAACGTAAAACCTTTAAAAAAAATCCATTTCCTGGGAACCGCTATAATACCTTTCATACAAAAGATTTTATGATAAAACGTTTTTTGCACCTTGAATTTTGCATCTCCCTTTTTTATATATTTTTTTTGTATGCATGGGCATTTTTTAGGAAACCGTACGGTGAATTAGGGTTTTGTAACCAATATAGGGATCCGAATAATTGTTAAATTCGTGAGAACTCATTTTTTATTCTTACATAATTTTGGAAGATTGATCAACAATGACGTACACCTCTTTTTTGAGAGTGTTACCAAAAATACTTTTCTCTAATCCTTTTATAAGGGTTTGTCCATTGTTTTTTTTCTCAAAAAGTTTAACCGAAAATAAAAGTGAATGAAAAAATTTAGAAAAGGGTACTAAAGTTTCAATAAATTATACAAATAAACTCATCGAAATTTAATTTATTTAAAAATTTCAAACGAGAACTATCCTATTTTTTTTTAAATTATTATTGTCGCCGATAAAAATTAAAAAGAATATTTGAAAAAGCGAACTGCAGATATTTTATAACATACATATTGTCCTGTACGTATTGATTTTAATGTTGCAGCGCAGAATTTCGGCCCTTATGTTTCATGAATATTGGATCTCGTATTCGGTATGCGGATTCGCGCAACGCTCTTCAATAATAAACACGTTATATTCAGGCAGGTGCGCCGCCTCCAGCCGGGACATTTTTAGGGATCTACGGGGATTTTTTGATCAAACTAAATGATAATTTATTCAATACTCTAGGTTTTATTTAACAAGATGTTTACTTATAAAAAACATTTAATTTAAGAATGTAAATTAGGTAAACTGGGTGTGATAATAATGTAAAAAACTCCAATATTTAGAAACGGCTGACAAACTCCTGTATGGTTTTATTGAATTCGGAATATCCTGCCAAGGATATTCCGATGATATTGTCATAACAGCCAGAGGAAAAATCGAAAATAACGTTTATCTACGACCACCATTAAAATTAAGCATTTACAAACTCATATAAATTCGTGAAATTACATTTTATATATACGTCTAAAGCGTGCGAAAAAGAACAATGCTTATTAAATGGAAGTTTCATTTTAACACCCAAATCAGTGCGAAAAAGTACAATGCTTTTTAAATGGGATAATCATTACTTATAACACTCTTTTTTATTTGTATATTTATTAAGTTACCCTATAGATAATTTTGTGTTTTGTTTTCTGTCAAAGGATTTTCTGTAATTGTAATAATTTTGTACTGTCATTAAGAAGTGTGAAACGTGAATGGCCAATAATTGTCAGAATCTGTCAAAAATTGTTAAAAATGGTCAAAAATGGTCAAAAATGGTCAAAAATGGTCGAAAATGGTCGAAAATGGTCAAAAATTGTTAAAAATTGTTAAAAATTGTTAAGAATTGTTAAAAATTGTCAAAAATTGTCAAAAATTGTCAAAAATTGTCAAAAATTGTTAAATATTTTAAAAAATTGTCAAAACTAGCCAATAATTGTCAAAATTTTTGAAATTTATCAAAAATGGTCAATAATAATCAGAAACTGTCAAAAATGGTCAAAAATTGTTAAAATTTTGAAAAAATGGTCAATAATTATAAAAAACTGTCAAAAATTGTCAATAATTGTTGAAAATCGTCAAAAATTTTGAAAAATTGTCAAAAATGGTCAATAATAGTAAGAAACTTTCAAAATGGTCAATAATTGTTAAAATTTGGAAAAATGGTCAAAAATTGACAATATTTTGAAAAAATAGTCAATAATTATAAAAAACTGTCAAAAATTGTCAATAATTGTTGAAAATCGTCAAAAATTTTGAAAAATTGTCAAAAATGGTCAATAATTGTAAGAAATTGTCAAAAATGGTCAATAATTGTTAAATTTTGAAAAAATAGTCAATAATTATGAAAAACAGTCAAAAATGGTCAATAATTGTTAAAAATTCTCAAAATTTTTGAAAAATTGTCAAAAATGGTCAATAATTGTCAGAACCTGTCATATATGGTTAATAATTATCAAAATTTGGAGAAATGGTCTAAATTGGCCAAAATTTTTGAAAAATTGTCAAAAACGATCAATAATTGTCAAGACTGTCAAAATTGGTCAATAATTGTCAAGACTGTCAAAATTGGTCAATAATTGTCAAAAATGGTCAATAATTGTTAAAATTTGAAAAAAATGGTCAAAATTTTTGAAAAAATGGTCAATAATTGTCAAGAATTTTGAAAGTTATCAAAAATGGTCAATAATAATCAGAAACTGTCAAAAATGGTCAATAATTGTCAAAAATGGTCAATAATTGTAAGAAATTGTCAAAAATGGTCAATAATTGTTAAATTTTGAAAAAATAGTCAATAATTATGAAAAACAGTCAAAAATGGTCAATAATTGTTAAAAATTCTCAAAATTTTTGAAAAATTGTCTAAAATGGTCGATAATTGTCAGAACCTGTCATATATGGTCAATAATTATTAAAATTTGGAGAAATGGTCTAAATTGGCCAAAATTTTTGAAAAATTGTCAAAAACGATCAATAATTGTCAAGACTGTCAAAATTGGTTAATAATTGTCAAAAATGGTCAATAATTGTTAAAATTTGAAAAAAATGGTCTAAAATGGTCAAAATTTTTGAAAAAATTGTCAATAATTGTCAAGAATTTTGAAAGTTATCAAAAATGGTCAATAATAATCAGAAACTGTCAAAAATGGTCAATAATTGTTAAAATTTGGAAAAATGGTCAAAAATTGACAATATTTTGAAAAAATAGTCAATAATTATAAAAAACTGTCAAAAATTGTCAATAATTGTTGAAAATCGTCAAAAATTTTGAAAAATTGTCAATAATTGTAAAAAATTGTCAAAAATGGTCAATAATTGTTAAAATTTGGAAAAATGGTCAAAAATTGACAATATTTTGAAAAAATAGTCAATAATTATGAAAAACAGTCAAAAATGGTCAATAATTGTTAAAAATTCTCAAAATTTTTGAAAAATTGTCAAAAATGGTCAATAATTGTCAAGACTGTCAAAATTGGCCAATAATTGTCAAAAATGGTCAATAATTGTTAAAATTTGAAAAAAATGGTCTAAAATGGTCAAAATTTTTGAAAAATTGTCAAAAATGGTCCATAATTGTTGAAATTTGAAAAAATGGTCAAAAATTGTCAAAATTTTTGAAAAGCTGTTAAAAATGATCAATATTTGTCAAAAATCGTCAATAATTGTTAAAATTTGGAAAAATTATCAAAAATGGTAAAGAATTTTGAAAGTTATCAAAAATGGTCAATAATAATCAGAAACTGTCAAAAATGGTCAATAATTGTTAAATTTTTGAAAAATGGTCAAAAATTGTTAAAATTTTGAAAAATTGTCAATAATTGTAAGAAACTGTCAAAAATGGTCAATAATTGTTAAAATTTGGAAAAATGGTCAAAAATTGACAATATTTTGAAAAAATAGTCAATAATTATGAAAAACAGTCAGAAATGGTCAATAATTGTTAAAAATTCTCAAAATTTTTGAAAAATTGTCAAAAATGGTCAATAATTGTCAAGACTGTCAAAATTGGCCAATAATTGTCAAAAATGGTCAATAATTGTTAAAATTTGAAAAAAATGGTCTAAAATGGTCAAAATTTTTGAAAAATTGTCAAAAATGATTAATAATTGTCAAAAATGGTCAATAATTGTTAAAATTTGAAAAAATGGTCAAAAATTGTCAAAATTTTTGAAAAGCTGTTAAAAATGATCAATATTTGTCAAAAATCGTCAATAATTGTTAAAATTTGGAAAAATTATCAAAAATGGTAAAAATTTTTGAAAAATTGTCAAAAATGATCAATAATTGTCAAAACTGTCAAAATTGGTCAATAATTGTCAAAAATGGTCAATAATTGTTAAAATCTGAAAAAATGGTCTAAAATGGTCAATATGTTTGAAAAATTGTTAAAAATGATCAATAATTGTCAAAACTGTCAAAATTGGTCAATAATTGTTAAAATTTGGAAAAATGGTCTAAAATGGTCAAAATTTTTGAAAAATTGTAAAAATGATCAATAATTGTCAAAACTGTCAAAATTGGTCAATAATTGTAAAAAATGGTCAATAATTGTTAAAATTTCAAAAAATGATCAAAAATAATTGTCAAAAATTTTGAAAAAATGGTCAATAATTGTCAAAATTCGAAAAATGGTCATTTTATTGTGCATAAGAAGCTAGCTTCTGTCTGCGGTCCGACGACCGCTCACTTTTTTTTTTGGTTGGCGTAACACTAAAAAAATTAAAAATTGGACGGAAAATGTTCTTATTGCATATTTCTCGGAAAAGTCAATGGAAATCATCAACGTTATGGTCCCATTATTCAATGTTGAAAACTACCATAAATTTAAATTTAAACAGTTTCATAAACTTATTACCTTCATAAAACGACAATCAGAGAGCCATAAACCAAAAAAATCAAAAATTTTCACAAGAGACTAGATTTTGGATTTTATAAATGGAGAATTTCTTATGATGAAGGTAGGCAATAATTCAAACACGATTATTAAAAAGAGAGGTTATGTAATATATAATTAAGGGAAATTATTTTTAATGTGGTCGTAGATAAAACATTGTATGATACTCATGCGTGAATTACTTTTGCGCACTCGTTGCGAAAAAAATTAACTAGCTACGCTCGTGCCTTTCATTTTCGCAACTCGTGCGCAAAAGTATCACTTCACGCACTAGTATCATAAATAACTATTTTGACATCGTACAAAAAGGGCCTGAACCATACAAATAATTGGTATAGGCAAGTGGGACTTAACATCAATCCCACCAAACCCATCTTAATAGCCTTCACTAAGAAAAGAAAACTCAACCTCAAAACCATTAAACTTGATGGGAGCGAGGTTGAATGGAGACAAGAAGTAAGAATCTAGGTTTGACTCTAGACAGTAAATTCCCGTGAAACAAACACGAAAAGGAGATTATATACAAAGCAAAACTGGCTCTAGTGATGCGCAAGAATCTGGCAGGGAGAAATTGGGGTTGTAACCCAAAAATCCTGAGCTGGATAGTGAGACCAATTATCACTTATGGAGCCATTGCGTGGAGTAGTAGAACTAGCCTATTAACGATAAAGGGAAAACCTCTCCAAAATTCAAAGATTAGTCTGTATACAGGAGCAATGAGAACATGCCCAACGGCAGCCATGGAAGTTATTCTCAACCTCACACCACTACATATGGTGGTGGAAAGTGTTGCAGAAAGAACAAGATACAGACTAAGTAGAGAGGGAATCATTAAAAAAAACCACCTCCTTACTCCTTAGAAATCAGAAAATCTGGGACATGCCACAAGATGGTATAATTTCAAAGAAATTCGTTACGGAATTAGGCAACAAGAAGGAATGGGATCCAAATACCAGGCTTGGAAAGAATGACATTCAATGGTACACAAACGGCTCAAAAGCAATAGAAGGAACTGGGATAGGAGTGTACGGGCCAGGAACCAAACACTCTGGAAGCTTGGGAAAAACCCCGAGTATCTTTCAAGCGGAAATTCACGCCATAAGAAAGTGTGCCCAGTTCAATATTGATAAAGGATATAGAAGGCAAAGGATTATCATAATGTTGGATAGTAAAGCACTAAGCCCTTGTGTAATCGGTTCCAAAATAGTGTGGGAATTCCTAGGCAATGAACTAGGTGAGAACAATATAGACACCTTATAGTGGATTCCAGAACCCACTGGAATAGAAGGAAATTAAATAGCAGAGAGAGATTGAAACACTCTTTTGGGTGCCGGAACTCTTTTGCGGTAATGTAATATTGGAAGAAATAGACAAAGCCGAAAAAAAGAGAAGATCTGACCATTGGAAAGATCTAGTAGGATCAAAAATTCTTCTGGGTGACTACAACCTGATGAGATCAAATGAATGCATAAGTTAAAGTAAAACTGCACTAAGAGTTTTAACAGGGATCCTAACGGGACATGGTCGCCTAAATGGGCACCTAAAAAAGCTCAAAATCGTGGAGGAAGAAGAATGTAGATTCTATGGTATGGAAGAAGAAACCTCCATCCACATACTTTCGAATTGCACAGCAATTCAGAATCTTAGGGTATACCACCTAGGAGATTACTGGATAGAAGAGAGACATTTATCTAAGTTAAAGCCTGCAGATATCCTAAAATTCCTCCGGGAAGAAGGAGTAAAGGAACTACTAGTCTCTGAGACTTTCCTCGGGAACTAAATAGGAGAGAGTGGACACAATAGATCTTTTAGGTTTCAGTGAATGTCAGTCCAATATACATACATACAATGCCCGGATTTATAATCAAAATTTTCGGCTGCACTCGGCATTGAACCAGGGAAATAAACCAGAATCTGACCGAAAGTTACAAAATTTTATGAAATAGTCTAATTTCAAAAATGAAATAATTCTATCGTTACAATATTGTACAATAATAAAACAATCATTCAAATTAAAAAGAAATTATGGGTCTTCTTCGTACATTTTTCAAAGTAAATAATGGCAACTACCTACAGATTTCTAAATTTCTAAAACGACCTAGGGAAGAAACACATTATAATATTTCTAAAATCCAACGGAAGGTACAAAAGAAATTTTTACTTCACTGACAGAAATGCTAATTCATCTCTTCAACCCCACAGTACCTTTTCCTTTGTTATTTTTTTAGTCTAAGCAATGCTTTTTATTTGCATAAATAAATCAATATTCCAAATTTTTACCTGAGTTTGCAAATTTGTTTGAAAAAGAGAAAAAAAAATGAATTAAATGCACTGAAAAAAATAAAATGTTTACAATAATTATCTATAGGATATTTCACGAATATACGCCTGTTTCGGACACCAGTGAAATGCCATTACTCAAAATTCACCTTTAGATGTATCAAGGAATAATCTTTACAGTTTAAACCAAAAGTCCAATAAAAACATCGCTTATTATTTTTGTAATCGTCGTTTTGTATAAATGTATATCAAATTCTAATAATTGAACATAGTCCCTTTGCCAACCTTTTTAAACCACCGAAATATGAAGTTCATCAAATGTCAATTAAAAGCTATAACTGGGTGTTGCGATCTTAAGTGGGTCTCACAATAACAAATATTGAACTGGTTATCCTATAGAATATTCGGGGAATATATGTAAAACATATAACGATAACCATATTACTGGTAAATGGTTACAGTGACGAGGCTCATTCATTCATTCGTTTGGGTTATGCTCAACAACCCAGACACTTGAATCTTTGTACCATTTCCCATGTTATCCAGAAGCCTTGTGTCTTCTATAAAAGCCACTAGTTTGCCTGGAGGGATTTTCAGTAGTTGTAATGGTTGTATTAATTCCTCTCCAAAGTGCTCCAAGTTCTCGGAGAAGTAGAGTATGTGAGTAGTTGTTTCATCATCAAGCTCACATTTTCTGCACTAACTTTGCCCATTTTTTGCAGATGTTTCCTCAGGGTGCAGTGTTCTGTCACCAGGTCAGTAACTGTCTTCAAATGTCTCTTATCCAGTTTCAATAGCCTGGTTGAGAGTTCCTTGTCTACCTTGTTCAGTAAACTCTATGTACGGAGGTGCCCTTGTGTCAACCTCCATTTGGATTGGTGTTCCCTATCTAGCCAGTTCCCGATGTCTCCTCTTATGCAATCTTTTGTGATTCGACAAAACGGTTCAGGACCTATGAAGTCTCCTTAAGAGCCTTCTTTAGCTAACTGATCCGCCATTTCATTACCTGCAATCTCCTCATGTACCGACCCATATTAGAGACACTTTGTTAGGGGATTCTTTGCAGTTTTTCACCAGTCTAGTCCTAGTTGTTGGATTACTGATAGTTTTGGAAACTACTCCTGAAATTTGGGCAAAAACTGTAAGAAAATTCCGTGGGTTTGTTAAATACAAGCACAGTTTGAATTGATATCAACAACTTTAGTTGTCGATACAAAGGACTATGCTTCCATCTTATGGAAAATAAAAGACCACTCAAATGCGGATATTTTGATACCAACTTATTCGTCTTGAAAAATAGAATATTTGATAACATTGCGCCAATGTTGTGACTTTTATAATTAACTCACAATTAATGATATTATTTTTAAAATCGCTTACGGAGATTGTATGAGTAAGACAGAGAGAAAATACGTAAATAGACATGTATTGAAGTAAGGATATCAGCGGTGATAAGAAATGAATAAATAAAACCAGACAGGGTTGAACTGACCTATTTTTATCAGTTAATTTTTATATTTTGTTTTTTCTTTGTAGTATTTTGTAGTGTATTTGTTGGCATCGGTAACTCTTTAAAAAAAATGGGATAGGGATGCGGTAAAGATTTTTTTATATGGAAGATGTTAAATGTCTATTAACTGTTAATACAAAAATGCTTGTGAAATGTGTGTAGGTAATGAACCCGACGTAAAGGGTGATACTAAAAGATAATGTATAATTCTTAGGGTATCCCCTTTTACGCGCTCCACCTTCCCCCCACAGGCAGTGCCTGAGGACCTCATTACCTTCTATCCGCCAAGTGTAGCTGAAAAAAAAAATTTTATTGGCCTAAGCCGGTTTTTATATTTTTTTGGTAGCTAAAGTCGCCTTTTTGCTTTATTAAATTTTTTTGATGGCCGAAGCCGGGTTTTGTTTAATTTTTGTATTTTTTTGATAGCCGAAGCCGGTTTTTGTGTTATATATATTTTGATGGCGATGACTGTTTTCCTTTGCGTGACATAAAATGCACTGTTAACTGAAATCTAATTTGCATCATTATATTTCTTCATGATTAGGTATAGTTCGATCAGCAGCGTCAACTACAGTCAACCAGTCTACCTGTTCCATAATTAGGATACGTTAAGCCGTCACTCGAGTTCCCGTCAGGGTGAAAACTGACCTGTCTAAAAGGTGAAAAGGTGTTTATGGTAATTACGGTAAATTCTCTGATATCTAGCTATGTATTTATTGCATATTGTAATAAGTGAACAGTAAAAGTTTTAAGGGAGGTTTTCAGATGTATGAAATAAGAAATAGTTATAAATGCCTTATGATTGGCACTATTAAACGATATTATTTTATATGATATCATTATTGGAATAAAATACGGAATTTTAATTCTACAATTTTATTGCGTACTACTACTGAACTGAGTCATAAATAGATACATGTAAAGAAGCTAACCTAACCTAACCTAACATATAACCTAACCAGAAAGGGCTTACCCTTTTCACTTAGTATTACTTCAAGCATTTTGTGTATCACTATAGCGTACGACAACAAACGTTCGGAAATATGTATATTAATAAACTGCCGTTTCGAAAATGACAACTTAATATAATAGAAAATATAATAGAAAAATATATTCATAGCAATTAGTACTGACAGACCCCCTAGCCACCTCAATAGGTTATTCAACTTTTTCATTAGAATTCAGGATTACGAATATTAGGATTTACTGGAATTTTCAAAACTATTTAGTTTACCTGTAAGCGGATTAAATAAACTGGACGGCAATTCGAGTGCGGGATTAGGATACCTGCAATTGTCGGACGGGAACTCATGTGTATTTTATAGTCATTAAGTATCCTGACGGGAATTCGTTTGTACCGGAATTGTTTACGAAATTCGTGTCGGTCAGTGTTATTGAATTTTACTATTATAATATAGAAAACGTTATAATAAACTGCTATTACAAAATGACAAACTTATGTAAAGATGTTAGATTGTCAATTGAGAGATGTACCTTTTTTACATAATTTGATTGCAATCTATCATATCTTTATACAACTGAAAAATATAATCCTATTATTTTGTTTCAAGGAAACTGGTATTCATGGTATGTACAACTATATTCACAAGTCCGACTCTGTTTCACCGCAGCAGGTGGAGTCCTATTGAATGGTTAGATTTTGTAATCGAATCGAAAATTTCTGACAAATGAACTGATTTTGTGGGTTTATTAATTAAATTACAACATTGGCGCAATGTTATCAAATATTCTATTTTTCAAGACGAATAAGTTGGTATCAAAATATCCGCATTTGAGTGGTCTTTTATTTTCCATAAGATGGAAGCATAGTCCTTTTGCAGCATAAAATTAATTAATTTGTTAAAGACTCCATTTTGAATTGTGCAAAAATTCGAAAATCCGACTCTGATAAAAATCCTTCGAACCCATGTAGATATAAAACCGGATATATCTGTGGTCCGTACACGCGCCTCATTCAATAATCCTTCGAAACGAATGTAGTCCTCAAAGGGTTTCAACCATTAAATTTTTCTTCGGGCCAACCACCGACACGTGGCTGGTATTAAATAACATTCAGTGAAATCTTTTGATATGGCGACACTGCCATTATATTATATCTTCGAATAAACTTAATATGTCATTATCGACAGATTTTTTAACGGTTTTTACCGGTTAACTCTACGCTTATTTTGTGAAAACACAAAAATGATTTTAAAGCGAAATCTGGTTAAATATAAAATACGGTACGATTTAGTTATAAAAATGGTGAAAATTCGTGATATTCTATAATATTTTCAAAAAAAATAGATTAACTGAATTTTTTTTGTTTTGTTCGAGCCTGATTTGTGAATTTATGGTCGCGGTAGGGACAGCCGAGACGTGCACCCATGGGATGACCATTAGGTTAATTACCACAATGTATCGCGATTGCGATCATTGCGGCAACTAAGATGCAAGGAAAAACCATAGAAAACCTGCATCCATTATCCCGGAAAATGAAAGGGAGGGTGTTTTGTTGTATTTTTCATATGTAGTATCACTTGAGGTAATGAGAAGTACCTGAAGTATGTGCGGTGACTAAAAATTGCGTTTTAGTTGCCTGAATGGAGTGAGCGGGTCTAATGGGATCACAACCCGATTGCAACGCCACCTACCGGGACGAAATGTAAATTTCTGCCTTATTGTTACACCCTGTTTGTTTGTTGGCAAATACATTTTTCTGCTTTATTGTTACACCCTGTATAATTATGACCGTTGTAAAGCGTTTTCTAACGACGTATCACAAGTAGGGAGATGCCATTTAAATTTTTGTAGGTGGGGTAGGTGGGGCATAGGGGGTTGATGGGGATGCGTTCTGTCTCATGTCATTTTAGTTCCCCCTCTCTACCCTAGAAACGGTTTTGATTTTTTTTTTGTTTACGTTCACGAGATACAGCCCATTGTAAATTTTAAAATTGACCCTGTATATAGAAGGTATATACAGCCCGTTTAATACTGTAAAATATTGTAGTATCAGTTTAAAGAGAATTAATTCAACATAAAAAAAAATAAGATTAATTAAATGGAATAGACCAAGTGTTGCACCAAATTGAAATTTCAAATCTGCAATATTGTCAGCTGGTGGTGGTAGCGTCAGCTGTCCGAAATGGGTAAAATTTAAACATTTGTTTTGCGAGTCTTAATTCAAAAATGTAGCATGTCTGATTTTATCATAATATAGAGAAAGTGACGCTGTCAAATGGCTTGAAATTTGGATTATTACTTTAGTTTAGCCAAATACAATTATAACAATATTGAATTTAGTGTATTTATTTAATGCTAGTAATAGAAAGTCAAATTTGTATAAATTTTCCTGAAATTCATAGACTGAATTGAAATTACCCGAATTATTAATCGAAAACTGTTAAAATTGACGTGCATTGAAGTTTAACGTTTAACGCTCAATTTAATCGACAAATCATAAGAGACCATTTTTGTAGGGCAGTTAATTATCTACAAAACTATACATTTCGCATTTTTTGTTATCGAGTTATAAAATTCACAAAAAAAAAGAAATATGTCTTAAAATAATCGAATTTCATCATTTGATAACTTTTAAGGTTTACGAAAAAATTCTAAGGGACCTTTTTTGTAATCCGTTCAATTTCCTACAAGAATATAATGAAAGATATTTTTTAACGAACAATTGATAGAGAGATATGAATTTTCGTTTCTAATACTGAGAAGTGGCAACGGTGCGTTGAAATAATAAAATGTTTATAAAATTCGCCTGGATTTATTTCGATATATCAGAAAGTGCAGCGAAAATTAATCAAATAGAATTTGAATTGTATCAACAAAAGGTAAAGTACGTAGTGCTACAAAAGAAAAAAAAACAAAAAAATAAATAGGTTAGTGTTAGGTTATTAAAATAAAAAGCAATTGATTTAAGGCGAGTCCAAAACAATATAATTTGCGACGTTGTCAAATTTAAAAAATAAAGGACAAAATAAAGAAAGAAATTAGATATATATATAATAAGTGGCTGGATAGATCAAGTATCTCCGAAGAGTAGATCTGGGTATCTTGGTCTTACGCTACCACGAAAATAATATAATTAAATAGTAATTGAATATAAAATATAAACAAAATGGATAGTGATGATTATTCTGCAGAAGATTCAAAGAAAAGAAAAATGGATGGTGTATTTGAAGTTAGCAAGAGGACTAGCAGAACCCCAACTAAAATTAAAAAGATGAAAAGTTAGATCAAATCATAGCGTTAATGAAGGAAATGTCTGCAGATCAAAAGGATATGAAATGAGAACAACAACTGATTAAAAACGAGATCAAAGAAACCAAAGATCAACAGGCTCTGTTTAATGAGGAAATATTAAAGTTGAAAGTTGAAAACGAAGTATTGAGAAAAGAAAACCAAGCAATTAAAAAAGAAAATGCAGAAATGAAAACAGAAATGGAAGAGATTAAAAAAACAATGGAAATTATAGATAAAGAAAGAAGAAAGAATAATGTGATGATAAATGGATTAAAACTTGATACTAATGAGCCGTCGAAATTGGTAGAAAATGTCAGAAACTTTTTGAGTCAACAACTAAAAATAAACATCGAGCCTAAAGCAGTTAACAAGATAGGGGAGAAAATGTGTATAGTGGAATGTCAAAAAGAAGCTGATAAAGAAAAAATTATGGCAAATAAAGCTAAATTAAAGGAGAGGAAAGAAGAAAGAGTTTTTATAAATAATGATGTGACCAAGAAGGAAAGAGAAAAACAAAAAGAGATAAGGATGTTTGCAAAATTAGAAAGTCAAAAGGGAAAAGACGTAAAAACGGGATACAATAAGGTAACGGTAAATGGGCAAGAATGGAGATGGGATAAAGAAACAAATAGAATAAGAATACTGGAAAAAATACATTCAAAAAACTAAATAAAGAAACAGATATTCATGGTAACAGAGAAAAAGACACAGCAACGGAATTGGATATGAATAAAGTAAAATCAGCAACGGAAATGTGGAGAATTGGAACATGGAATGTAAGAAGTATTTTAGGAAAAGAAAAAGAATTAGAAGAAGAGTTTGAAAATACAAACTTGAGAATACTAGCTATAAGAGAGACAAAAAAAAGGACAGGGGATAGTGAAAATGGATAATGGCCATATACTCATATATAGTGGTATTGAAAATGAGAAAGGAGCGGCAGCAGGAGTTGCAAGCATAATACATAGAAACTTAGAAGAACAAATTACTGCATGGAGGGGATGGTCGGAAAGATTATTGGTGATGGAAATGAAAGATAAAAATATGAACACAAAAACTATAATAATTGTATATGGACCAAATGAAGACGATACAGTAGGAAATAAAGATAGGTTTTGGGAAGATCTAACTATGGCTACAGAAAATGCAAAAGGAAAAATAATTATACTTGGAGATTTGAATAGCAGAGTGGGAACTAAAGATGAGATTTATAGAGCAGTAATAGGAAAACATGGTGAAACATTTAGGAATAATAATGGAGAACGTCTGCTGGATTTTTGCATATTACACAATTTTATTGTAACTAATACATTTTTCCAACATAGGGACATACATAAATATACACGTGTGATGGAAAGCAGAAATGAATGATTATATATTAGTGGAAAAGAGAAATAGAAAGGAAGTATTGGATACCAAAGTTAGAAGAGGACCAGAAATAGGAAGTGACCACTATTTACTTGTAACAAAAATAAGAGAACAAGTAGAAATTACAAACCATAATAGACAAAAATTAGAAAAAACAATAGAATATGAATCGGTCAGATCATACAAACTACAAAACAAAGATATGGCAGAAAAATACAAAATAGCATTATCAGGAAAGTTCTTAAATAATTGTGATATAATGAAAAATGGTAATTTAGAAGAAATGTGGGATTATTTCAGAAAAACCGTATTGGAAACCGCTAAAGAAATATGTGGTTGTAGCAAGAAAACTAATAAGAAAAAACAAACAGCTTGGTGGACGGACGAAATTAAAATAAAAGTAAAATTAAAAAAAGAAGCGTGGAAAATGTATATAAATAACAAAACAACGGAAAACTATGAAATGTACAAAGAGAAGAGGAAAATGTAAAAGAGATGGTAGCAGTAGCTAAAATAAATCAGTGGAAAGAATTTGGCGAAAAAGTGGAAAGCAATAGTAAATCAAATCAAAAACTGTTTTACAAAACATTGAAGTCATTAAGAAAGGAAAAGACACAAGAAATAACCTGGATAAAAAATAAAAAAGGAGATATACTAAGAAATGAAAACGAAGTAATTGATAGATGGAAAGAGTATTTTGAGGAATTACTAGGAGCAGACAACAAAGTTCAGGACATTAACAAAAAAAAAGGATGCAATAATAGAAAATAAAGACATTGTAACACTAAAAGAATTACAGGAAATAATAGATGAATTGAAAAATGGAAAATCTCCAGGAATTGATAAATTAACATCAGAAATGTTCAAGAATTTAGGGGAAACAGGAACAAAAATATTATTGAAAATATACAACACTGCTTGGAGTGAAGAACAGATTCCAGAAGATTGGAAGACAGCCTTAATAGTTCCAATATATAAAAAGGGGGATAGACAAGACTGCAATAATTATAGAGGAATAAATCTAGTTAGTACAGCTATGAAAGTATACGAAAATATTATAGACAGTAAGCTAAGACCACTGATAGAAAATACTCTCGAGGAATCGCAAAGTGGATTTAGAAGAGGGCGAAGCATACAAGACCACATATTTACGGTGAAATAGATAATTCATAAGTTCTCACAACAAGAAAAAGAGGTATATATGGGATTTATAGATATGGAAAAAGCTTTTGACAAAGTACCAAAGGAGAATTTATGGAAAGTACTAGAAGGAAGGGGGGTAAACTACAAAATAATAGACATAATCAAGAACATTTACAAAAATAATAGAAATTGTGTAATATACAAAAATAAAGCATCAGAATCATTTTCAACACAAGAAGGATTAAGGCAAGGAGGGGGACTAAGTTCATTATTATTTACAATTTTTATTGATGAAATAATTAAAAAATCGTCAATCAAAATGGCAAAACTACACGTTGGATACAGACATTTAGGAAGAGTGGATATATCAGAAGCAGCTTTTGCAGATGATTTAATAATTATGGCAGGGAAAGAGAAGGATTTACAACAGAATATGGAAATATGGAGCACGGTATCTGAAGAATTTGGAATGACAGTTAATCAAAGCAAAACCAAAGTTATGGTTATAGGACCGCAACAAAAACATTTGAATATACAATTAGATGGAATAAAAATTGAGCAAGTTAGAAGATATAAATACTTGAGAGTAGAAATAGGAGAAAATGGAACGCAGGAAGTCGAAATTACCAATAGAGTACAAAAAACGAAGAATCTTTATCACACGATGAATTCGACATTTATAAATAAAAAAGAAATTTCCAAGAAAACGAAGTTAAACGTATTTAAAACAATTTATCGGCCAATATTAACATTCGGATGTGAATCTTGGGTATTAACAAAGAGACAAAAGAGTCGAATACAAGCAGTTGAGATGAAGTATCTTAGGCGAGTTAAAGGAGTCACAAAGAAAGACAAACTAAGAAATACGAAAATAAGAGAAGACCTTGACATAGAATCAACACTTAAATTTATTGAAAAGAGACAATTAAGCTGGTGGGAACATTTACAAAGAATGAACGATACAAGACCAGTTAAAAAAGTATGGCAATCAAAAATACAAAAAAGAACGAAAAAGGGAAGACCAAAACAAACATGGGATGGTGTTATGGTAGGCATACTGCAAGAAAAAGGAAAAACATGGACAGAGGCAAAAACAATGGCAAAAGATAAAAAACAATGGGCTAAATTTGTACATGAATAAAATTCTATCTGGACCAAAGCATCGATGAAAAAATGGATATATGTCTTAAGCATAATACGGTGTAGTTGAAACAAGTATAATTGTAAAAGTATACCCTACACCATACACTATGGTAATTGGGTTTTTGATAATATATATATATATATATATATATATATATATATATATATATATATATATTTGAAAAAGCTAAAATTAACAGAGCACCTTCAACTACAGCTCAGCTACACTCAGCTACACTCAGCAACCATCTTATTCTTAACATTCCTATTTTTAGCACTTTTTCTGATTGGCTTGGAAGAAAAGAACCTATTTTTTCCATCCATAGTTTTCCTAGGTTTAAGCGTTTATTTTATTATAACTGATAATTTCCCGGAAGTAAATATGGAAGGTATAAAATGGTTACCAATATTAGGAATGATCCTTTTCGTTCTAGTTTCGTAGAAGTGGCTACTTTTTTAATGATGTCAGAATTATGCTCTTTGTACTTTTACCGTTAATTATTTATTTATTTTTATTAATTCTTACACAGTGTTGTACGGACCCTTATTATTTTTCAGCTTTTGATTGATTGGTCCCTTGTTTAAACGGTGAAATGTAGCTCGATATGCTGAAGCCCTTAATTGTTCATGAATTAGAGAAAAAACAGGACGGCGATGGCAATCTAGCACTAGATGAAAATTTGTTGCACTTAAAGTCTTGCTGGAAGTGCAACATTACGCAGTAGCAGTTAGGGACTAGTTAGACAATAATTATCCTAATAGATGGATTGGAAGGAGAGGTCCCATTGAGTGGTCACCTAGGTCACCAGACTTACCGCCACCTGATTTTTTTCTGTGGAGACACCCTAAGTCGGTTGTTTATAAAACTAAACCAACCTCAATCGACGATTTACGACGAAGAATTAGTCAAGCATGTTGTGATATTAGGTACTAAAGCAACATTTGCCAACGTTCGTATGGAGTTTGAAAATAGGTTGTACTATTGTTTACAAAACAATGGAAACCATTTTGAACATTTACTAAATTAATTAACATTTTTGTAGTTCGACATTTAACACTTTTTCATTTTGTTGTAAAACATTTTTCTGCTTTATTGTTATACCCTGTATAATTATGAAAGCATTTTCTACGAGCTTTCTAACGACGTATCACAAGTAGGGGGTTGACATTTAAATTTTTGTAGGTGGGGCATAGGGGATTGATGGGGGTGCGTTATCTCTCATGTCATTTTAGTTCCCCCTCTCTACCTTTTAGAACCGGTTTTATTTTTTTTGAAATCTCTTTTCGTCCACGAGGTACTACAGTCCATTGTAAGTTTTAAAATTGACACCCTGTATATACTGGCTGCCCTATTAGTTAATATATAAGAATTCATTTTGTTCTACTCTAAAGTACTAAATATGTACACCAACTTTTATTATTTTATTGCCAAAAATAACGCGTTTTTAGAATATTGTTATTCTTAAAGTAACGCGTTAGGGGGCGTCGATTAATTACGTGAGACATTATTGAGGGTTTTATGATCCCCCTCTCCCCTTGGCGAGATGTAGTAAGATTTTTCTCGACCCTCACCCCCCCTCCCCTAATCTTACGTGAGATTTTTCAAAATTTATGTTTTGGGTGTAAAAGCGTTGGATTTATTAAGAAAAAAAACAATTTGTTTCATTACTTTCATTTAACACTAGCAAATACTAATATTTGGGAATATTACCGTAATCTAAAATTATAAATACACGTTTTTTATTTCAATGTAACTTAACTTTGATGCAATTTTACATCGTTTTTTGCTAGAAAAAAATTACGTGATATTTTCCAAGACTCTCTCTGGTAAGATTAGGCTCGATCCCCCCCTTAACACCTCACGTAATTAATGGACGCCCCCTCACCGAAAAACTATCGTGTTTCGTATTTGGTACGAATTCTTGGTGAACCCTGTATTTTGTTATTTTCATTGTTGTCTTTATCCCTAAAGTATTTTTAATTATAATGTAGCCTTTCGGATTTTCTCTCCACATTATAATAAATTTGGAACCAACTAAATGAAATAAAAGATTTCGTATTCGGATATTCTGTTCTAAAATTTAATATGGTGGAGCTGAAGACATTATCAAGATGTAATAAAATTTCTTGGCGCTAGAAACGGACTATAAAAGCATCTCTGCGGCACAATAAAATTTCATAAATAATTTACCCTGGAAATATAATTGCCGGGTGTTTCAACTCTCTTTAAAGATCATTCTTTTTGATTTTAGAAAAAAGTTAGCAGAAAAATACGTTAATTTTCGTGTTTTTTAAATAATGACACTCAATACTATGCTACTTTTACTCCAGTACAGCAGAATGTAGTATATAGTACACATTATCATTCCAGTTCTTTGCTCTGGAATTCTACTCTATGGACTTGGCATCCAATTATAGCAAATTTAACAAGAATTCCAGAAACAATTAGACAAAGAAGCAAGATCGATAAACTCTATAAACTTACACTGTATAAATTTCAACTGCACCAAATTATTAAAGTGATAAAATTTTTAAAGAAGCGTCAACTTGAGTCTTCACTGTCTGTTTTGAACAGAATGTAAGATAATGCAAAATAGGTTTTAAGTTATTTTGACAGCTGTGCTTTTTAACAATCCCAGATAGTAATCTTGGCATAAAATCCAAAACATTTTAATCTATAAATAAAAAAATAGTTAAGTTAAAGATAAGAAAAAGGGAACCCGGTAAACTGGTGGATGGAATTCCATTGGTGTCCACAAAAGTTGTTTAACGTTAAAATAATTAAGAAAAAAACAGTCTTCTTTGTACAATATAATAGTGTATCAGAAATTTGTAAAAATTTAAAATCAATAGCTGGATATTTTTATAAATGTATGTAGATACTTATAGGTTCTAGCTTGTAGGAATTTTTTGAAACGTTCAGATCAACCTACCACCCCCGCCTATGGTTACATTTTTACCTTGATTTGAATGAGGGCTGAAACCTACCTGCTGGCGTCCCTGACCACCCTCATATTAGCAAAATTATTCCAGCCACCGGTGAAACTTTCGATTTTATACCTTTTCTACTGTTGGTATAGCGTTTACGAAGGTCGTTATGTGATTCAACCACTGGTCCTTTGTTGCATTTTAACAAACGTGTGCATCAACATGCTGGCACTTTTAGGGCAAACTTCCTATTGTCTTGAAATTTTTAGAATATCTTTGAATATCTTTGAATTTATTTACGGGTATTACGACAATTTTTTACAGGAACTTTCTATAAATGATAAATCGATCGAAATAAAAAGTAAAATATCATTTTCATGCCGATATCGGCATATGGTGAACAGGAAAAAGGAAAAAGTCGGCAAGAGTGACGAGCAAGAGTTTAAGCTTTTCCAAATGATTTTGGATAAACTTTACCAGCTTATATCGATTCATCTATGATACACTCTGTATAAATTTAATAATGACATCTATTTTTGTTTATTTTATCGAAATTAGCCGTTATCAGTCTAGCTTATATTATTTTTGTAAATTTGTGAATTTTTATAATGTCTAATAACTTAATTGTAATATAAATACTGCATATAATCCTTTTTTTATTTTATTTTAAAATTTATTAAATTACAATTATCTTCATATTTGCCTGATCTTCAATTATTCTGAATACATATCTGATAAGGTATGTATGTATATGTATATCCTGGGATTACGTCTTGTTTTGATAACTTTTATCACCTTGAGGAAACATCTGCACAAAATGGGCAAAGTTAGTGCAGAAAATGTAAACTTGATGATGAAAAACCCACTCACATACTCTGCTTCTGCGAGAACTTACAAGAACTTAGACGGAAGCACTTCGAAGAAAAATTAATACAACCATTCATAGGTCCGGAACCATTTTGTGTAATCACAAAAGATTGCATAAGAGGGGAAATCGGGAACTGGCTTGATAGGGAACACCAACTCAAATGGAAGGTACCTCCATACAAAGAGTTTACTTAACAAGGAAGACAAGGAACTCTCAACCAGGTTATTGAAACTGGGTAAGAGACATTTGAAGACAGTTACCGACCTGGTGACTGGACACTGCATCTTGAGGAAACATCTGCACAAAATGGGCAGTTAGTGCAGAAAATGTAAACTTGATGATGAAACACCTACTCACATACTCTGCTTCTGCGAGGACTTACAAGTACTTAAATGGGAGCACTTTGGAGAGGAATTAATAGAACCATTACAGCTACTGAAAATCCCTCCAGTCAAACTAGTTTGAGCACATTTATAGAAGACACGAAGCTTCTGGAATGGAAGTAGATACCATGGGAGATGGTAAAAAGATTCAGTTCAAGTGCCTGGTCTGTTTAGCACAAGCCTAACAAATGAATGAATAGAAAAAAAATTGTAATAAATGAATTTATACATAAAAACCCCAAGGTGGGTTTTATAAATACATATGTACCAATATTCAATAAAGCATTTGCATTTTTTACTTTTCTACTTGCATAAATTATCTAAAACATTTTTATATGTACCTACACTGTATATTTAATTTACATTAATAACAGCGGAATTTTTTTCGATGACCTTGAAAATTTTAATTAAATTATGGTCATATCATAAAGATTACAAAAAAATGAAATAAACTCATTTATTAATGATGTGTATAAGTAAAGTTCTTAGACAAAAATCCGTTGATCAAAATGATTACAAGTAAAATTTTTTTTCCCAGTTTACCAGGATCTATTGCCGCAGGTAAGTACTTTAAAATTCCTCCATATTTACCAATGTTGATATATTTTGCTCTCCTTTGCAGTTCAGGTATTGCTAATGGCACGATCTGGTCTGATAAAATCGCCTGCGGTACTCTCTTTTGCAAATGAGTCTGCCTTTCATTTCATTCGTTCGTTTGGGTTGTGCTCTACAGCAACAATCACCACCCTAGTATACATCGAGACGGGCGGCGGTCTCTCGCACACTCTCCGCTCACACCGTCGTTTTCTCCCTACTTTCACTCCTACCTTTCATGTCATATCGAGTCCTTCTCTCCCCCTAACCATGCTCTCTACTACGCCACTTACCTCCATCCATTCCTCCTCCCCCCTCACCATGTTCTCCTAATACACCGCCTCCCCTAGTTTCCTCTCGAACTTCTTCAGCACTTCCTCGTTCTTCCAGCATCTAAACACATGCCCCACATCATCCTCCACTCCACACCTCTCACACACTCCAGTCTCTCTTTTTCCAATCTTGTGGAAGTACCCTACTCTCTACCCATGTTCAGTGAACACCTATGTCAAGAAGTAGTTCACCTCCCCGAATTTCCGGTCCATCCAATCTCTCCTATTTCCAATCGCTCCTTTTAGCGCGCCCTCATACTCCTCCCACCTTCTCTCCATTTCCTCCTCCATACATTCCTGTACTTCCTCTCTGGTCGCACCCCTTCAGCGTTTATTTCTGGATCTAGCCATCACGTCCAAGGGGTAGGTCCTCAGCAATATCCCTCCTGCACCCGCAGGAGTGGCCTAACCCTCGCATTCACCCCCGCTCTTTCATCCCACACCTCCGCACCGTACAGTATACTCTGCTCTACCGTTCTACCAATTACCCTCCTCTTCCACTCTCCCGGCCCTTTCACATTACACATCAATCTCCCCAGCCATGCTGCCCTCACTTTCCCCTTCCCTGCTGCCTTTAACATGTGTGTTCTGAAGGATAATTGACTATCCAACCACACCCCTAGGTATTTCACAAACTCCTCCATGCGAATCCTCCTTCCCTTAACCATCACCCCCCCTTTCCTCGTCCTGCTCCGTCTCTTCACTAGCAACCGCACCGTCTTATCGTCCGCCAATTCCAGTCCGCACCGCTCTATCTTCTCCACAATCTTCCTACGCATTCTCTCCGCCTTTCTTTCGATCTCCGCCTCTCCCTTTGCCGTACATACCAGACACACATCGTCCGCATACACCGTAATCTCACATACTATCCCACAAACCTCATCAAACACACACTTCCAGAGCGTCGGTACAAGAGCCAAGCCCTGGGGTACTGCAGCCTCCGTCTCATACCTTCTCCCTCTAGAGTCTACTACGTTCCATCAGGTAGTCCTCCACCAGGTTAACCAAACCCTTCCCCACTAAAAGCCTTAGCAACGCGCTCAATACTGCACTGTTAAACGCGTTCCCGACGTCGAAGAACACGAGTAGGGCCAATTTCTTATTCCTCCAGCTGCCCTCCCTAGCCCTTTCCACCAAGCCCCTCACCCTGCCCAGCACCGAAATACATGATTTTCCCTTCGCAGACCCGTGCTGGTTTACCCTAAACCCCCCATTATTATCCCCTCCATCAATCTACCCATACAACACAGCAGGCTGATGGGCCTGTAGTCCCCCGCCCGCTTCTCCTCTCTACCCGCTTTCTTCAGTATCACCCTGGCCACCTTCCATCCTTCCCGAAACTCCTCCTCCTTTAGCACCCGGTTGAATAGCTCCCGGAAGTACTCCCCATTGTCATCCCAAGCCCAAACACTTGAACTAAATCTTTATACCAATTCCTATGTTATCTACTTTCATTCCAGAAGCTTCGTATCTTCTCTTTAGTACGACTGGGGGATTTTGAGTAGTTATACTCTCCAAAGTGCTTTCGTCTAAGTCCTTGTAAGTCACAGAAGCTGAGTATGTGAGTAGGTGTTTCATGCCTTAGTTCACATTTTATGCACTAGGTTCACTGACTTTTCAAGTCTTAATTTAATAAAAGTATTTTTGTTTTAGTATACATATGTAGCGTCATATTGGGCTCACTTAGCGCTTGGACCTCCCCAGTTTTACCAAAACTACGAACAATTTCACCAGATAATCCTTTTGGATACACTATAACAAGTTCTGAAGAATCCTGGATTTCATCCTTACTAGTCCTTGGATGTTGCGTTGGGTGCTGGTTGTTTGGATACTTATCGAATACATTCGGTAGAAAATGGGTGTTCTGTTCACTTGTTTTACCAATTAACATAATCTGCTTAGTTATGGTGATATTTCCAACACTAAAAGTGTATATTGTTTGTAGATTTTTATTGGGTTTGAGTGTAGGTGGTGGATTTTCTGTAATGGTATCGTACATAACTGAAATTACAAGTACGAGTAATAGAGCTCTTTTTTGTACTTTGTCGGGTACATTTCAATCGATAGGTTGTTTGTTTGTTTATTCTATAGGACCCTGGATTTCGGTATCTAATTTAAATATAATTTTAATAATTTTTCCACTGACATGTGTACTAGTGATTGCTATTTTTTGTGCAGAAACTCCTTATTTTTATCTTTTAAAAAATCAGGAAGAACTAGCGAAGAAATCTCTGATTATATTTAGACCGATGAATTGTGATGTCGAAAAAGAGCTCAGTGAGATACGAAATCAAATTAAAGAAGAACAAGAAGGAAATATCTTGGATTTCATTTTGACAAAAGCAGCTTTGAGAAGTTTTCTTATAGGAAATATATTAATTATTTTCCAGCAATTAACCGGAATCAACTGTATCTTAATGTACAGTCAAACTATTTTCGATTTAACAAATTCCAGCTGGTCATCATCAATATCTTCAATAATATTTGGAGTAATGCAAATAATAAGCAATTTAACGTGTCCCACTTTAGGTCGTTTCATTGATAGAAAGTGTTTGTTATATTTATCATGTCTTGGTATGATTATTTCAGAAGCTGCTCTAGCTACTTATTGCATCCTAGATGACACGAGCTCAGTCAGATTTATCCCGATAACTGCCTTGACTATATTCATCCTTAGTTATAATTTAGGTATTGGTCCTCTTTGTTGGTTGATAGCTGGCGAGTTGTATCCGACAAGGATTAAAGCTTTAGGTCTTTCCTTTACGGTTTGTTTATATTTTGTTGTGGGATTTTTTTTAACCAAATACTTTTATACTTTAATTAATATTTTTGGTATAGGAATTGTATTTTATATGTTCACGGGGTGTTGTTTTGCGGCCATTGCTTTTATTAAATTTTTCGTTATCGAAACAAGAAATAAATCTTTACAGGAAATACAGGACATTTTAAAAAGTTGATTAGTTTTTTATTTTAATACATCTCTACTCACCTAAATTGGTAATTTTATTTTACTTTTTAGTTTGATTTGCTATAAAAGCGCGTGATTTTCACTTTTTGAAAAACGGTGAATACAGAATAACCTGTAGACCGGTAGCCCATGACGGCTTCACTATTTCGAATGGGTCTTGGGTAATAGCCTTATTTTACTTGTTTTTCACATGAAACTCGGCTTCCATTTTAAATAATGAAACCTATATGTGTCATGAACTACCCGTCTCTACTGGGCTCTGTGCCGAATTCCGCAAAAACCTACCTGTGACTTTAATCATAGGTCGAGTTTCGCAAAAAATAGCGGGAGGATTAGAATATAGCCAACAGCTAAAGGCCAGTTTTTACGAGAGCTTATTACTTAGGCGACATTTTTTCATCACTGTACCGGGTAGCCAACTAAGAACGGCCGTCTTCCATATCTCAGGAATGGAGAAACACCTGGGCATTATTTTCAGAATTGTAGGTCCACCGCTAGAGGGCGTATTTGACAGTTAAAAATTTAAAATGCAAAATTTTCCAAAATTTACTCAATTAATGGGCATATTAAATATTATAATCAGATTCCTCGACAAATTCTGCATATTTTTTATCCGACAAGTTTTAGTCTATCTCTTCAAATAAGGGGAGGGGGAAAGTGGGAACCTTGTTACGAAAAAATGCCTTCAATTCCGGTTCTGCTTGACCGATTTTAATAAACTTGATATTGTTTGAAAGAGCTTTTGCTAAACAATCGAAAATTTGTAAATTTGAAGCAATCTGATTAATAAAATAAATGCTAGAGGGCGCTATTTTTTTTTTAAATATTGTGTTTTCTTGTTACAATTTTAAATGGAAGCATAAACATTTAAGTCGGTCTTTAAAAGGTAGACTACATTAGTAATAAAACAGTGAAAACCGCAAGTCGATATCTTTTTCTCATCTTGAGATATCGTAAGAAACAGGTAAATAGCGGGAATTGTTCTTCCAACGTCCAGAAAAGTGGTTCGCGTTAACGGAAATAATTAAATTTAGCCTGGATGAAAAGATCTTACATTGGTCTGCAGTAATTTAAACTGTTATCATATTAATGTTATGGTTGCCACTAGATTACCTGTCGCTACTAACAATGAGAACAAATTATAAAATAATGTGATCAATTCAACAATTAAAACCTTTAAAAGATAACTACGTAAATGTCGAAATGTCGTCCATCATTTTCAATGCATGAAATCAATTGCTGACGGGTGGAAAAAACAGCAGCTTCAATTTCTGACCTTGAAATACTTCGTATTGTCTGTCGTATTCTTTCTACCATGTCAGCGGGTCTGTCGGCATAAACTTGATCTTCCATTCGTCCCCACAAATAAAAATCTAAACAAGTTAGGTCTGGAGACCTTGGTGGCCAAATAAATAAACTTCCACGTCCTATCCACCTTCCAGGGTATGATTGATCTAAGAAATATCGAACATCTCTAGAATAATGTGCCGGGCATCCATCATGTTGCAAGAACATGTCACGACGCATGGCCAAGGGTATGTCTTCTAAAAAAAGTGGCAATTCGTTGCTTAAAAAATCTAAATATCTTTCTCTATTAACAAGCCCAATTATTTCTCCACCTAGAATCCTGCACCACACATTTACAGACCAACGACCCTGATGTTGGACCTCCTGCATCCAGTGGGGATTCGTTTCAGACCAGTAGTGTATATTATGTCGATTTACACTACCATCACTATGAAACGTAGCCTCATCTCATCTTTCAGGATCGTCGTGTATTATATTTGAGAGCCATAAGTTGCAAAAATCCAACCTGGTATCGAAATATTAAGCATTCAAACTTTGGTGTAGTGTAATGGATGCGTCTCCAATAGATACGTTGGTAGACTAAAGGTGTGGAAAGGCCTATGAATCGGTGGTGTTGCGGGTCGCTTGGAGGATCATCTCCAGGGAATTAAACAACTACTTCTAGCACTGGGATATGTTTGATTTATTTACTATAATACATTACACTATTTACTATTGCTAATGATATACATAAGTACCTAGCCTTATAACTTATACTTAATGGATAAACATTACTGATCTCTGACCATTCGACTATATAGAATGTTCTTCATGACTTACTCTAAATCAACTTCTCCTATAATAAATATTGAATACATATTTATATAACGAGTCAAGTTCAAATAAAACAAATAAACATATTATTGTTTTGACTTACTTCACGCTTGAACTTGACTTTCTATTCAGTAACCTTCTTAATTTATATTTATATAATAATGAAATGTTCGAACGTTTTGTTGAAATAAGATCAAGGGAATTTAATTCTTATTTTAAATATTTATTATTATATTGGGCCAAAAGGCATCACAGTAGGACCATGTGATATGGGTGCAATCTAAGATAGTATAAGCATAACAATAAGACACGTTGAGCTCCTTCGTTGTTATTAAACGAAAAAGGACTTAAAATGCATTAACTCTTGTAATGTTATTACGGAATTTTTTCCTTATTATTTTTATTATTGGTACCTTTTTACTTTCCTTTGCCTCAATTAATTATCATATTGTTAGTTAAAATCTATTCACATAGCATAAGATTATTTCATTAAATAATTTGGTGTTTTATGGAAACTGGACATAAAATGGCGGCAAATACATTAGTCATGTTTTTAGAAGTTCACATCCTTTAAAGAATTTACATTTACAAAGTCTAATTTTGCTAAGTAATAATAAAATTAATAATTAAAAAGTGTACACATACATGCTATTCTTCTATAAAATGCATTGTGGTAAATATATTCAAATACTTACTTTGTTAAATGGAATAAAGGTTTCATTTGTGCTGCTTCTTCATTCATAAATTTTATTAAATTACTAACTCGCTCACGGCTTTGGCCACTTAAAACTTTATTATGAATTTTACTTTTAAAGTCCATCGTAACACTTTGAAGTAAAATCAAATCAACACCAAACAGATAATATAAAAATTTACTACGCCTCTGGAATTTTTATGATGTTAACAGTAAGAAAGAGTAACATCAAATGAGCTCACGGTGTCGATGGGCGAGGTTTGTCAAAGCGCATCTTATGGTCGAGTGCCAACCTAGGATGGTATAGTTATACTTCACCAACCTTCTAGAACATTCTATATAGTCGAATGGTCAGAGATCAGTAATCTCCAAGCGACCCGCAACACCACCGATTCAGAGGCCTTTCCACACCTTTAGTCTACCAACGTATCCATTGGACACGCATCCATTACACTACACCAAAGTTTGAATGCTTAATATTTCGATACTAGGTTGGATTTTTGCAACTAATGGCTCTCAAATATAATACATGACGATCCAGAAATACTTTCACGAATTATGTGGACGGATGTGGCTACGTTTCATAGTGATGGTAGTGTAAATCAATATAATATGCACTACTGGACTTAAACGAATCCCCACTGGATGCAGGAGGTCAGGGTCGTTGGTCTGTTAATGTGTGGTGCAGGATTCTAGGTGGAGAAATAATTGGGCTTGTTAATGGAGAAAGATATTTAGATATTTTAAGCAACGAATTGCCACTTTTTTTAGAAGACATACCCTTGGCCATGCGTCGTGACATGTTCTTGCAACATGATGGATGCCCGGCACATTATTCTAGAGCTGTTCGGAATTTCTTAGATCAATCATACCCTGGAAGGTGGATAGGACGTGGAAGTTTATTTATTAGACCACCAAGGTCTCCAGACCTAACTTGATTTTCATTTGTGGGGACGAATGGAAGATCAAGTTTATGCCGACAGACCCGCAACAAGAGCTGACATGGTAGAAAGAATACGACAGACAATACGAAGTATTTCAATGGCAGAAATTGAAGCTGCTGTTTTTTCTCTTTTAAAGGTTTTAATTGTTGAATTTATCACATTATTTTATAATTTGTTCTCATTGTTAGTAGCGACAGCATTACATTTAGGTAATCTTGAGGCAACAATAACATTAATATGATAACAGTTTAAATTACTGAAGACCAATGTAAGATCTTTTCATCCAGGCTAAATTTAATTATTTCCGTCAACGCGAACCAGCTTTCTGGACGTTGGAAGAACAATTCCCGCTATTTACCTGTTTCTTACGATATCTCAGGATGGGAAAAAGATATCGACTTGCGGTTTTCAGTGTTTTATTACTAATGTAGTCTACCTTTTAAAGACCGACTTAAATGTTTATGCTTCCATTTAAAATTGTAACAAGAAAACACAATATTTAAAAAAAAAAAAATAGCGCCCTCTAGCATTTATTTTATTAATCAGATTGCTTCAAATTTACAAATTTTCGATTGTTTAGCAAAAGCTCTTTCAAACAATATCAAGTTTATTAAAATCGGTCAAGCAGAACCGGAATTGAAGGCATTTTTTCGTAACAAGGTTCCCACTCTCTCCCACCCCTTATTTGAAGAGATAGACTAAAACTTGTCAAATAAAAAATATGCAGAATTTGTCGAGGAATCTGATTATAATATTTAATATGCCCCTTAATTAAGTAGGTTTTGCTATAATCCATTCCTGAGATATGGCCGACGGCCGTTCTTAGTTGGCCACTCGGTACAACTTATTCATTCATTTTCCTTACGGTTCTAAATTTCAATTATTTTCCTTGCCCTTCTCAATAAATTACGAGAGCTTCTAGTCCCACTTGCTAATATGGAACTACCATTTTTCGGCTGGTTCCGGGTAGTTTTCCGGAATTCGACCCGGTCTACTACAGTCTTAGTGTTTTTACTTCAGTATAAAGTTTTTCAATTATAATATAATAATAATCCTTATAATATAAAAATATTCAACTTTGACAAAAGACATTTATCATTAAAGTGCTAATTCGATTTCGGAGAATGCATTTTTCCCAGAATAAATTTTAATGTTCATTTTGAACACTATTAATGTCTTTTAATAAAATTTCTTTGAAATAATAAAAATCGAATTACCTTCGAGTTACACACAATACGCATGATTTCCCTTCCATTGTGATTCAAAACATAAAAACAGTGTTTAATTAAACTAGCAAAGAGTATTTATGTCTCCGAAGACGTCATGCTTATTATTTTCACATAAAATCTCTTCGTCGGAGACACAAGAAGACAATCGTACAAATTTCACCCTTCTTCAACCGGTCATTGTTAAAAACAAAATTGAAAGTACCAGCAAATAAACTATACAGAAATTATTGTTTGATGCCGATTATTTAAATAACCAACCAGAGTTGAATTATGGGGAAACTATCTGTCGGTTGTGCATTGAAGAGGAGGAAACAACATCTCACATTATCTTCGAATGTGAAGCAGTGTCTCATTGAAGATATAGACTCCTAGGACTAGAGTATCCAAGGGAGGATTTCTCCAAGAAGGACCTAGTGAAAAGATTGATAAGGGCTACTGATCTCTTCACATAAACGGTATAACCAAGAGCAAAAAAAGCCTAAAGGCTATGGTGCCGAGGTATTTAAGCCTCTGACTGAATTATTCAATCAATCAATCAATCAAGAGTTGAATTTATTGTACGATGACCATCTTATACAGGGTGACCAAAAACTCTCCATACTACATATACTAGATTTACTTTTATCCAAAAAGGGAGCTGACGCCCATTGAAGATGTTGCTGTTTAAAGTCTATTTCAGAAAGGTATAGGGTAATAAAAAGGGGAATTCCGTCCAGTTCGGCTCAATTTCGGTGTCGGCCATAGGCGTAGGTCTTGAAATAGTATTGTTTGTAATATTGAAATTTCAAGTAATTGCGTAAGAGAATTTTCTGACCTGAAGTGTCAATATCGAAATATTGTGTAGGGATTACTTAGGTAGTAGATTATACAGTTACGTTTTGCGTTTAAAAGGTACCGTTTAACCTTCTATTAGTGCCTCTGCCTAATTCCAAACCTGTTTCAGATTCGGTTCAACCAGGCGCCGCAAGGTGCCTTACCCAAAATTTTTAGACCTTTATAAGTATATTTGTTTAGTTTAACGCATCAGTATTTGCTGTTAAGCCGTAAATAGTGTTCACAGTATTATGAGATTAGTAATAAAATGGCGACATTTACACCAACGAAAAGATGTTCCAATAATTCTCCACTATCAGTGAATGAATAACTTATTATTTTAAATGTACACGATTGCATAAAATACGATTACCCGAAATTTACTGTACAAGAAACTGTCGACCGATTTTCCCGAATGACTGGAGTTGGAAAGTCCACCGTTTTTAAATTATTGCGGGGGAGAAAGATAGCAGGCCAAGTGGAGCCTCCCAAAAAAAATCTACGCAAAAGTCCTTGATGAAGACACCAAAAGTGTAATTCGAAGAAAAGTTCACTCTTTTTATTTAAAAAAAGAAATACTCACCCTAGATAAGATTTTAATGGAGCCTCGCCAGAATGAAAGTATTCCGTTGATAACTAAAAAACTTTTATGGACCACTTTGAGAAATATGGATTTTGCCTGGGAAAAGCATAACCGTAAAGCACTTTTACTGGAAAGCGATGAAATTGTTTGCTGGCGACGAAAATACTTAAGAAGCATAAAGCAGTACAGAACAGAGCAGAAGAAAATCTTTTATCTTGATGAGACGTGGATCAATGAAGGTTATACAGTACCAAAAATGTGGCAAGACAAAAATATAACCAGTGCTCGCCAAGCTTTCATGGAAGACCTGTCAACGGGTATTAAGGTGCCTTCAGGTAAAGGAAAAAGACCAATAATCGTCCATATTGGAAGCGAAGAGGGATTTTTAAAAGAAGGTTTGCTAACCTTTCAGTCGTGCCATACGGGAGATTACCACGAGGACATGGATTCGGATGTTTTTGAAGACTATTTTGGTGAAATGATAAAATATCTTCCGGCTGATTCAGTAGTAGTTATGGATAACGCGAGTTATCATTCTCGACGCATAGAGAAGACTCCAACTTCATCTTGGAGAAAACAAGAAATTATTGACTGGTTAACCACCAAAAGTATTGAATTTGATCGATCGGACCGTCGACCCGTTAAATATAACGTCAAGAGGAGATGACAGTTCCTCAGATGACGAAGAATATTATGATTTTTTATAATTTAATTTCTGTATAATGTATTTTTTGTATATTGTTCAATAAAAAATAAGTGTACCTAATACTATGTACATAATGCCTAATTTTTATTTTGTTAAAATAAAATTCTTTCCTTTTTACGAGTATCCTACAGTAGAAACGCTGAAGCTTTTCCATCACGTGACTGTTACGTCAGCAATATTGTTCATATGAATTAAGTCAAAACTTGTGTCAACTCAATAGGAATAATCGTTATGACTAATATTCCAAAGGTCGGCGTTTTACGAATTGGTAATTAAACAAGAAATTTAACTTTTTTAATTGTATTTATTTTATTTATATGGTTAACATCAACATATTTATTAAAACTATCGATATACTGGGCGAATAAGTTACAAAATCCAAAATTAATATTAACCATGCTGGCTTATTAGTGGAGAGCTGATTTTTTGTAGGATATCTTGTATTTTATATAAGTACATACAATTTATGAAGTTCATGAAACTGACGTAATGTTTAGTCTACTGACAGGGTGTCCTCTAAAACTTTTAAAATAACACTTTCTAAACTGATTATATTAGAACAATTTTTTTGGATGGGCTATAGATTGTAAATAGAATAAGATTCCCACACAGCTTGAAGGTGGACGTTTCGATAAATATATTACCATTATCAGGGCAACACATCAAATGGAAACCCTCATATTAAAAGTAAAAAACAGAAATATCCGCAAAAGACATCAAAAATAAAATGTAAACACATATAGGAACTAGAAACAAAAAAACACATCAAATATGACAAATCTTGCTTTATAGTTCATCCATTTCGGAATCTGAGCTGTCTTCACCAGTATTTATTATCACTGGTTCAATATGTATGTTCACCAAATTTCGTTCTCGAGTAAACCAGTCTTCGATTATTTTTTCGGTATGCCTAACACAATTATCCCAAACATTTGCACTACAATTTTCCAATGCTTCTTTCCACATACTCAAGACCCTTTCATCGCCGTATCCGTCTGTGCCAATATACTTATTATAATATGTTTTGCAGTGGGCCCAAATAAGCTCAATGGCATTAAATTCGCAATGGTAGGGCGGTAGCCTTGAGACTTCATGACCATGTTTTCGGAACAATTCATCAACAACATATACATTTTCTTTCCGGTTCATTTTAGCAATTTGTAATAGTTCAGGTCTTGAGAGGTTTTCATTAAAGTCAATATTGTTGGCTTTTAACCAAGTGATAATTTCATCTTTTTTTGACGAAGTGGAAGGTTGCTTTTCTGCTAGTATACTATGATAAGGCGCATTGTCCATTACCACTAACGACGGTTCTTCTAAATTCGGAATTATCTAACTGTGTCGTAACCCACTTTGTAAATATTTCACCGTTCATTTCACCGTGGTAATCTGACGACGATGATTTAGAGGAAAACACTAAGCTGGCATCTTCCACAAATCCTTTGGATGAACCAGCGTGAACAATAATAAAACGTTTACCGTCATAGCCTCCTGGTTTACGTACACTTTTAACATTACTGTCCTGCCAAGAACTTAATTTAGTTCCTTTTGCATATATCCATGTTTCATCTAAAAATATAATTTGTCTTGAAAAAACACTATCACTATTTTCTCTATATTTTCGAAGGAAGCATGCTCTTTGGCTAGCAATATTTGTTCGTTCTATTAATGCTCTTCTGTTATCTTCCTTTTTATATTTAAATCCCAAATGTTTCAATAATACCAATAAAGAGGTATTTCCAACAGAAAGAATTTCCTTATTTTTTAGTTCATCATTTATGGTTTTAACAGTAACATGTTTCCCTGAAAAAATAAGAAAATTTAAATTATCATTATCTCAAACAAAAAAAAGATTTTTTTATATTTACTTCATACTAAACTTGAACACAAATTTTTGATATTCAGATTTTTTTATTATTTGTACCAAATAATGTATAGAACAACTCAACGTATGTGACATAAAAAAATTTAAATTAGAAAACTAAATTGTGAAACACAATCTACACTCAGAACATTCAAATTGGTAAACATTTATGGACAGTACTCAACTTAGAAATCAGCACATGTAGAAACACATTCAAATTGAAAATATGCACAACTTTCTGTATTCTAAAGCTTTCATTACTCATAACTTCTATAATCGAACTTACGTTAAATTACCTACTAGTTTTCTAAGATTTTCATATACCACACTATAAGCTGCTGGTGAAAAATCTCACTGTATGGATAATACTACATGCACTATGATGTGTAATCTTAATTATTAAGGTACTATGATTTCACTTCTCTTTTATTTAAAGTGTAAGCTGACTGTAATGTAAGGCTTAAGAACTCCCATGTTCTTGTATTATTGTTTCACATGTTTGTTTACTTACTTTGTTCATACATATTATATAAGGTATTCCGTACTGCCATTTTGGTTCCCTCGGGTAAATCCTCTGTTTTCAGTTTTAATCGAGGTGTTTGACTGAGTGACGTTGGGAAAGTTGGAATATTTTCCTTACTTTTTTTAAGGGAACATACCGTTTTCACAGATATTTTCAATGCAGTTGCCACTCTCTGAAATATAATATTAAATGGAAATGTCCTTAAATAGATGTTAACTTTAGTATAATACCTCCTGAACAGAAGAAATAGGTTGAAAGGGTCCGCCGTTGTTTTTTTCCATCTCAAAATATTCAATCAAGTTCATAACAAACTCCTGTGCTCGTGAATTAAGCCACTTTCCAGGCATTTTCTGAAAATAACTGTTGGTTAATTTACCGTTATAAGTACAATCAGACTTGACTTGATTCATGCAAATTTGAAAATTCTGCAGAGATTTACAAATTGTAGAGAATTATAAATACTATTTACCACCAATAAGTAGTAAAATAAGCATTGTAATATTCCCGTCTCACGGCATTTTAGGTTTTATGAAATGTCAAAAGTTTACAAGTTGTTAATGTAATAAATTTGTACTTACCAATGTTAAATGGAATAAAAAGTCAAATTAGTTCTTACAAGAACTGATTTTAACAATCGATACACTTTGAATTCAAAAAATCGCTGAAAACAAGTCAGTAAACTAACCTCAAATGCGGTAGTGTCAAATTCAACTTTTAGTACGATCAGTTATTCACGTTACGTCAATTATATCGTTGTCTCTTTTTACGATTACTACGGCAAATTTAAAGAAACTATTACGTATGTCTTGTAGTTGGTCTTGTGTAGAAGACAATCGATCGAACGTTGTTATGTTTGATTTATATTGATAGAAGAAGATAGAATGTAGAAAATATGTGTTGCATAAATCGTAGATTGGATCACGTGATGGAAAAGCTTCAGCGTTTCTACTGTACCTTTGGCACACTATTTTCAGTGTTTGTGGATGGATAACAATAGGCTAAACCCATATATTGCCCCAACTCGGGTGGTACTACCTGCACTTGATAAAAAGAAAGAATTTTACAATGAAATCAATGCCAAACTATGAAAGTGGCTTAAATATTCGTTGGGTCACTCTGTGCTCCCTTTGCATACCTAATGAGGTTTTATTACTCTATACCTTTCTGAAATAAACTATAGTCAGTTTTCAGCTTAAACGCAAAATAAAATTTTTGATATATAGTTGGGATTTTTGTTATTTTTGTCCAGCAAAAATTAAGTATTTTTTTAAAAACTTCAAATGCTCGTAAAAACTATTATTTAGAAGCTCACAACTAATCTGAATAATAATGTTCGAATTAAATTGTAAACGGTCCTGCTTAAAGTTAAATATTTAGCAAAGGCAGATACAAATTTGTTAAGAATATTAATAGACACCTGCCCAACACCTGTGCGACCATCAAATGTCCTGCCAAAGGGTCATTTGTTATTCCAAATTGAATTTAATTACGAATAAACCATGTTCAATATTCATGTAACGATATATATTAATATTTATTTTATTATTATGCATCGTGTATAGTTTTCGAAGTATACAAATAAGTAAATGTTTGGATTCATAAATATTGATTTCTCATAATAGGAGGAGGGTAAATTTTCTTTAATATATTCGGTATTTTAATAAATAAACAAGGATAAGTCAGACCGAAAATTGAAATGAATGTTTTTTCCTGTAAATCCAAAAATTACAATTCATGGATTTATTGACATGTTTCTCGTTATTACAAATTCCCCTTTTTAACAAATCTATGTGAAGAATTTACCCCTAAAATCGTGAGAATCACAGCAAGGGTTTTTGTGGATTTATTTGTTTTGTAAGTAAACGACATTCAACACCTACAGGGAAAATTATATGGGGAGATTTCAATCAAATTTAAACCCGTCTAGAAATTACGAGAAATTGAAAAAGTGAATAATAGAATCAAGTAGAGGATAAATGAGGTATACGGTACTAGAAAACGATAGTTATTTTTTAGCTGAACAAAAGTAGAAATTCCATTGTTAAGGTTTTAGTGGAAATAACGGTTTTTTAGTACATTTCCGATTTTTACTGCTTTAAAATATGTAAAGTATCACTTTCAGTCGTAGTTAGGAAAATAACCAAGAGACGATAAACATTTGGTACTTTCGGTAACATTTTTAGGGTTGAAACGATTCATTTTCATATACACTATACAGGGTGTCAATTTTAAAACTTACAATGGTCTGTACCTCGTGAACGAAAAGAGATTTCGAAAAAAATTTCAAAACCGTTTCTAGGGTAGAGAGGAGGAACTAAAATGACATAAGAGAGAACGCACCCCCATCAACCCCCTACTTGTGATACGTCATTAGAAAGCCCTTAGAAAATGCTTTTCAACGGTCTAAGTCATAATTATACAGGTTGTAACAATAAAGCAGAAAATTTATTTGACAACAAAATGAAAAAGTGTTAAATGTCGAACTACAAAAATGTTAATTAATTTAGTAAATGTTCAAAATCGTTTCCATTGTTTTGTAAAAAATAGTACAACCTATTTTCAAACTCCATACGAATGTTGGAAAGTGTTACTTTAGTAATATCACGACATGCTTGACTAATTCTTCGTCGTAAATCGTCGATTGCGGTTGGTTTAGTTTTATAAACAACTACTTCAGGTAACCACACAGAAAAAAATCAGGTGGTGGTAAGTCTAGGGACCTAGGGACCTCTCCTTCCAATCCATCTATTTGGATAAATATTGTCTAACCAGTCCCTAACTGCTACTGCCTAATGGGAAGGTGTTCCGTCTTGCTGGAAGTGCAACAAAATTTTCATCTAGAGCTGGATTGCCATCGCCGCCCTGTTGGTTCTCTAATTCATGAGCAATTAAGGGCTCAATAGTATTCTCCAGCATATCGAGGTACATTTCACTGTTTAAATTTCCCGGTATGAACAAGGGATCAATCACAGAATCTTCTAATACCTCTGCTCAAACATTTAGTTTCTCAGGATGCCGAGTGTGGTTATCTCTAAATAGATGTGGAGTATCATCATTCCAATAACGACAATTTTCCAGTAGCACAGAGATCGGTAATTGTTAGTATAAATCTAATACGCGAAGAATTACGTTTGCGCATTTGTTAGAAAAAATCTCACGACGCGGCCTTTAGCGCTGGTGAATATTTGGTAAAAATATTGTGTATTTTCAAGGTTTTTGTAATTAAAGTGTGACAAGACAAGAATATTAGGTAAGGATATTATAAAAGTGAAAATTTTATATTCAAATATATACATATAACGGCCGTTTTCATAACAAAGTTCACTTTGGCTAATGTGACTTTATCACTTTAACTTCACTTAAAGTTGAATGATTTTCATAACATTTTTTTCTGCTCCTTTAAGTAAAGTGAGATTTTACGTTTATCAAGAGAAGTTGGTATCAGTGACTATGACAGTTTCGAGATTGTTTCAATTGAAGTAGGGTTATGTTTATGTTCGTATACCATTCGGGCATCTAATTTTTCCTGTGAAAAATATCGAAAAAACACAATGCAGAGTAATATTTTTTTAACAAAATGCATTCGTGCAGGTGCAAAAGTCCTCGTCTTCGACTCGGATTTTTGTTGCCACCAGCACTCATGCTTCTTGTTAAAATATTACTTAGGCCCAATATATTCACCTTCAAGTAAAGTGTTTTTTACTGGAAGAATTTACTCCACTTCGGTATATTCATGCAAATTATTCCTTCAAGTTCGTACTTTTTAAAATCGATGTTTTTAATAGGGATAGTGTAGCTAGCGGTATTTCAAGTGAGACAAATATATTGATTGGTGAACGAGAAAGACAAAGATAGAAAACTGAATTATCTCGAACTTTATTTCGATGAATAAGTAAGGTTATGTTCTGTTTTTATATTTTTGTTTATATTTGACTGATCATTTTCTCAGTTATTTATTAGTTGTATAATGTACCTATATCGGAGAGCTGTTTTGGTATGTATTTTATTTATAATAATTGTATAACAAAAAGTAACGAATTTGTTCGTAGAAATGATGGAAAAAGAAAAACGAGAAATATCTTCGAATTTCAACCCTATAGAAGTAGGTAATTTAGTGGATTTGGTGGTTAAATATTCAAAAATCATTGAGAATAAACGAACAAATGCTGTCACATGGAAGGAAAAAGAAGAAGGGTGGAGAAAATTAACAGAATAATATAATTGTCATAATTTGATTTAGAGAACAGTAAATTCAATAAAAATTAAATATGAAGGCTTAAAAAAGTCATTAAAAAAAAGAAAGTCCACAACAGATCAGAACTGTATAAAACTGGAGGTGGCATTTCAAATTCAATACCGTTCACAGATTACGAAGAAAAATTGCTTCAGGTATTGTCAAACTTGCTTAAGTTAATGATAGTGATATAGGTAGGTACCTAATTGTGTATTTATTCATATAATGACTGATACAACAGTAACATTTTCTCTTCTTTGACAACACAAATTTTACTCTCATAAAAGAACAGTCAAACTAACAGAAGATTTTTTACAGTTTTAGGTCAAGAGATAGTGAAATCGGGAAATTTAATTCACAAAGAGCCTCTTGGGTTACTTATGGAACAGGACACTCAACAACCGATTGAAATAACTGAAGGTAAATATATATACATTTATATATGTTAAAATTACCAATTAATACTATCCAAATTTAATTGCTAAATTGTGAGTAAAAAAACAGAGTTTTTGAAACTTTTTCTAATGATTTTTTCATACCTATCGAAAAGTTAGATAATAATAGAAATTTCTTTTATCTACAACCACCATTAAAATGAAGCATTTACAAACTCATACAAATACGTGAAATTATATTTTATACATACGTCTAAAGCGTGCGAAAAAGAACAATGCTTTTTAAATGGAAGTTTCATTATAACACCCAAAAGAGTGCGAAAAAGTACAATGCTTTTTAAATGGGATAATCATTATAACACTCTTTTTGAAGCTTGCTTCTTATTGCACGACATAGGACTTTTGGGAAGGCTAGTGAACTCTTGAAACTGGTAATGTTACGAAAAAGCGTTCGTCACGCGATGAATCCATTAGAAAGAGAGAGACGCATTGAAATAACGCGCGATACTATATAACCAACGATGCGTTAACATTTTGAAAAATGGTCAAAAATTGTCAAAATTTTGAAAAAATGGTCAATAATTATAAAAAATTGTCAAAAATGGTCAATAATTGTTAAAAATTGTCAAAATTTTTGAAAAATTGTCAAAAATGGTCAATAATTGTCAGAAGCTGTCAAAAATGGTCAATAATTATTAAAATTTGGAAAAATGGTCTAAAATTGTCAAAATGTTCAAAAAATGGTCAATAATGATAAAAAACTCTCAAAAATGGTCAATAATTGTTAAAAATTGTCAAAAGTTTTGAAAAATTGTCAAAAATGGTCAATAATTGTTAAAATTCAGAAAAATGGTCCAAAATGGTCAAAATTTTTCAAAAATTATCAAAACTGTCATAATTGGTCAATAATTCTCAAAAATGGTCAATAATTGTTAAATTTTGTTAAAATGGTCAATAATTGTTAAAAATTGTCAAAATTTTTGAAAAATTGTCAAAAATGGTCAATAATTGTCAGAACCTGTCAAAAATGGTCAATAATTGTTGAAATTTTAAAAAAAGGTCAAAAATTGTCAAAATGTTGAAAAAATGGTCAATAATGATGAATGATGATGATGATGTTTTTTATAATTATTGACCATTTTTTCAAAATTTTTGACAATTTTTGACCATTTTAACAAAATTTAACAATTATTGACCATTTTTGAGAATTATTGACCAATTATGACAGTTTTGACTATTTTTGAAAAATTTTGACCATTTTAGACCATTTTTCTGAATTTTAACAATTATTGACCATTTTTGACAATTTTTCAAAAGTTTTGACAATTTTTAACAATTATTGACCATTTTTGAGAGTTTTTTATCATTATTGACCATTTTTTGAACATTTTGACAATTTTAGACCATTTTTCCAAATTTTAATAATTATTGGCCATTTTTGACAGTGTCTGACAATTATTGACCAATTTTGACAATTTTTAACAATTATTGACCATTTTTGAGAGTTTTTCATCATTATTGACCATTTTTTCAACATTTTGACAATTTTTGACCATTTTTTAAAATTTCAACAATTATTGACCATTTTTGACAGCTTCTGACAATTATTGACCATTTTTGAATGGTCAATAATTGTTAAAAATTGTCAAAGTTTTTGAAAAATTGTCAAAAACGGTCAATAATTGTCAGAACCTGTCAAAAAGCTAAAAAATTGTCAAAAATGGTCAATAATTTTTAAAATTTGGAAAAAGGGTCTAAAATGGTCAAAAATTTTGAAAAATTGTAAAAATTAATCAGTTATTGTCAAAACTGTCAAAAATGCTCAAAAATTGTCAATAATTGTTAAAATTTGGAAAAATTGTCAAAAATTATCAATCATTGTCAAAATTGGTCAATAATTGTTAAAATTTGAAAAAATGGGCAAAAATTGTCAAAATTTTTGAAAAATGATCAAAATTTTCGAAAAGTTGTCAAAATTTTTGAAAAATGATCAAAATTTTCGAAAAGTTGTCAAAATTTTTGAAAAATGTTCAAAAATTATGAAAAAGTGTCAAAAATGGTCAATAATTGTTAAAAATTGTCAAAATTTTTGAAAAATTGTTAAAAATGGTCGAAATTTTTGAAAAAATGATCAATAATTGTCAAAACTGTCAAAATTGGTAAATAATTGTCAAAAATGGTCAATGATTGTTATAATTTGAAAAAATGGTCAATAATTGTTAAAATTTGTTAAAATGGTCAAAAATTTTGAAAAAATGGTCAATAATTATAAAAAACTGTCAAAAATGGTCAATAATTGTTAAAAATTGTCAAAAATGGTCAATAATTGTCAGAACCTTTCAAAAATGCTCAAAAATTGTCAATAATTGTTAAAATTTGGAAAAATGATCTAAAATGGTCAAAATTTTTGAAATATTATCAAAAATGAACAAAAATTATGAAAACTGTCAAAATTGGTCAATAATGGTCAAAAATGGTCAATAATTGTTAAAATTTGAAAAAATAGTCAAAAATTGTCAAAATTTTTGAAAAAATGGTCAATAATTGTCAAAAATTGCCAAAATTTTTGAAAAATGGTCAAAATTTTCGAAAAATGGTCATTCTATTGTGCATAAGAAGCAAGCTTCTGTCGGTAGTCCGACGACCGCTCACCTTTTTTTATTTGTATATTTATTAAGTTACCTTAGATAATTTTGTGTTTTTTGTTCTGTAATTATAATAATTTTGTACTGTCATTAAGAAGTGTGAAACGTCATCGTCATTTTGCAAAATATTTATCAAATTTTGATTGATAAAACACTGATTGTTAAGCTAAATAAACATGGAAGAAGAATCTGATTGCACTCAACTCAAAACCTGCTTCCGGTAAAGTCAAGAAAAATATACATGAAGTCATATGGCGATTTTTTGGATTGGATTAACAATAAAAAAATCAAAAATCAAAATTAAGGGAAAGTAGGCACAGTGGCAGATTCCAGGCAGGAATTGTTAGAGATTCAAATGCATAATGCGAAATTGGACTCAGAAATTTAAAAAAAAGAATTGGAACTGATGTCCTTAAGAATTAAACATGAGTCAAAAATTAAAATTTACAATATCAAAAATTTTAGAAGATAGTAAATAAACTTAAAAATGTATTGAAATTGAAATAAAGAGATGTGTCAATAGGTATATAATTTTAATTATTTATAAAAATATTATAAATTTCTAAAATATTCTATAAAAGGTCTTCGAGTATTGTTTCCTCTTTCATTGTTAACAGGTACGACATCTTCATTATAATCCTCATATTCGTATGGAATATCATCCCTTTTAGAAGCCATATTATGAATGATCGCCGTTGCCACTACAATTTGCTGGGTTAAATGCAGATTAGAACGAATTCCACAAGACAAAATATTAAATCTCCTCTTCCAAATTCCAAATGTCCTCTCAACTACGTTTCTAGTTCGCGTATGAGATTCATTATATCGCTGTTCAGCTTGATTCTGTGGATTGTTTATGGGTGTCATAAGGTATTTCTTTTGGGAATAGGCACTATCACCTAATAAAACCGAATATGAAAATTCATTGCTTTTATTCTAGAGTTATCAAAAATATTGGCATCGTGGGTTGATCCTGACCATCGTACCACTAAATCGCATATTTTGAAGTTTCCATCAGCTGTAACTCGGACATTTAAGGACAAAAATCCTTTTCTGTTACGAACACTTTCTGCATTTTCTCCCCCTGTAAGTAATATTTTTGGTGAGTGTACACTAACTATTTATTTTTGGTTATATTATTTTTAACTCACCTGGTGATTGAATCCGAATGTGTGTTCCATCTATAGCACCAAAAACGTTTGGAAAATGTGCAATTCTATAGAAATTTAGAATTGATTCCAAACGTTCTTCTTCGTTTCTTGTAAGTTTGACAATTAATCTTACTGTTGTTTTATGTATATCTGCAAAGTCTTCAACAGTAACATAAAAACATTCAGTTGCATAGAACCTTAGAGTTATAAGGAGCTGTTCTAATGGTAAAATTGGTTTATTTCTAAAAGTAAAATATTTGAAAATTATTCTCAATCTTCGAAAACTCTATAACAAATTAATATCTACTTACCTTGTAGTACTATGCTCTAAGCGATGTTGAATTAGAGGCAAAAATTCCATTACTGTTACTTTTGTCAAACGGAATCGAGAAAAAAACTCGTGATTATCCATCGAGTTAAAATGATCTCGGTGTTGTAATCTGTTTCTTGTATTATATTGACGGCGTTCTCTTTCAATCTCCTCAATAATATTAATTTCTTCTTCTACTAAAACGTCGTTTCTCATAAACTTACAAAACAATTAAAAAGACAAATAAATGCGATGTAAACACAACCAAAAACATAACCTAAAATCTAATCTTATCTGTCAAGTAGCAGTTACCAAACAAAATTTGCGTCAAATAAAATATCCTGTTGGTAAGTGGACTTACCAGCCAGATTTACTTTAACTGAGACTGAATATACACTTATTTGCGCTATTCTATCAAGTAACGCTAACAAACACTTTACTTGAAGGTGAATAAATCGGGCCTTAGTAACGTGTTTTTTCCATTTTTTTTCGAAAAAATTATATGCCCTTATGATATTACTTACGACAATTTTAAGCGATAATTGTAAGACTATTTTTTTTTCTTTTAAATACCCCATAACAATAGTTATAAGAGCATAAATTCTCCATAGCCCTTATTTTTAACGCTTCGTTTAATTTTTATAAATGCCTTTTTTACACCTCCGCAAATTTTTAGGTTTTTGAAACTATAATCCTCAGTACCTATTCTACTATATATTGAAGCAGGTAGGTCAATATTTTTCTTTTTTTTTTATGAATTCTTACTGATTGAATGCAATTTCTGGTAGATGCAGGTTGGCGAAATATTATTAAAGCTCCGTGTGAAGAATGTAATCCTAAATATTTTGATCGAAACGTTTGTGAAGAATTTTGAGTTTTCAATAAGTTATTGTATTAAAGAAATAAGGCGGAAACTTTTTAGGTTCAAGACAGGTGTAGTTAGAAGTTTAGAGCCAAATGTTTGGGAAAATTCTATTTATTTTAGAAACACGCAGATATTCTTTATAACAAATTCATTTTTAAAAAGATCCATTGCTCATATGAAGCTTGTTTCGTCTCAGACCAAAACGGCAATATCAGGAGAGACACCTGAAATTTACAAATAGAATATTACTTTGAAGACACATTGTATAAACACACAAGCTTAAGATAATTCAAGAACCGCTAGTCGTTGGATATTAAGAAAATAAATAGAGTTATAAGTCGTTATTCATCCTATTATGGTTGTCATGATCTTTATGAGAAGATGGATGTCCTTTGAGATGTCTTAATGTTTATAGTTAATATGACGGATAAATGTCGTACATTAAAAAGACTACCGATAGCCTAACAAATCTCCGCATTTTGTTTTTGGGAAATTAAAACGAAAGAAAATTGATGATATTCTATTTTATATCCAATATTTGAGGAGTTAATGGGGAAAAATCACTCCAATAACGGCTATACTAAATATTTTTTGGCCAAATAGTCCAGTAATAAAGGGTCCCAGAACCTGCCGAACCATATAATTATTGTTGAACATCCAGAAATTTCATATATCTCATCACCATTTTGAGGGGGTACTCCCGGCCACAAAGTTCCAAAAATTGGTTTCCCGCCAGTATCTCCTAAAATATGGCATTTAGAGAATTTTTTTATAGGGGAAAAATTAAGATCAGGTCATTATCTACAAAAATGGTTGTCATTATTTTTGCCAAAAACTCTTTAGTTTTCGAGATAATGGCCCTCAAGTGGGATCCTTATGTTGAGCTCCCGCTCCGGAGTTCTTTGCACTTACTCATGACCGGGCGAACAAATTATTCAATATCTCGGGTAAAAATGTATATTTTTTTACGATTCAAAATTCAAATGAAACGTGAAATCCACAGCTATCATATCCGATGATTCAAGGCCCATTTTTATATTTCCACCATATTTATAAAATGGGTCAAAGATTTTGTAACAATTTTTTTTCGAGTGTCGACAAATTACTCATATTTTTCTTAATAATAGACATTTTTTCTCTCGATTTTTTGTTATTACAAGTGCTTTGAAGGTCTTTATTGATTTCAGAAATTTTTAATGGCCATCTTTCTTGCCCCTTGATTTTTCAGTTGGTGTTTTCATTTCCAAATTTTTGCTGTTTTTCGAGGCTGGGAATATTTTGCGAAAAATCACTGTCTAAAAGTTTGTACATTTTCGGATTGTCTTCCAAGATACGTCATATTAAAGCTGGAAATTTCTCCTTTTTGGTTGTGCAAGAAACAGCCATTTTTTCTGGACCTCAATAATATGGATTTTCCAACATCGATTTTGCGAAAAATATTAATAAATCATAAGGATCATTTTTGTAGATAATGACCTAATCTTCATTTTTTCCCTAAATAAAAATTCTCTAAATGCAATATTTTAGAAGATATTGGCGGAAAACCAATTTTTGGAACTTTGGAGCCGGGAATACCCCTCCAAAATGGCGATGTTCAATTACTTGTCAAACCCTACCCTTCACGAACAATTCATGGCAGGATTTTTGTACACTTTGCCTACTTTTCATCCTTCACTTACTGGACTAAAGTGTAAACACTGCGATTTTTTTTAGTACAGGAATGCCAGAAAGAACTAAATCGGTAGACTGTACTAGATTTAGGACATAGACAAGTTCACAATAAAAAAGTACTCTAAAAAGGCTCTTGCCAAGGTTCTCATAAAATCATCCAAACAAGTTTAAAGTTATTAAGCGAGCTCTTGCATTTTCCGCTCCACATTTAGATACTTGTGGAAGCAGCTAGAGATGAATTTAATATATACTTGTCTTGAAATTGTCGAAGGTAAATTTTAATTTAAAATATAAATTTTGCAAACGAAAAATACTCTTACAAAACGTGTTCTGTCAGTGTTGTTTCTTGGAAATAATATTTTATTACCCTTTATGAGAAGTGAAATAAATCTCAGACGATAATAAAAATTTAATGTTCACTAATTTGCATCGAGCATTAAGGAAAGTTAATTGAGAAAATTACGAAATTAAAGATTTTGGCGACAATGAAACCCATCTTTTTAAAACTGCATGATACGCTAGATGACACATTTCCAAGAAATACAGCAGTAAAAATTGACAGATAAAATTCTTAGAAATACGACAGTGTAAATTGGCACTACATGTACAGGGGGTAAGTCTGTTAAAAGTGAGAAATCTATTAGTTAATACTCAACAACCAGAGGAATTATGAGATCTTATCCTACAACTGCCATGGAGGTAATACTAGACCTCACATCTCTTTACCTAGTCATAGAGGGAGCAGCTCAAAGATCGCAGATTAAAATTTTGGGACAAACAGTGAGTCCATCTCACTTCTTAGCCCTTCGAGATGACACGACCCTTTTGTAAGGAAAATTAACAAATTATATTCTCAAGAAGTATACAATGATGGATGAAAAAACAACTAAATAATTGAATTACCAATCATGAAATTAACATTTTTTTAAATGTTATAAATGAAACTAACTGTTTCTAATTAATTCCACTATTTAATGAAAAAATTATGAAAATTATGAAAGGATATTGATAATTATTTCGATATTGACATATCATCGTCAGAATGACAGAAGTTACATTTTATGTGATACCTACTTGATGTTTAATATTTTGGCTAGACCAAATAGTAAGTGACCTATCTTGTGATTGACTTAATATATATGAATAGAAAAAAGAAGAAGATATGATTTTACAAATATTAAAGCTTAGGTATTATTAGCCCTATGGGGATATCCTGGATATCTTTTTCCCATTTAAGATCAGTATAACTGTGCAATGATATATAGGAAATCAAGGAAAACTATATCTGCTGATCTTTACAATTGTTACTCAAGAAGACAATTTAATAGTGGAGAGCTCCCTAGATTTATCTGTTCATTGACAACTTCATATTGTGGGTCTCTTAAGTGTCTTCTTATTTCTAGTTCTTCAAGGAAATCCAGTTCTTGTTTCTTATTACAAATAAGCAGTACTTTTAGTTCTGTGTTAGGTTTTAATGAATGTTTTGTGTCAAGAAGGTGTTTTGCGTAATGTGATTTATCTGGCTGTTTTAATCTGTATGCTCGTGAGTTTTCATTGTATCTAATTTCAAAATTTCGAATTGTTTGACCAATATAGACAGCATTACATTCTGGACATTTAAGTTTATATATTCCAGACTTTTTTAATGGGGGTATTTTTGTTTTTGCATTTTTTACTCACATTGTTTTCTGTTTTAAAAGAAATTGCAGTATTTGTTGAACAAGATATTATCTTTGAAATATTATTAGAAATATTACCAGCATATGTGATGGTTTTGTGATTTTGTATTTCCCTAGTTTTTTCAGGAAATATTAATTGTAATGCCACTTTTTCCTCTTTTTTATTAATTAATTTATTTATTATATGTAATGGATAACCGTTGGATGTGGCTATTTGTTTAATTATATTAATTTCTCTATCAAAATTATATTTATTCATATGAACTGAAAATGTTCTATGTATCATTGAATTATATGCTGCTAATTTATTCATTCTGAACTCACATTCAAACTTCATCCAGTTGAATTTTTCTGTTTAGATGACAAAATCAGAGAAAGTGTCAGCATTATGAAGCACAAGAAATACAAGAAACAAGAACGAAAACTACAATAACTTGAGTACATAAAACATAACACTCAATACACTGAACATCATAAAACTGTAAGAACTTACACACCAATACACTCTGCACCACGATTCGAAAACCTTTCAGACACCTTCACAAATAGTGAGATAGAATTTTTAAATAGGCTTAAAATACAGCATACCACCAAAATTCACAAATAGTATTAAAGAAATTTTAGCTACAGAGTCAGAAATAGCTTTAAAATCTCAGTCAAATAGTTTTCTTTATGAAAAATTACAAATTGCTAATTTGATTAAAAATATGAAACCTTCAAAAGTTAAACGTCAAACAAAAAATGATATTTCAGCATTAAATTCAATTAAACAAAAAGTAGAAGATTATAACCTCACAATAACAAAATCTGACAAAGGAAATGCCACTGTCATTTTAAAATCCGAAGAATGTAAATCTAAAGTCAATAATTTTATAGAATCTTCTGATGTAAAAATTCTAAGGGCTGACCCAACAAAAAAGTTTTCTAATAATGTTAGAGAGATTGTCAATAGTTCAAATTATGTTTTCAATGATTATGAGAAAAAATACATGATTAATAAAAATCCTCAGTCTCCACAATTATATGGAACTGTTAAATTACATAAAGTATCGAAACCAATTAGACCTGTAGTTTCTTACATTAATACTCCTAATAATAAGTTAGCTAAAACACTAAACAATATACTTAATAGCTATGGAGGTATATCTAAATACTCAATTGAAAATTCAATAGAACTAATCAAAAAATTAAAAACATACAAATTACAAGATAACTCTAAACTTATTTCATTTGATGTTCTCTAAAATTCCTCCAAAAGAGTGCATAACACTTCTTAAAAAATTACTAGAGGATAAAAATATCAATCCAGGAATAATATCAGATATACTTAATTTGTTTGATGTATGTATTAATCAGAATTATTTTACTTTTGATAATAAGGTATATATTCAAAATGAAGGTTTACCAATGGGAAGCCCTGTATCACCAATTTTAGCAAACATTTTTATGGACAGTTTAGAAAGAAAAATCTTTGAATGTAACATTTCAAAAAATATATTATTTTGGTATAGGTATGTAGATGACATATTAGCTTGTTTTGTAGGCAGTGAACGACAATTAGATATATTGTTCAATCATATTAATAATTTACATCCAAAAATTAAATTTACATTAGAAGTTGAAGAAAATAACTCAATCAATTTTCTTGATATTGAAATTCAAAGAGTCAATAATATACTTGTTTTTTCAATTTACAGAAAACCAACACATACTGATGTGACTATACCATATAATTCCAATCATCCCATGTCACATAAATTAGCAGCATATAATTCAATAATACATAGAGCATTTTCAGTTCCTATGAACAAATATAATTTTGATAGAGAAATTAATATAATTAAACAAATAGCCACATCCAACGGTTATCCATTACATATAATAAATAAATAAATTAATAAAAAAGAGGAAAAAGTGGCATTACAATTAATATTTCCTGAAAAAACTAGGGAAATACAAAATTACAAAACCATCACATATGCTGGTAATATTTATAATAATATTTCAAAGATAATATCTTGTTCAACAAATACAGCAATTTCTTTTAAAACAGAAAACAATGTGGGTAAAAAATTGTTAAATGTAAAAACAAAAATACCCCCATTAAAAAAGTCTGGAATTTATAAACTTAAATGTCCAGAATGTAATGCTGTCTATATTGGTCAAACAATTCGAAATTTTGCAATTAGATACAATGAACACTCACGAGCATACAGATTAAAACAGCCAGATAAATCACATTACGCAAAACACTAACACTAACACTAACACTAACACCTAACACAGAACTAGAAGTACTGCATATTTGTAATAAGAAACAAGAACTGGATTTCCTTTAAGAACTAGAAATAAGAAGACACTTAAGAGACCCACAATATGAAGTAGTCAATGAACAGATAAATCTAGGGAGCTCTCCACTATTAAATTGTCTTCTCAAGTAACAATTGTAAAGATCAGCAGATATAGTTTTCCTTGGTTTCCTATATCATTGCACAGTTATACTGATCTTAAATGGGAAAAAGATATCCAGGATATCCCCATAGGGCTAATAATACCTAAGCTTTAATATTTGTAAAATCATATCTTCTTCTTTTTTCTATTCATATATGTTTACTCACTTACTATTTGGTCTAGCCAAAATATTGAATATCAAGTAGGTATCACATAAGATGTAACTTCTGTCATTCTGACGATGATATGTCAATATCGAAATAATTATCAATATCCTTTCATAATTTTTTCATTAAATAGTGGAATTAATTAGAAACAGTTAGTTTCATTTATAACATTAATATGAGTAGATTCCACAAAGTAAGGGTCCAAACAGTAAATTCAACTTTTTTTTTGTTTTAATTTGTACGACACCCACACTTTTCGACATTATAATAATTTTAGAAGCAGTACGACCCTTCTTCCGACACTATATGCCTTATTGAATCGCTTTTTCTGGATGTCATAAAACTTTTCAGAGGCACAGTACCTTTAAATTTGTAAGCACTCATCGAATTTCAAACATACGGCCTCTCGGTGATAATAATTCATTCTAACGGTCACACCTTGTAATGAATGGTACTTTATTTTAAAACTGAAATGTACTATAAAATGACCGTTGGGGTATAACAGGTAACCTAAAAGAATATGTAAGTTAACGATATTGGGGAATTGGTTCAAAATTACAAAGGAAGGTCGAATGAGCTACAGTAGCGTCGCGTGGCTATTGTAAAAGTGGCACGTGGCTAGTTATACTTCCAGGTCTGCAATTTAATTATTTGGTAGGAAGATTTGTGACAATCTCTGAAGACGCATATTTACCAAAATAAGCGAGCATTCTTGATTAATAATAATTTAGTAAGTAAAGGTTAACGAGCTAAGAAACGTATGTTTTTTCTCGTTCAAAAAAGATCGCAGAGGAAGGCAGTGAAAAAAGAAAATTTTTACTCACGTTCGTACGGAGTGAACTGAATATAAATATAAATTAAAATTTTCTCCGCCCATGTATGGACATATATTTTCTTGACAAGGTGATTCTATAAACGTATTCTAATGCTTTTTTTCTTCACGAAATCGGTTCTTATTCATTTGTATTGTGATTGTGTAACCACCCCCGTAGAGTGTCATTGCTTGAGTCGGCGACAGCTGTCGTTAAAAAATAGAGTCTTCAACCTCCATCTTAGCTACACTTAATTTAACATTGGTTCTTTCTTTAAGACCCCGCCATTCATCCAGATGGCTTTCTTGCAAAAAAAAGGTTATCGATATGTGTGAGGATTTAACCAGTAACTACGTATTAGATTGTGATAACTTTCTAATTGAATATCCAATCATAATACTCTTAGTACGTGTTAGGTGAAATATGGTCAAAACAAGTCCAACGACTTGAATATTGAAATTATATACAGGGTGAGTCATAACTATTAGACCATAGGCTAAGGGCAGAGTGTTTGGACAGAATATGGCGATAAGACCATATTTGGTCTTAGCCTATGTCCCAATAGTTATGACTCACCCTAGGGTGCCCAAAAGAGTTCTTTAGAGGAAAAAACTGCAAACAAAGAAATAAAGAAGGGTAGTAATGAAATTATTTAATGTAATAAATTGGGAAAACGAAACGTTACAATATTTAGTTTCTGGAAGTCCAGGAGAGAGGTGCAGTGACATTATACCAATTATAAAAATGTCTGAAATAGGATTGTGTATTGTGTAAACAAAAAAAATTACATAAGATAAAAATTGAATAAGTGTCCAGAATTTAAAGACTTGTGCGTGTTAAGTTTATAAAAAATTGTTGATTAAAATTGCGGTTAGATAAAAGCACCAAATTTAAATGATGTAAATTGGGATTAGTTAAAATTAGCATGTTGGATTAACCCTGAGTGTCGACAGTCACATCCATCGTTTGAAATGCCGCCTTTGAGTCGGTTTCACACTCAAAACGTACATTATTGTAAGTTATTCATCTGTTTATGAGATTGTCTTAAATTAGACATAATTATACAGAATCGCATTCAGAAACTTCTATCTAAACGAAAATTCAGTCAATCATTCTTCAACTGAGGATACAAAAAAAAATGTAATATTGTATGTAAGTATATTGAGGTAACATTCACTGAGACCTAAAAGATCTATTGTGCCCCCTTAATTCTACTCAGTTCCTGAGGAAAGTCTCAGAAACTAGTAGCTCCTTTAGTTCTATTTCCCGGAGGAATTTTAGGATATCTGCAGGCTTTAACTTGGGTAAATGTCCCTCTTCTATCCAGTAATCTACTAGGTGTTGTGCACTGGGATTCTGAATTGCTGTGGATGGAGATTTCTTCTTCCATGCCACTGAATCTCTTCCTCCATTTCGGGCTTTTCCAGATGTCCATTCAGACAACAATGTTCCAGAAGGATCCCTGTTAAATGTTGAAGTTTTACTTTGACTTATATATTTATTTGATCTCAACTGGTTGCAGTCACCCTGAAGAATCTTTGATTGTCGAAGCCCTACTAAATCTTTCCAATGGTCAGATCTTTTCTTTTTCCCGGCTTTGCCTATTTCTTCAAATATTACATTGGAGCTGATACCGCAAAAGGGTTCCGGCCTCCAAAAAGGAGTTTCAGTCCCCCTCTCTGCTAGTTCATCTGCTATTTTATTTCCTTCCATTCCAAAGTGTCCTGGAATCCACAGTAAGGTGTTCTCGCCTAGTTCATTGACTTTGCCTAGGCATTCCCACACCATTTTGGAACTGATAACACAAGAGGTCAGTGCTTTAATGGCGACATTATAATAATCCTTCGCCTTCTATATCCTGTATCAATATTGAACTGGGCACACTTTCTTATGTTTCGCTTGAAATATACTTGGGATGCTTCCCGAGCTTTCAGAGTGTTTGGTTCCTGGCCCGTACACTCCTATCCCAGTTCCTTCTATTGCTTTTGAGCCGTCTGTGTACCATTGAATGGCATTCTTTCCAAGTCTGGTAATGGTACTTAGATCCCATTCCTATTGTAATATTGAAAATTGACTAAAAATTGTTGAGTCCTACCCTTAGAAGCGGTCGTTTATAGAATACATCACGCAAAATTTCACCTTTTTATTTCCCCTACGATAAGGTACATTTTTTGCAACCCCTATCAATTAATAGTACCCAAATTTTGATATTTCAGATAATTAATAGTACCCAAATTTTGATATTTCAGATATTTATTATTTGCTAATCTATCTTTCGTAACATTGTACCCCTCAGCTAAGGTACGCCTCTGGGATCAAAACTATTCTTTGCGCAAGTGCAAACATTGACTACCGGCTGTTATTCAGCAAATTGAATCACCAAAAGAGTCGATCAGGATCAAGATAAAAGTTGTTGGCGTCCAATTCCATATAAACTGTTACTTTAGTGATTATTACGAGAATTTCTTAAAATATCTCAAGACCCAGTCCTGTGTTTATACACAATTAAGCATTATTAAATCTAATGACAGCAGCATAACGACCCAACTACGCATTTAACCGAAATAATTGCGATTAAACCACTTTATGTAAATCATTTTAATTGCATTTTGGTACAAACATATAGTCTGAAGATTTTTAATGATTCACTCGATACTACCATTTAAATTAATATGAAAATTCAACTCATTGCATGATTATATTCGTTAGAGAGGCATCAAGAATTTGGATTATTTCAGTTCATTACCATAACGTCGTTGTTCATTTTTAATTCGACGAAAATATTCACCAAGCCGACAATTATTTCGATCCGACTTTTTAAATTGTCGCTATCAGAATTTACATCTGCACTATTAATAACACAAAACCAAGAAAAAATCCATTAAAATCAAATATTTTGTCTCTACCTTAGATTTTTATTGAAAACATATTAGGGATCGAATTATAATTTCTTATGAAAATCCTGAAAACAATTGGATTTCTCAGTAAGATAGACCCAAATAATAATACACCCAAGAGTGTCTCTGCAGATTTGGGTATGTTAGGACCAAAAGGTTTGGGCTTACTATATTGAGCTCTTTTCAACCACTCTATCTCCTCTTGTTCATTCACGAGGTTTGCTAATGGGAGTTCATCTTCCGAATCCCCAGAATAACGATGCATTCTGTGTGAATATGATATCTTGATCATGGATAGTCGAGTCCAATCCTGTATTTTCAAAATCACTATCAACTAACTCATCGTTATTATCTAATTCATCTTCAGAAGTGAAAGAGGCCTCATCTGAAGGAAGTTGCAGTTGGTTGAAAATGTCCAAAAAGGGTACCATCCTATCTTAAAAACGGATTCCATTTTTATATTATGTTTCTAAATCTTTGATGATGAGAAATTTTAGCATTTTTCTAAAGATCGGAGGTTTATTTTTTAAGTAACTAATGTTCGGTAGCTGTTGGAAATCAAACCAGTAAAATATACCAATTAGAAAAATGCATGTGGTAGACTGCACGTTCTCATTTGCAATTTCTCGAAAAACTTAGTTTTATGCGTTCCGTGAATACAATGTTAATAATAAAATCGTCGTGAAGCAAGGAAGTGACGTCGGTGTAATTAGAGAGAAAAATAAGTAGCAGCGACATCAACGGCAACGGAATGTAAAGTAGTGACAATGAACTATTTATTTTATCAACGAATCCATCTTCAGAACACCCACATTTTAAAAACACTATAATTTTAGTATTTAAGCAGCTAAACTGTTTTATTATGCGTTAAGTTGAATATGGTTCCTTTACTTGTTGGTAAGTTTATTTCGCTTAGAAATAACATTATTGTACACTGTAATATTTCAAAAAAGTTTATGAAAAAAATGTTGAGTCCAGTCCTGTCAATCTATCCCTGATCTAATCTTGGCGACTCGTTAAGGATATACTGGGTTATTATTCCTGTAAAACGAAAATAAAAAAGTATTTTCAATCATTCATTCACTTGAACTGAATAGATGAGGCTTTTACTTGATGAAGATACATACTAAATGATGAAATAAAACAATTTAATTTGTACTTTGAATCTTTGTACCATTTCCCCTGTTATCTACTTTCATCCCATAAGCTTCGTGTCTTCTATAAAGGCCACTAGTTTAACTGACTGGAGGGATTTTCAGTAGTTGTGATGGTTGTATTAATTCCTCTCTAAGTACTTGTAAGTTCTCGCAGAAGCAGAGTATGTGAGTAGGTTTTTCATCATCAAGTTCCCATTTTCTGCACATAGGTCCATTAACTTTGCCCATTTTGTGCAGATTTTTCATCAGGGCGGAGTGTCCAGTCACAAGATCGGTAACTGTCTTCAATTGTCTCTTACCCAGTTTCAATAGCCTGATTGAGAGTTCCTCGTCTACCTTGTTCAGTAAACTCTTTGTATGAAGGTGTCCTTATGTCAACCTCCATTTGAGTTGGTGTTCTTTATCTAGCCAGTTCCCGATTTCCCCTCTTATCAATCATTTGTGATTGCACAAAACGGTTTCTGACCTATGAAGTCTCCTTTAGAGCCTGCTTTAGCTAACTCGTTAACTTGTCGTCTCTTGCCAGCCTGTTAAGGGATTCTTTGCAGTTTTTCACCAGTCTAGACCTATTTGTTGGATTAATGATAGCTTTAAGCAAAGCCTGGTTGTAAGTGAATATTTTAATTTTTTGTCCGGTATATCCTCTTCTGATGTTTTCATTAATACAGGCTATAGCGGCAATCGTCTCTACTTGAATCAGAGTCGTATATCGACCAAGCCTAAAGAACATTCTTTTTCTAGGTCCTTTTATACCAGCCCCAGTGCCATGGTTTGTTTTGGAACCATCGGTTAATCAAATTTTTTTTCAGGCCGAGATGGGAAACTCATGTTCGAATGGGTCCAGGACATTGTTGGACTCATCCCCAAGGGAGTGCCTACCAACCACACCTGCCTCAAACTCGCCGTTACCCCTGCCTCAAACTCGCCGTTTCCCCTGCCTCGGAATCACTACCCTAGCATACTTCGAGATGAGCGGCGGTCACTCGCACATTCTCCGCTCACACCGTCGTATTCTCCCTAACTTTCACTCCTACCTCTCATGCCATATCGAGTCGTTCTCTCGCCCTAACTATGCTCTCTACTACACCACTTACCTCCATCCATTCCTCCTCCCCCCTCAACATTATCTCAACCATGTTCTCCCAATACACCGCCTCCCCTAATTTCCTCTCCTACTTCTTCAACACTTCCTCGTTCCTCCAGATCTCCCATTCGCACTACCACCCATCCGTTTCCCTTCCTCACTTCATCCGCACTCAGTCCATCCCCCACCACTCTTATTCCTGCCTCTCCTGTATCGTTCGTAATCCATCCCTGCTTTTCCACATATCTAGCATTTACCTCGGATCCACCACATCCACTTTCCTCCTAAAAATCACTTCATCCAATATATCATGCGCTATCCTGCATTTCCCTAAATTTATCTGTAACACCCTCCATCCATCCCTACATTCCTTTTTCCCGCGCAATTCTCTCCCCTTTCTCCTATTTGACCAGACTCTTCCCCTCTGAGGGGTCCAGAGGGTCCCTCCCATTTTTTCCTTCACCTTTTCCATCGTCTTCATCTACTTTTTCCTTCCCCTACTACATTCTATCTCCCCTGGCTATGTCCCCACATACCCTACAAAGAAAGGACTGCCGACAGTCTTTGGCCAAGTGATCCTCACTCTTACATAGCCAGCACTTATTCCTCTACTTGACTCCCTTCACTTTACACCATGCTACTTTGTGCCCCTCCAATCCACATCCAACGCATCTGCCCTGCTCTCTACCCTCTACAATAGTTACCCTGTTCCACCCCAATCTAATCTCCCTTTTTCCCAGTAAGGCTTCCGCCTTCACCACCGTCATTTTCACCCCGTTCTTCTCCTTTACCACTTTAATCACTTTTGTCTCTTTCCCAATTAATTTCTCTATTTTCACCCTCACCCCTTCACCTTTCATCCACGGGTCTATCCCTACCATCTTTATGGTTTTTGTTCCCCTTCCCGCTTCCACCGTCCTAGCTCCTGTCACCCTTTCCACCTCCTCCAGAATTCCCTTTTTTGCCTCCCTATTTTTTGATTCTCAAAATTCCTCAAAAGTCCTGAAAATTCCTTGAAACTCCTTTGAAGCTACTTAAAATTCACTAAAACTCTTTGAGCCCTAAGAATTTTTTGAAATTCCTTTAAAAACTTTTAAAAATTCCCTTAAATTTGTCTAAATTCCTCTAAAGTCCGGAATATTGCTTAAAATTCTCTGAAATGTTTTGAGATTCGCTTAAAAACTTCTAAAAATTCCTTTAAAAACTCCTTTGAAGCTACTTAAAATTCACTAAAACTCTTTGAGCCTTAAGAATTTTTTGAAATTCCTTTAAAAACTTTTAAAAATTCCCTAAAATTTGTCTAAATTCCTCTAAAGTCCGGAATATTGCTTAAAATTCCCTGAAATGTTTTGAGATTCGCTTAAAAACTTCTAAAAATTCCTTTAAAAATTTCAAATCTGCTTAAAAGTCCCGAATATTCCTCAAATTCCTTAAAATGTCCTTTAAATTACCTGAAAGTCTCTAACATAATTTGAGATTATTTTAAGAACTCTTAAGAATTCTATTAAAATTCTCAAAATTCCTTAAAAGTCCTGAATATTCCTCAAAACTCCTCAAAATGTCCTTTAAATTACCTGAAAGTCCTCAACATAATTTGAGATTCTTTTAAGAACTCTTAAGAATTCCTTTAAAATTTCAAGATTCCTTAAAAGTCCCGAATATTCCTCAAAACTCCTTAAAATGTCCTTTAAATTACCTGAAAGACCTTTACATAATTTGAGATTCGTTTAAAAACTCTTAGAAATTCCTTTAAAATTCTCAAAATTCCTTAAAAGTCCTGATTTTTCCTCAAAACTTCTTAAAATGTCCTTAAAATTATCTGAATCAAATTTCTTCGAGATTCCTTTAAGAACTCCTAAAAATTTCTTTAAAATTCTCAAAAGTCCTGAATATTCCTTGAAATTCCTTTAAAGCTACTTTAAAACCTCCTATCTCATATGCCTTTTCCCACCGGTGAACCAGATGATTTCTCCAGAATTACTTGGGTGCATCACTTGTTCCCTAGATGGGATGATGATGTTCGCTAGCTCAGTGAATATATTCTCGGGTGTCATCAAAACTCATATGAAATATGGGTTCATCTAGTATTGTCCCAGTTGTATCAGTGTGTCCTTCTCGAACATTGTTTGGAGTCCACAAAGTGTCCCGATTTAAGCCTAAGTATTGCCATCACTACCTTTGCCCTTACAAAAATTTCCAAATGAGGAAGTCCAATAAAGGCTTCCCCGTGCTGTTCCGTAATACCAAGAAGGGTTTGTCTTTGGATTGCAGTTAATATATTAACTGCAGAGGACATTTCTGTCCTCCTCCATAGATGATCGTTGACCTCATTATAGTTGTGTAAAGCCAGAATGTATTCCCCAGGTATTGCCCATAACTCTTCTGTATTGCCAGAAAAGCCTAGCTGCCCTGGTAGTAATTTTTTCCAGGTGTGTCTCCCAATTGAGTTTGGAATCAAGGGTCACTCCCAGATATTTAACTTCTTTGGATATTTCTAGTTCTTCTCCGAACATTAGTATTCTACCCTGCGGGAGAACTCTTCTATTCGTAAAAGCAGCTAATTTTTTTTTATTAACTGAAAGGTCCTCTTTAAGGCACCATTCCTCCATAATTCGTAGTGTTTCTTGTAGGACATTCATAACTACCTCTGGGAATTTCCCATTGGTGACAATCTGCCAGATCAAGTCGTCCACAATTAGGTTCCATAAAAGTGGTGAAAGTACTCCACCTTGAGGACATCATGCTCGAGCATGATCCTATTCATTTGCATGTGGTGCTGTTAATCCCTTGTAATGGATGAAAGCCGGTGGATACGTTGGTAGACTAAAGGTGTAGAAGGGCCTCTGAATAGGTGATGTTGCAGGTCACATGGAGGATCATCTCAAGAGAATGAAACAACTACTTCTAGCACTGGGATACGTTTATATTTTATTTACTATAATACATTACACTACTTACTAAACTAATGCTATGCATAAGTACCTAGCCGTTGTAACATGTCTATCGACCTGTTTCGATTTTACAGAATAAATCCTTTTAATTAGCGCTCGTCGTCACTAGCCACATCCAATTATAGTTCTGTGACCCCAAACTCTTCTACCCCGAACGTAAGACAATTGACGCCTGCCAACGGACGCTTCCATATTTTTGCACACCGCCACGTTAAACACCCCTTTTTGTTAACAACCACCGAAGGCGACACATCTTTCGCTATCTTTCATATCTCAAGTACCTATCTTAGGAATGTTGCTGTGGTAAGTTCAAAATCATAATTCATAATTAATAAGCTTCTTCTAAAGTACTGTCTGATATAATTATCGTATGCATTCTTTATTTTTTTACAGAGATAGACGAAATTAAATTCAACACGTGGTCATAAACTGTTCTTTTGTACTAATATGGTAGTTTTAAGTCAAATATTTTTTTTATAATTCACTGTTTCACTTTTATACAAACATTTTCGAGCTTTTTCAGTTGCGAAATAACTCTTAATTATAAAATAACATTTTTATGAATTACCGGTAACCTATAAAATATTCTTTCGCAACGCCAGTGCCGGTTTCATATATTTCCTAAGCACGATATTTTTTCATATAACTAAATAAATAACTTATTGCTATTATTAGTTTCTTTCGGATCATTAGTATATTTTTTTAATTCAGTCGATAATTGCTATTTTTACTGTTTTAACATGGGACATATAATGTTGGAAAGCTTTCAGTAAATTAAATCAATTTTTTTGACTTTCAAATAACTGCCTTCCTTTTCTTTAACCTGAAAAGCTGACCAACATAATGTGCCATAACATTCAAGTTCCTACATATCCCTGATCCACTTGTACTTCTAGGTAAGCACAGCCCCTAGGCGAGAATATAAGCCAAGAATATAACCCTAGGCGAGAATATAAGCCAAGAATATAACCCTAAGCGAGAATATAAGCCAAGAATATAACCCTAGGCTAGGATAGAACCCAAGAATATAAACCGGAGAATATAACCCCAAGAATATAGCCAAGGATACAGCCCTAGCTCAAACTACCGCCCTAGAACAGAACTCATCAGTTCGGATCAAGACCTGACTTCTTCTCCAGGAAACCACTTCATCTAAGCTAAGTACCTATAAAAGTACAAATTCCTTTAGTAAATTCCGTTGTTCATTTCCTGTGGCAGAATAAATTGTAAATTTGTTTTTAATTCTTTTTTTTTATTAAAATCCTCAACTATAAAAGTTGAGGGAGATATCGCCCGGGGTAATTTTTAGTGACTTTTTTTTTTAATTATTAACTTTTATTTAAATTTTACAAGGCGTTTCTACCTTTTCCGCCTTAGTTTTTTGTAGTTTTCATCGTTAAAAAGGTAGTGGCGCCCTCAATTTTTACAACCCTTCTGTTATCCCTGTGTGACATAAACTTGGGGTCGAATCACCCTTGAGAGGAGTCTCTAGCCGGAGCCCTTCGAGCTGGTGCCCTGTGAGGTACAACTATTACCGTTACACCGTATAACAAACTTATACGTAATGGTTAATGATTACTAATAGCTGACTATTCAACTATAGATAATAGTTCTCTTCAAACATTCTGCAGCGACTTCTCCTTATGATAAATACTAAATGTATATTTATATAATCCAGTCAAGTTCGAGTAAACCGAATAAACATATAATTGTTTAGTGTTGCTTCACGCTTGAAGTTGACAATAACCTTCTTAATTTATATTTATATGATAATGAAATGTTCGAACGTTTTGTTGAAATAAGATCAAGGGAATTTAATTCTTATTTTAAATATTTAATATTATATTGGGCCGAAAGGCATCACACCCTCTTTTTTGAAGGGATCTGTAAAAAAGAAATTTTGATGTACTCTTTTATTTCAGAACGCCCTGTATAGTTGTACTATTTTTTTTTGCAAACAATTTACGTGGAGAATTTCCATATATTCAAAGACCGTAAGCTTATTTTCCACCGAACACAAACAGAACTTAATTTTCGAGCAAGATGCAATAATAATAAAGGGGGGAATTTTGTAATAGCCCTAGCAACGGAGAACCACAAACGATTTTAGGCAATCTCACGGTCTGTTAGAGACGCTCACAACCATTTGATAGTAAAATTCCTGCGAATGACATTCCGAACTGGTTGTAGAATACTAAAACAGCCCTATACGTATCTGTATTTGCTTGTACGAGCCTTCGTCAAGAGGTAGCAGTTGAACGAAATAAACATATGTTGGTAATAAGAGTTTTTTTGTACTGAATTTTGATTATAAATGTAGGGATTCTATATTTACTCCTCATCACCATTATTGGAATAAAATCCTACTTGGGATTTTAAATGAGTGATCGTACCAATTTAGTCGATCACCTATATAATTATAATTCGCTTTAATTTTGCGTGATATTAAGAAAGAAGAAAAAAAAAACAAAATCTTTATTCTAATTCGAGTTAGAGAGCTGTCTTTGTAAATATACCTTACAGTTTGATTGATGTTTCGTAAAAACCATCCGTACCACAATATTGTTTCAGTTTTCCGTAGGGGTTCGTTCTTATTAAGGTCTAATTGGTTTTCAAAGAAATCTACTAGTGGTGCGATAATACTTCACACAGGTAAAAATAACTCGGCGCCAAATCGTAATAGATTAGATTTTTAAATTTTCCAAATTCGGTAATAATTGCTGGCCGCTACTTGGTTTCACATTTTTGTATTCTTAAATTTTTTAAGTCTGCCCACAAATTACAGAGCACCGTGACGTATTTTTGATAAATGAATATTTGGGTAGTAGTTATTCGTCGGACCGTTTAAAACTAGAAAGGACCACTTTTTATTTAACATACGGTCTAAATTTAATAATTATATTCAAAATTTATAATTACCTATTATAATAGTATAATAATAAACAAGAAAACCAATACTTGAAAAAAATAGTCAATGACCAAGAAAAAAGACTAGAAAACATCGAAAAAGAAATAAGGCTTAACAACATAGTCATCCAAGGTGTCACTGACAGGGACGGAGAGGACTTAAAAGAAACTGAAGGAAAATTAAAAGATGTGTTCAGTAAAATGGAAGTAGATTTTGATATAGAGAAAGATACAGATGATATTAGAAGATTAGGATGGTTTAAACAAGGAAAAAAAAGACCCATACTAATTAAATTGAGAAGCACAGCAAAAAAAATGAAATATACAAAAAGGCAAAAAATTTAAAAGGATCAAATATATGGATTAACGGTGACTATACCAAAGAAGTACAGGAAGATAGGAAATGGCTAATTCCACACATGAAGCAAGCTAGGGAGCAGGGTCATAGAGCCCACCTGCAATACAATAAATTGATGATAGACGGAATTGCGTATAATAGGAACAGTCTGGAGACTATCGAACAACAACATCAAGAAGATAATAAACGAACATACAGCGATCGCTCCCCGGAAAATGGCAAGAGCGAGCAACAATTAAAGAAATTATCAAGAAACGAAGGAAAAAACTAGCCTTAGGAGATCCAAATGAAGGGAAAAATAAGACGAACAACGCGATGAAACGGACAAAGAATAATACGGCATGTGAAGAAATTAATAAAATCAAGAAAAAAAATAAAAACAAAAAGGAAAAGAAAAATCAGATGAGAATTGGCACTTGGAACGTAAAGACTATGCTGCAGCCAGGGAAAATGGATGAGATAGCCAGAGAAATGAAAAAATACAAAATAGAAATACTAGCACTACAAGAAACAAGATGGGCCGGTGAAGGGAAAATAGATAAGGACCAATATACATTATACTATTCGGGAGAAAGAAAGCAAGGGGAAAAGGGGACTGCCTTTATGATTAGCAAACAAGCAGTACGACAGGTTATCCAATTTAATGCGATAGATGGAAGAATCTCACATATCAGAATTGAGAGTAAACAAGCCAACCTAAGTATAATAAATGTGTATGCACCCACAGAACATGCCAGCGATGAAATAAAGGAAGATTTCTACGAAAAATTGGAAGAAATTTGTTGCGAGATTCCGCGTAATGACATAATGCTAATTCTGGGAGACTTCAATGCCAAAATAGGCCAAGAAGAGTATATCAAACAAGTCGCAGGGTCAGAGACAATTCATACCAGTACAAACAACAACGGAGAAAGGTTATGCAATCTAGCCATGACTACAAATACATCTATCGTAAGCACAATGTACAAGCACAAGAGAGAACACAAGATCACATGGACATTCCCAGGGAGTAGAGATGGAAATCAGATAGACCACGTACTAATATCCAAAAAATGGAGGCACACAATACAGGATACCAGAACTTACAGAGGAGCTAACGCAGATTCTGATCATTTCCTAGTAATAACAAAAATGAAGAACAAAATAATTAGATGGAGTAATAAGAAAAAATTCAGAAAGCGATGGAATACACAGAAACTAATGACACCACACATAAAACAGACATACATTGACACAATACAAAGAAGTTGAACCGTCAGGAATACAACATTGAGCAAAGTTGGATGACTATCAAAAACAGTATTATACGAGCAGCCGAGAAAGTAATTGGACAAAAAAATACCCGCGTCAACAAGGAATGGTTCGACGAAGAATGTGAACACAGAATCAAAATAAAAAACCGAAAAAGACAAGAATTGCTAAAGACAGGAAGCCAGAATGAGTTAGAAAAATACAGAGAAGAAAGAAGAGAGGCGAATAAATGCTGCAAAAAGAAAAAAGCAGTCTGGATTGCACAGTTAATGCAGGAGATTGAAGCCAATAATAAAGACAATAAAAAATTATACAACTACATTAAATCACAAAACACTACAAAAAAAGCAACTGCAAAAATAGACGACACAACGTGGGAAGAGTACTTTAGAACACTCTACAAAGAAGAGACTATAGAAGAGGTAGAAGAGATAGTAGAAATTGAAGGCATACCGTCACTGGAAGAAACCTCTGAAATTATAAAAAGTCTAAAAACAAGAAAAGCCGCAGGTCCAGATGAAATCCCGAATGAACTGATTCAATGTGGAGGTGATTCCTTGGTAGAGGAAATTCACTTGCTAATAAGTAGAATATGGCAAGAAGGAAAAATGCCGGAAGAATGGGAAGAAGGGCTTCTGGTACCCATATTTAAAAAAGGTGACACTTCAATTTGCAGTAATTATAGGGGAATAATGTTGTTAAATACCTCATACAAAATACTCACATCGATCATCCGACAGCGATTAGAAAAATACACTGAGTCAGCAATTGGACAGTATCAGCAAGGGTTTAGAAAGGGTAGATCGACGATAGACGCAGCCCACATTCTCACTCTGACTGCAGAAAAATGCTACGAATATGATATTGACCTTCATATACTATTTATCGACTTCAAACAGGCGTTCGACAGCATAAGCAGAGGGCAATTAGTACGCGAAATGAAGAAAATGAAAATACCTTCAAAACTACTTCAACCGAGTTTAATGACCATGGAGAATTCACGGGCAAGAGTGTTAACACCCAGCAATGTTACAGATACAATAAATATACAAAAAGGAGTTAGACAAGGTGACAACAACTCTATTCAATATTGCTCTGGAAGGCGCAATCAATGTCTTAGGAACCCAGAAGACTATAGCACAAAGCTTGGTTCAACTCATAGCCTACGCGGATGATATAGCCCTAATCGCAAGAACTAAAAAAGCCCTAGAAGAAATAACACTAAAGCTAGAAAACGAAACTCGTAAAAGAGGTCTGCACATCAATCAAGATAAAACCAAATACCTACTAAGCTCCAGAAGTGGAAACTGCAATCTAAACAAAATCACGATAGGAGACAAAACTGGGGATCAATATTAACAACAAAACTGATAGAAGTATTGAAGTAACGCAAAGAATACAAGCAGGAAACAGAGCTTTTTGGAAATACCAACAAATCTTAAAGGATAAACATCTTAGCAGAAAAACAAAAATAAACCTTTACAAAGCAGCTATTAGACCAGTAGTAACCTATGGGGCAGAAATCATGTGCCTAACCAAAAGGAAAGAGGAGCAGCTAAGAATTTACGAAAGAAAAATTATTAGGAGAATAATGGGACCAAAAAAGATTACAGACGGAGAATACCGACAATTAACGAATTTGGAGCTTAAAAACATACTAACCGGAGAAGATATAATCACATTTACAAAATCACAGCGGCTCAGATGGTACGGGCACATCCAAAGAAGAGACCCAGAAAACGTATTATATAAAGTTACAAACTGGGCCCCTACAATAGACCGTCCAAGAGGAAGACCAAAACTCAGATGGCTAGAGCAGGTATACGAAGATGTGAAAAGACTAAACCTCAATGACCAGAGGAAGACTATTAAGGACAGAGTGCTGTGGAACAAAGCAATAAATAGCGCGAAGAGACTTAACTTATTTTAACGGAAAAACACATTTTATATCTAGTATGCTAATCAATGCGGAGTGATTCACCGCAAACATAGAATCTAAGAGCTTCAAGTTGACATGAAGCAGGCCCTATTCCGATACGGAATGTCTGGCCTATATATATATATATTATAATAGCCGATAGGAATTTCTTATTTCTTATTTATTTGGCTATTTGTTTAAATTATTTTTGTGTTGATTATCGATAGTGTGACTTAGTTTAGTGTAGTTGTAACCCCCGTATAAAATTCGAAGTGCATTGTTCGCTACATTTATGAAAAATTAAGTATGATAAAAAGAATATTCCGAAGAATAATGTCAATTTGAATGGTTATTACGTTATCTGTTTTCTCTTTCTTTGTTAGTGTATGGAAAACCGTCGATCGCCTACATTTATTATAATCCTAGGTGTGTGCATGATCTAGATTGGAGATGTTGTCACCAGATAGTGCTGTTGAGGTTGGAGTAAGCCTGTGCAGATGTCGGCGATAAGGTGAATCGTGCGGGTGGTCGATTCTTTGCACAACACACGACCTCTCTCATTTGAATACGATCATATGTTACCGGCGGAGCGGTTGTTCAGTCGCTCATTGGCCGCGGGCTTTAAGCCGGTCGTTGTCGATGAAGTGAATATGGGTCTGGTGGCTTCCGCACACTCTGTGTCTCTATGGGAAAAAGGAATATCTGCATCCAAGAAAATTATCCGCAGTAGCGTACTAACCATTTTTGGTTCTTTTTACCGAAATTGATGATGATCACAGAATATTTTACTAAATATACGAAGTATTAGTAAAAAGGAAAAAAATCTAGACCTTCGTGGCTTAGTAAAAATTTGTTACAAGAAGAAACAACACAAAAGAATGCAACTAGGCACCAAAGAAGTAAAACCATCTGACTCGGGATAATTTAGTAAGAAATAAATTTGTTACCTACTTAAACTTTGTAACGGTAAAAGTATGCTTTTAGTTGGGCGCCAATTTGTAACTGTAAATGCTGTACCTCACAGGGCACCAGCTCGAAGGGCTCCGGCTAGAGACTCCTCTCAAGGGTGATTCGACCCCAAGTTTATGCTGCACAAGGATAACAGAAGGGTTGTAAAAATTGAGGGCGCCACTACCTTTTTAATGATAAAAATACTAAGAAAACTAAGGCGGAAAAGGTAGAAACGCCTTGTAAAATTTAAATGAAAGTTAGAAAATAAAAAAGTTACTAAAAATTACCCCGGGCGATATCTCCCTCAACTTTTATAGTTGAGGATTTTAATAAAAAAAGAATTAAAAACAAAAGTTTAATTTATTCTGCCACAGGAAATGAATAACGGAATTTAATAGAGGAATTTGTACTTTTATAGGTTCTTAGCTTAGATGAAGTGGTTTCCTGGAGAAGAAGTCAGGTCTTGATCCGAACTGATGAGTTCTGTTCTAGGGCGGTATTTTGGGGGTTCTATCCTTGGCTATATTCTTGGGGTTATATTCTCCGGTTTATATCCTCGGCGTTATATTCTAGCCTAGGGTTATATTCTCGGCGTTAAATTCTTGGGTTATATCCTAGCCTAGGGTTATATTCTTGAGTTATATCCTAACCTAGGGTTATATTCTTTGCTTAAATTCTCGCCTAGGGTTGTATTCTCGGGTTCTGTCCTAGCCTAGAGTTATATTCTTGAGTTATATCCTAGCCTAGGGTCATATTCTTGCCTAGGGGCTGTGCTTACCTAGAAGTACAAGTGGATCAGGGATATGTAGGAACTTGAATGTTATGGCACATTATGTTGGTCAGCTTTTCAGGTTAAAGAAAAGGAAGGCAGTTATTTGAAAGTCAAAAAAATTGATTCAATTCACTGAAAGCTTTCCAACATTATATGTTCCATGTTAAAACAGTAAAAATAGCAATTATCGGCTAAATTAAAAAAATATACTAATGATCTGAAAGAAACTAATCATAGCAAAAAGTTATTTATTTAGTTATATGAAAAAATATCGTGCTTAGGAAATATATGAAACCGGCACTGGCGTTACGAAAGAATATTTTATAGGTTAACGGTAATTTATAAAAGTGCTATTTTATAATTAAAAGAGTTATTTCGCAACTGAAAAGGCTTGAAAATGTTTGTATAAAAGTAAAACTGAATTATAAAAGAATATTTGGCTTAAAACTACCATATTAGTATAAAAGAACAGTTTATGACCACGTGTTGAATTTAATTTCGTCTATCTCTGTAAAAAAATAAAGAATGCATACGAAAA